>CM021108.1:349884503-350060674 GCA_007115665.2 Sequoiadendron giganteum
AAGATCAAGGAAAACGTCAAAGCTGCAAAAGAACGCGGAAGGTAGTCATTCCCAACACAAAGCCGCCATCGGTTAATACTACACTACCTTCCACGTCAAAGTGGAAACACAGACAAAAGGACGAGTAACCCTCCTAAGGGAAGTAGAATAAAGGAGATGCATACATCAAGTTGCTGACAAGTGATAAGCTGACGATTGATAGGCATGTAACTATCTCCGTATGAAGAAGTCAATGAATGAACAACAGCACCGTTGACCAATGGTGATGAGGTGTCAAACACCTCAAGAAGGACGTCTTACCCTCCAAAGTAGCAATAAATATGATTGAAGTCAACTTGATGCCCCTTTCCAAGTTGACTCCAGATCTCCACAGATCATGCATGTTAGATCCCATTGATCTAGGATGTCTATTTGACTCCCACGTTTTGTGGATCTCAGATCTCCTCAAAAGGTGGATGTCTATTTGGAGACACATTTGTAATTGTAAGTTCACTTTAGTTAGGTGTCAGTCAACTGCGGTAGACTTCCAGTTTGACTTTTGTTTAGTTTCAGTTAACTAAAGTAGATTTCCAGTTAACTATTTGCTCACCTACTTTTAGACATAGAAATAAATCTTGCTGATTGGCAAGAACTGTTTGTTAACTCAAGGAGATTTTAGGGTTGCCTAGTCCTTTGAGTTTCTATAAATAAGAGCCTTAGGTTCTTTATTTGTTTAACCTTTATTTGCTAGCAAAATTGCTGCGCCACTGTTGCCAGAGTTCGCTTGTTTATATCTGTTCACTCTTGGATGAGAGTTCGTTGGTTGATCGCAATTGTGCATGATTTCGTGCCTTTGCTGTCCCGACCTTTGTAATTCTTTGAAGAATCTTTAAGAAATAAATCAGATAGTGCAAGCTTGATTGATCTAATTATTTGAGTTATTCAAAGTCTTGTTTTTAAATAGTGCATTGTTTCAATCTCCTCCTTGGACAGGTGTCGTCGCCTCCTTGGATATTTTGTCATCAATCATTATCGTTTGATGTTGTTTAATGATCTTTCTTGCAGCCTAGACTTTGGACAGGTGTCGTCACCTCCTCGGGAATCCTGTTAGAAAGGCCATCGTTCCTTGTTGTTTCCAGTGAGCTGCTTCCAAGCCTATACCTCGGATAGGGGTTCCTCCTCCTTGGCAAGTCTCAGATCCAGTTTACCGTAACGAGTGTTTGCTTGTATCGAGCCCTATCTTGGTATATATCCGAAGGTTCAGAGCCTCGGCCATATTCCATTGAGACGGAGGATTCAAGTGATCCAACCATACCATTTCGCTCCTACGCCCTCATGCTCTGTTTATCTTGAGGAGGTAGGATAGTTTAGAAGCTTAGTTAGTCGTAGTTAAGATCTGCGGAAACCAGAGAAAAAGCTTAGCTACGGCGCATTGGTTTATGCACCCTTGTGTCCTACCGCTGAGTAAAAAAGATAGGAAATCTTAGTACACCCCTTTTTTACAGTATAAAATCAGCAAAGAGAGATCTTCCTCTCTATAATCCGAAGAGCATGTACTAACACACTTGCAATAGCTGTCCGTTTCCAATAAGCACTCCAGAGGTGCTAATTGAAACGCCAACAGTTTTCTGGCGCCCACCGTGGGGCAACGAGGCATAAAACTTCAAGAAAAGCTTAACGCTTTAATGACACGAAATGGGCATCTGGCGTCCTTGGGCACCAGTTGAACAACCTGATCTTGCTCCAGCAACTCTCCAACCAGATCTTACATTCATTGAAGGAGAGCAGACAGACATCATCAGTAGCTTGCATACTTTCATCTTTGAAAAGAATACATCACCAGCTCAGTGGAGAGTCGCAGCTATTACTCTGGACGAGGAAGAAAGAAAGGCTGACCTTGCAGCTGAGAGACCAGTGTTACCACCACCCGTGTGGCAGTAAGCATCCTGGCTCACCAAGTATACATACGAAGGAGAAATAATCCTTGACTTCAAGAAGACATCGGAGAAGCATCCGACCTAGAGAAAATCTTTGAAGAGGTTCGGGAATGATCCTCTAAACATCTAATTGCATGATCCATACAAGAAGCAATGGATGGTAATAACAATAATGCTGGCGAGAGGCGTCGACCTTCATTACCTTGGGGTAATAACATTGGACCCTTGGCTTTTCAGGTAAATCATGAGTTGCCTAAAGGGTCAAGGAAGCACTTTCCCCAATTTCACGGTGATGGGAGTCAACACCCAGATGAACATTTTGCTGCATTCACAACGGCTTGCGCCATCTTGCATGTGCCACATGAAGACATCGCAGTACGTCTCTTTGTGGAGACTCTTGTTGGGAATGCTGCGGATTGGTTTAGTCACCTGAAGCCAGGCATTATTACAAATTGGGAATCTATGAGTGAGAAGTTTTTGGCGAGATTCAAGCCCGCTGAAAACAATCATTTATTGTTTGCCCAACTTACAAATTTGAAGATGGAGCGCAACGAGCACATGAGGGAGTTTGTGGCAAGATTTGATCGTCTTGTTGCAAAACTTTCATTTACATTCGATCCATCATTGGAGATTCTGATAAGCTGTTTCATAAATGCTCTTCCATCAGAGATAGCCTTCTTCTTGAAGATGGCGAAAGGAACAGAGTTGAAGAGTGTGCAAGAACACGCCATTGAGTTGGAGTATAATATGATCACTTCCGGCTTGATGAAAGCAGATTCTATCAAATCTCCAGTTCAGCAATCGTACCAGCCAAAGAGAGACAATCTTCAACCACGGTTGCCAACACCTCCATCAAGACCAATGATTGAAGCTGCACACAGTGCAGTATTTTGTTGTTTCCATGACACTGATGCACATACCGGATTCACATGTCCTGAGAATTTGAGAATGACCCAAATCATGGGATATGTTGAAGCTGCTCCCAGTTCTAGTTTTGTACCAACAAGTTCGAATGTTGTCTTACCACAAACGGACAACTTCGATGGCGACTCCGCAACGGGATATTTTGAACCCGATATTAATCAAGAAGAAGAAGACTACCGTCACTTTTCTCTTGCAGTGAATCACGAAAAATTTTCAACGCCTGTGTCTACAAGTGTTCAACACTTCAAAGCACAGAAAGAAGAGGAAGAAAGACGAAGATCAAACGAAAAGGGTGAAGAGGTGCTTTCCACTTCCAATCCCAGGTCCCCACAGAAGAACGCTATGCAAGTTGCTCAAGATCCTTCTTCAGCAAATTTTGACATCATAGCTTCCATGATGAAGACCAAGGTACAAATCTCTCAACTGGAATATCTTCAGGATCATCCAGAACAACTAGATCAGATTCTCAAAGTTGTAAAGAAGCAGGCTATGCTCGAGTCATCTATTCCAGCAGGAGCAAAACCTGAAACGAATCCCGGTAATTTTGTGACTTTGCCAAAGATAGAAACTGAAGATCAGAACATTGCATGTTCCAAAAAGATATTGACAGAGGACGCAAGGTCATGGACAACACTGTTCGATGGAGGTTGTTCAATTACAGTTTCAGAAATAGGGGAAGTGATCATCTCTCCTAAAGGACAGTTGCACCCATCTGTGCAATTGGAACTCACTGAAGCTGAGAAAGAGGTGCTTTTATTAGGCCTCAAAGATGCCGAAGACATGGGAATCAAACTCCTGTGTGTTGAAGGCGATCTAGAGCTGATCCATGAGCCGGTCAAAGGATATTTTCAGATCAGCAAAGATCACCTACGGCATTATAAAAATCGAGTTTGGAACTCGATTGATTGGTTTGAAGAGTTCAACATCCCGGAGATGAATGACAATAGAACTAATGTCTCAGGGGTATCAACTTTCCCATTTGCATTGTATTCTGACTTTTGTCAAAGTACTTTTGCTTGGATATACAAATACTTGAGAATCTTCATTCCAGAGGGATTGTCTCCTACAATTCCCATCAGAAGAGAAGTAAAGCCTTTCAGGCAGAAGCAGCATCGATGGGAGGCTCTTCGCGCTGCCATGAAGCAGGCAATACTTGAAACATTTCGTCCCTTCGGGGATGGGGTGAGTTCTTTGTAAAATAAATTTCTATTGCTTTAACGTTATGTAGTTATGTATTTCCCCGTTCCGTAAAGTATTGTCGTGTATTAGGTGATTTCTTAGGAAGTCTTGTTTTAGGTGAATAAATAGGTGAGCCCCAATAATACCATGAACTTCAAGTTCTTATGTGAAATAGGAAATAAGTCCTGACTCCATTGCCCAACTAATAAAAGTACTGGTCTACGAAACTTGAGATTCTCGGTTCTCCTATGCCGTAGGTATCCGACATGGTCACCAGACGGAGCCTATGTTATACCCAAAATGAAATTTTTGGCATTCTGCTTAAATTGAGCTAAACAATGTAAAAATGCCATCGAAAGTATGTTTTAGGTCAAAACAAACATGAAATCTTTGTGGGTTTCTGTCAAGGAACCTATGGTTAAAATTTTGAAAAAACGAAAATTAGGGTTTTACACCCCTATTTTTATGGAAACCCTAAAAAATAGGACCTTCCCGGAAATGATTGAAAATAATTCTGATAGGATTAATTGCCTTCACGATCACACTGATCAAGTCAGAATTATCAAAAATATGTTTTACTCTGGTGGGTCTATTTCTATTTTTCAGGAACAAAGTTAGGAGCTCCGCAGCCATTAATGGCAGATTGGCCAGTACCAGGTGCTGAAAGCTAAACCTCAAAAGCTTCAACGAAGAAACCATGGCGGAAAAGGATGAAAATGATGACGTTCAACGAAGGAGATTCTCAAAACGGAAAAGGCCAAAATTTGGCTAAGTCTGGAAGGTGCACGTTTTGTCTACCAAGGCAAAACATAGTCTACAGTGGTTAAAAGCGCCCCTCTTGAAGAAAGGCGCCCTTGAACCTCAGAGGGCAAATCAAATCATCTGGCATTGTCAAAACAGTCATCCTCTTCACTTTCATACTGGCTCGACAACGAAACAATCAGCAAGATCATCTGATTCAGGGATCATTGACCAACCGTCAGCGAAGTATGGAGGATCCATTGATGACAGAAGTGCCAAATCAGAGAGCTTCAAGGTAAAAGCGCCCCTGCTGGCCAGGGGCGCCCCTCAATTGCAGACACCAGATGAATCCATAAGCAGCAACTCTATACATGATATCTTTCCAGCTTCCTCCCAGCTACGCGATCAATCTGACAGCAGGTTCACAGGACACGCAAAACGATCACACGCTGAGGTCAAGCAGAAAAAGCCAAAATTGAAGAACTGGAAAGATAAGCCAAAAATGGCTAAGGCATGGGTAAAAGCGCCCCTCTTGAAGAAAGGCGCCCTTTCTTGAAGGCATCCAGATTCACTCAGAATCTTTACTGCCTCCCAGGATGATCTTCTCAGCTATGACCAGTCTCGCCAGTGAAACCATCAGCAAAAACTTCTGACAAATCAGTCATCTGATAGAGGAGATCAAAGTCAGGCAGTTCACAGCATAAGCAAAATCAGTCAACAAGCTAAAAGCGCCCCTGCTGGCCAAGGGCGCCCTTAAGTTTGAAGGACCAAAACTTGTTGTCATCAACTGAGAAGTCAGTCATCCTGAGCAAGATTGAGTTGGCTACCCGATGCATCGTCAAGCAGAGTCATCCGACTCATCCATCAACGGGAACGTCAGATCAGAGCACAGAGGGTCTGAAAAGGCCAAAACGAAGAACAGTCAATGAAAATTGACTAAGGCACAGCCAAAAGCGCCCCTCTTGAAGAAAGGCGCCCCTCATTCTGGAGGTCCAAACTCAGTTTTCTGAGTTAATCTCTCCCAGGCATATCTCATCAAGCTGATCCCATCTCAACAACGGATCCGTCAGCAATTGCCGAAGATCAACTGAGTAGCCAGGATCGAAGATCAAACAAAGGCACTTCAGCCTGCAAAAATGATCAAAAATCAAAAAAGGAAGCCTAAGAAAGTCAAAGCAAATGTTGACTTGAGTTAACAAATTTTGGAGGCAAAAAGAGGCCAAAAACTCCACAATCAGTGGAAATCACCTTTTTGAACTCCAAATCAGGCTCAATCATGAGTTGGATGCCCAATTGATGCTTGCAACTCCAAATTGACATATCAAAGCATCTAGGCATCCATTATTCATTATTTCTTTGCAGGTTGAGGAGCTCAAGAACGAATATTTTTCTTCTCCAACATTTTTGAAGATCTGACAGAGGGGTTTTCACCGTTCTTCATATTTTTGAAGATCTGTTGCACAGAGGGACTATTTATCAGAGTTTGCATCAAAAGGCATAATTCTTGCAAAGTGGCAGTTTATAACTTCCAATCCATCTTCTGTCTACTTCCTCTATTTCTGTCTATATTTCTTTGCATGTCACAGGAAACGACAAATAATCACAGATCTGGCCAACTGGGTATGATCAGCATAGCTTTTTCAACAAAACCCACATGTTGGATTTTTCCAGAAAAAGTAGCCCTGCTGCCCCTATTTTTTAGGGTTTCCGGAAAAAGTCATAATATTGAAAAACGGACAAACTGGGTTTGTTCAGCTCTGAAGCACGAACAAAACCCACATGTTGGATTTTTCCAGAAAAAGTAGCCCTGCTGCCCCTATTTTTTAGGGTTTCCGGAAAAAGTCATAATATTGAAAAACGGACAAACTGGGTTTGTTTGGCTTTGAAGCACGAACAAAACCCATGTGTTGGATTTTTCCGAGAAAAATCACTTTCTGGTGCCTCGCTGCCTCTGCCACCAAAGGGCTCTTGCATGTCAAAGAAAAACTCGTTTTTCCGAATTTCTGACGATCTGGGTTTGTTTAGAGAATTATTCTCAACAAAACCCATGTCTCAGAATATTTCGTAAAAATTACCCTCGGCAAGGCTATTTTTAGCAGTTCCAGAAAAAGTTGTCCGAGCAGCATCGTGTGCACAGTCAATCTTCAAGGTTTTCAGAACGCAGTTCTCCCAAGCGAATACAAGACCAAAATGGTCTTACTCCATGATTTTCTGAAAACGGCTGGCACCGATCTGCGTCAGGCACACCCAGAGGTCAATCTAGCCAGATTGACAAGCATAGAAACAAGTCCACAGGTTCCATAATAGTTTCACCTCATATATCTGATTGCCTTCCAAGGCCAGTTTAGAGGATTGTAACTGTTGGAATTTTACACATGCAGCAAGTTCATGTGCATTTCTCGCAGTTGGAGTGATCGTGGTCAAGCTTCGCGGTTTCATCGTCAAGCTTCGCGGTTTCATCACACGACATTCTTCCATTGAGAAAGATCAAGGAAAACGTCCAAGCTGCAAAAGAACGCGGAAGGTAGTCATTCCCAACACAGAGCCGCCATCGGTTAATACTACACTACCTTCCACGTCAAAGTGGAAACATAGACAAAAAGAAAAGGAGTAACCCTCCTAAGGGAAGCAGAATGAAGGAGATACATACATCAAGTTGCTGACAAGCGGTAAGCTGACGATTGACAGACATGTAACGGTCTCCGTATGAAGAAGTCAACGAATGAACAAAAGCACCGTTGACCAATGGTGATGAGGTGTCAAAAACCTCAAGAAGGACGTCCTACCCTCCAAAGTAGCAATAAATACGACTGAAGTCAACTTGATGCCCCTTTCCGAGTTGACTCCAGATCTCCACAGATCATGCATGTCAGATCCCACTAATCTAGGATGTCTATTTGACTCCCACGATTTGTGGATCTCAGATTTCCTCAAAAGGTGGATGTCTATTTGGAGACACATTTGTAACATAAGTTCACTTTTAGTTAGGTGTCAGTCAACTGAGGTAGACTTCCAGTTTGACTTTTGTTTAGTTTCAGTTAACTGAAGTAGATTTCCAGTTAACTGTTTGCTCACCTACATTTAGACATAGAATAATATCTTGCTGATTGGCAAGAACTGTTTGTTAACTCAAGGAGATTTTAGGGTTGCCTACTCCTTTGAGTTCCTATAAATAAGAGCCTTAGGTTCTTTATTTGTTTAACCTTTATTTGCTAGCAAAATTGCTGCGCCACTGTTGCCAGAGTTCGCTTGTTTATATCTGTTCACTCTTGGATGAGAGTTCGTTGGTTGATCGCAATTGTGCATGATTTCGTGCCTTTGCTGTCCCGACCTTTGTAATTCTTTGAAGAATCTTAAAGAAATAAATCAGATAGTGCAAGCTTGATTGATCTAATTATTTGAGTTATTCAAAGTCTTGTTTTTAAATAGTGCATTGTTTCAATCTCCTCCTTGGACAGGTGTCGTCGCCTCCTTGGATATTTTGTCATCAATCATTATCGTTTGATGTTGTTTAATGATCTTTCTTGCAGCCTAGACTTTGGACAGGTGTCGTCACCTCCTCGGGAATCCTGTTAGAAAGGCCATCGTTCCTTGTTGTTTCCAGTGAGCTGCTTCCAAGCCTATACCTCGGATAGGGGTTCCTCCTCCTTGGCAAGTCTCAGATCCAGTTTACCGTAACGAGTGTTTGCTTGTATCGAGCCCTATCTTGGTATATATCCGAAGGTTCAGAGCCTCGGCCATATTCCATTGAGACGGAGGATTCAAGTGATCCAACCATACCATTTCGCTCCTATGCCCTCATGCTCTGTTTTTCTTGAGGAGGTAGGATAGTTTAGAAGCTTAGTTAGTCGTAGTTAAGATCTGCGGAAACCAGAGAAAAAGCTTAGCTACGGCGCATTGGTTTATGCACCCTTGTGTCCTACCGCTGAGTAAAAAAGATAGGAAATCTTAGTACACCCCTTTTTTACAGTATAAAATCAGCAAAGAGAGATCTTCCTCTCTATAATCCGAAGAGCATGTACTAACACACTTGCAATAGCTGTCCGTTTCCAATAAGCACTCCAGAGGTGCTAATTGAAACGCCAACAAGATGCATATGGCATGCTGCTCAGCAGAGATTGGTCCCAGAAGTTGAACGGATATATCGCCACCGATTTTTCCCACATGTGGTTGCCTTGAAGAGGAATCCCTAATCAAATAAGAGTGGAGAGCACACCACGGCTCAGGTTGATGATCATCGAGTATGGTGATAACAATGAAGTACTGTTTGTAGAGACTAATCTGGGCTCTTATAAGCCAATCAAGTAAGAGGTCCTCATGCTACAGGGCGTGACTGAGGAGAAACCCTCGGAAAGTACATCCTCCTCTACTGAAGTATTGATTGAAGACGACTCAGGCGAGAGTGAGGGGATGTTTGAAAATTTTAGAAATTTTGTGCTGAAGAGTGTCAGGCAAAGAATAGAATCAAGGAAGAATGCTTCCATCAACAGTATGTTAATGCCCAATTGGTGTAGGATCCATGAGGCATTCCATCCGGAGTTTACATGTGCCATGTGCAAAATGGCCATAGAACAAGTTTCAAAGAGAGTTCCACAAGTCTCTTTGGTAGAAGAACTAGAAGAAGTAAATGAGAGAAAAGGCTCCCTGATGAAGGAATGGGAAGAAAGTGAGAAAATTGAGCCCGTAGTGGGAAAGAATGATCCCACAACCCGTAGCAGTCACGTAGGGGATCAAGTATGGACTCTGAGATTTGATGGGTCAAAATCTAAGAAAGGGAATGGAGCAGGATTTGAACTTATTAGCCCCAAGGGGGAAGCATATCTAGGTGCTTACAGGCTCCAGTTCTCCTGCACCAACAACGTTACCGAATATGAATCTTTGATTCATGGATTGATCCTGGCAATAGAGAAAGGTGCCAAAATTGTGCATCCTACTGGGGATTCGGACATAGTGGTCCGCCAGGTAAGAAAGCAATACGCTTGTCACGACAAAAGATTGGGCCATTACTGGAACTGAGTCTGGGACCTGATTGAGAGCTTTGATGCCTTCGATATCAAACAGGTATACAAATCCAGAAATCCAGTGGCAAACTCTCTCGCACAAGTGGCTAGTTTGTTGGAGCCATTGGCCATGAAAGGCTTAAAGAAATTCACAATGGAGTTAATCTCCACACCATCAATTCCAGATAACATAAAGAATTTCCAGGTGTTCGACGACGATAAGCAGATTTTGGAATTTCTGACAAGCTCCGGAGTATTCAAAGCACAGATTATAGACGAAGAAGAGACTGAGGAAGTAGAGTTCCATCGAAGGGATATTGAATCTGAAAACAAATGTCATTCCTAGGGAATGGTCGAACTAGAGAGGCTTTTTGACCCTGACAAACTGATCAGAAATCAGGGCACTCAAGGAAACGAGTGCAAGACAATCAACTTGGGCACAGACGAGCAAGTAAAGAACGTGTTTGTGGGAAAGGTCTGTACCCCAAGAGAAAGAGAAGGAATAGTGCAAGCATTGAGAGAGTTCTCCGATGTAGTAGCCTAGGGCTACGAGGACTTGAAGACATACGACACTTCCCTGATCACACACAATCCCGTTAAAGCCGGGAAACAAACCATTCAGACAAAGGCAGAGGCCGGTGAACCTGCTGCTAGAACCATTGATATACCAGGAGGTTAAGAAGCTCCTTTTGGCCAAAATTATCTTTCCAATAAGGCACTCCACGTGGGTCGCCAATCTAGTACCCGTTAGGAAGAAGAATGGCAAGATTAGGCTGTGTGTTGACTTCAGCAATCTAAACAAAGTGTCCGAGAAAGATAACTATCCCTTGCTTCGTTGGATGAGGTGTTGCAAATTGTGAACGGTTCCCAAATGATGTCCTTCTTGGATGGTTATTCAGGATACAACCAGGTGATGGTTGAAGAAAAAGATAGATTGAAAACAACTTTCACCACCAAGTGGGGAATTTTTGCCTACAGAAGAATGCCTTTTGGCTTAATCAACGCCGGGGCCACATTTCAGCGGGCCATGGACATCGCTTTCTGAGATTTAGTCGGAAAATGCATTATTATATATATAGACGACTTGACTGTATTTTCCAAAAAGAGAGAAGATCATGTTGAAGATTTGAGGAAGATCTTCCAGAGATGCAGAAGGTTTGGCATTTCTCTCAACTCGAAGAAGTGCGTGTTTGGGGTTACCGAAGGGAGATTGTTAGGACATGTCCTTTCAGAATGGGGTATATCAATTGACCCAGACCGCATCGAGGCAATCTCAAAGATCGGCATGCCAGGGAGTCAAAAAGAGTTGAGGTCTTTCTTTGGAAAGATTATTTTTGTGAGAAAGTTTATAACTGGGTTTGCTGAGATTGTTAGACCATTGAATGAAATGTTAAAGAAAGATGCGAAGATAGAATGGACCCCTCAAGCAAGGAAGGCGTTTGAGGAGATCAAGCAAGCGATAGTGGATGCTCCGGTGCTAGTCAGTCTGGATTATTCAAAGCCATTTTATCTATACTCTTTTGCTTCGGAGCACACCTATGCAGCAGTATTAACCCAGAGAACGGAGGAAAAGGATGAACATCCAATTGCCTTCATGAGCGCACCGTTAAAAGAGGCAGAATTAAGATACGCAAACGTGGAGAAGCAGGCTTATGCATTGGTGAAGGAAGCTAATAAATTCAGGCACTACATCCTAAGGAGCAAAGTCCATGCTATAGTTCCAGATGCCACGGTGAAGACCTTGTTAATGCAAAATGAACTAGGAGAAAGAAGAGGCAAGTGGGTCGCCACTTTGCAAGAATATGACATGGAGATACAATCGATGAAGTTAGTCTGAGGAAAAGCTTTGGCACAAACAATTGCAATGGCAGGACCTAGATTGGTGCAACAAACCTATGTGCTACAAGAAGTGTCTCCAGGAGAATGGTATGATGACACTGTCTACTATTTGTTGAATCACAGGTGTCCTTTACATTTGAATCCAGTGCAGAGAAGAGCTTTAAGAATGAAGAGCCAGAGATTTATGCTGCAAGGATCAGTACTCTATAGAAGAAATCACAAGGGAATTTATTTGAGATGTGTAGGAAAAGGAGAAGCTAAGCAGCTAATGGAACACTTCCATGAGAAATTTGGAACAAGTCACGGAGGTGGTTTGGCCATAGCTCATCAAATTTCAAGAGCTGGATATTATTGGCCCACACTCTTCAAAGATGCTTACGAACATGTAAAGACTTGCCACATTTTCCAAACAACTGCATACAGAGAGAAGAATCCAGCCATGCCCTTGCAGCCAGTGATTGAAGTCAGGCCATTTGCAAAATGGGGATTGGACTTTATTGGAGCAGTTAATCCACCTTCCTTGGCAGAGCACAGGTACATAATGAAAGCTACAGATTATTGCACCAGGTGGATAGAGGCTCAAGCTCTCAAGCTTTGCACAACATATGTGGTCATTAAGTTCCTCGAAGAGAATATTATTACAAGATTCGGATGTCCTCACGCTTTAGTGTGCGACAATGGCCCTGCCTTTTCATCATTGAAGTTTTCAAATTGGGCATTTGAGTATGGGATTGCATTAAAGTTCTCATCCAATTACTATCCACAAGGGAATGGACTTGCGGAGTCCACAAATAAGAATTTGTGGAATGCTATCAAGAAGTTGCTGGATAAGAACCCCAAAGATTGGCACATGCAGTTGAGGTTTGCTTTGTGGGCAGAGAGAACCAGAACAAAGAATTCTTTGGGGACATCCCCTTACCATTTGGTATATGGGCAAGACCCCGTCTTCCCAATTCAGTTAAGGATCCCAACTCTTCAGTTTATTCAAGAATATCTCGAAGGAGAGGACCGAGTTCAGGTCAGGTTGTCCCAGTTGATGCATTTGGAGGAGAAAAGAGATGAGGCATTGGAAAATCTGGCTAAGCAACAAGGAGTTGTGAAGAGATGGTTCGATAAGTAGGCCAAAGTCAAGGTCTTCAAGATTTCAGATTTAGTTTTATGTTGGGACAAGGCTCACGAAAGAAAAGGTGATCACGACAAGTTCGATAAATTATGGTTGGGCCCATATCAGATTTCTGAGATCCTAGGAGATAATGCATTCAGATTGAAAGCGTTAACAGGGGAGGATATCCCATTGCTAGTCAATGGGCGGTTCCTCAAGCATTATTTCCAAACGTAGGTTCCCTCCTGGGTCCTACTTTGTACATAGTTAGATTAGGTTGTTTTGTTCCCCGCTTTCCTTTTTGGTTTTGGTTTTTGGTTTGTTGCCCTTTGGGTTTTGGGTTTTGGTGTTTTCCCTTGAGTTGTCCGCTCAAGTGGTTTTTGTTTGGGTTTGGAATGGACATGAATTTTGGGTTTCCAGTTGAGGAAGGGGGGGTGATGATGTCTTTCATTTCACAGTTTGGCCTACTGCCATTGGGTGTTTATGGATTTGTGCAAAATAAAATACCAAGGTTGTTTTCTTCTTATCATCATCCGGTTTCATATAAACTCGACTCAGAAGGTCAATCAGTTATTGTATCTCAACACATGAGTCTAAGATCATAATGTCCTATCTGCTCAATAGGCTACTTTGAGTCATTTTGATTTCTTGGGAGAGGTTATGGCAGGTAAAAATCTTACATCTTGCTTCAACGCCACTGCAATTCTCAAACCCATTGGTAGCTTCATTGCTTGCCAACCAATTATGGAATTGATGGAAAATCAAGAGAAAAGAAGAAAAATATGCTAAAAGAGAAATATCAATAGATAGAACAATGAAAGAAATATCATACTTTGAACATTGGTTTGGGAATATACGGATAACTCCATCGGGGCTATGGATGCCTGACTGGTAGTGGAGCAATATTCGTGAGAATTGTAGTGACAACCTCGTCGGGGCTATGGATGCCTGACTGGCAGCGAGGCAATGTTTAGGATGCTTTTGAAGTTAAGACACTTATATAACTTGTCGTAGTCAATCTCGGGAGTCAAGATGATTTAGAGATGAGATAAACGCATATGTTCAGAAGATCTTGGATGAAGGTGTTTTGACCCAATATCGGATTCTTCTCCCCTTTTGAGTAAGTATCCTCTCTGTATGATGGTTGGAGGCGATTGGCCAAGGTTTAATCTTGAAGTGTTTTTCAACACTTTCCTGAGGAGTCGCCAGATGTTGTGACCTTTTCACACATCACCCCATCCAAGATGGGGACCCCCTAATTTTTGCTCCATTCTGGTCTTCTGGCTTTGGTTCTCTCTCTCTGGTCTTTTGTCCTTCCGGGGATGTCCCATCGTTTGACCTAGGATGAAATGTTAGCTAAGTCTGTGAAATTAGGGTTTTTATCCTTCAGGCTTGTTTGAGGTCAAATATGATTATCAAGATGAAATCTGAGCATAGCAGTACAGTCAGAGGACTCAAGGTAGGATCCCACTGAAATTTCGTTGAAATCTGACAACTTACTATTTTTAGTAAGTACCTAAAACGAGGTCTTTTCCTCAGGATTTCGGGATTCTGACTACTTCAACACATCCAGGTAGCTTCAGAGTGCCTACACGAGAAATTTGAACAGATTCAGACAACTGGCTATTTTTAGCAGTTCGGCCTTTAGAGGCCAGTTTTAGGGTTTAAACATATGATTTTCCAATGCATGATTGGAGAATGGATCTGGGTTTTTTAAGACCTTTGCGATGGTATAACATGCAAATCGAGATGGTGACTTTCAGCGGTACGACTTTCAAAGGCTACTTTTAGGGTTTGCATGTAGAGATTTTCAGCGCATGTCCGGATATTCCTTATGGGTTTTGCGAGAGCTTCGCAGTGGTGTGACATGCAAGCAGAATGGATCAGTTTTCAGGGACTTACTATTTTTAGCCAATGCCCACACGTTGACTGGTTTTCTGGGTTTTTTGAGATCCCATGGGCACTGTGACATGCAAACTCATCTGACATCAAATGGACCACTTTCCAGACACTTACTATAAATAGCAGTTTCACTCTGACAGCTACTCGACACTTCAGTTCAGCAAGTAAAACGACAAGCGACAGAAATCAAGTCAGGTGGAAATAGCGTAGGACACATGCAAGTCAGATTAGGGTTTCCACTAATATGCCTAAAATAGGGGGAATGAAATACAGAGTTGTCAAAGCGAAGCATGCCACCATGATCAGCATCTTCCAAGCTTCCTACTGGCAAAATTTGAGCACAATCTGAATACTTACTATTTTTAGTAAGTCACCTCATGACTATAAATAGTACGTCTGTGTCGAAGGCAGGTGTGAACAGGACACTTAGGCCATCAAGGACGGGTGGAGTGAATTTCAGGTCAAACAGAGCTACAAAGATTGATCAATTTTAGGGTTTGCTAAAAATAGCAAATGGCTAAAAATAGCATACTAGTGTGGACAGAGAATATAAGCAAGGTGGCAAAGTTAGTAGAAGCACAACTACACCTGCTCCAGCTCAAAACAGAAGAAATGCATGGAAAACCCCACTTCTCCGGATTTGCTAAAAATAGAAGGCCAAGGCGTGGCTAGGGCATTGGAAACTCATAGATAAAAACTGGCCTGAGCACACATGAAATACGCCCAGGAGAGGTGAGGAGGTTGAAAATCTCTAAGTATTGAAAATTCTTCCTTCATATGTGAAATGTGCCCATGGCATGGGGAAAATTGATAAAAATTGCTAAGTGTGAAATTTCCCTCACACTACCCCATATGCGCCCAAGAATGGAAGTAGGCTATGCTATTTGTGCCCTCAAATTCCTTGAGCATGGGTGAAATGCGCCCACAAGAAGTAAAAGCATAGAAAAATATGCTAAGGCATGGAAATTTCTTCATGCTAGGCTAAATGCGCCCTCAAGGGTTGCAATGGAAGTTGACTAGAAGAAATACGCTCAAGAGTGGAAGGGGCCATGCTAAAACGCGCCCAAGGTAGGTGAAGAGCCACTAAGGCGTTGAAAATGAAAGGCCCCCCCACCCTCCGCCCCCCCCAAAATGCGCCTACAAGTTCCCTCTTCACATACAAAATGCGCCCAAGGGAGATGAAAAGTCAACAAGGCCTGGGAAATTCCTCCCCACCCCTTCAAATGCGCCTTGAAGTGGAAGTAGTATAGGTGATATGCACCCTTGCTTGTGAGGTAAAAATGAAATATAAGCTTCAAGGCGTGAAAAATGCCTAAGGGATGAAAGTGAAAAGTTGATGCATGAGAGGAAATGTGCCCTTCATGGGTGATTTAAAATATGAATTTTTCTAAGAATTTCCTAAGGCAAAATTGCTAAGACAGAAAGATAAAGAAGATAAAATGGAAGTCCACATACTCAAATGCGCCCCTCATAGGTGATTTAAAATTTAATTATTTTCTAAGGGTGAGAAATACGTCTAAGGAAGAGGTGAAGTCGGGAATTTTCAAGAACAAGATGAAATGCGCCCAGAGCCAGACAGGAGGAAATTTTCTAGGAAAATTACAGAAAGTGCCAAGGCAGAGAAATTGAAGATTACAGGTGTGGAAGACATCCAGAGTGAAAATGAATGAACCTTAGCAATTTTATTATTTTTTAAAATAATAAAAATTAAATGTACCCCTTCATCCGGATACACATGACAAACGACGAGTTCTGAAGGAAATTTTCTTCTGGGTATTGAACGTTTTCAATTGAGAGATGATTTGAACTTGCTCCACACCTCGCTCGTGTCGTTTTGACAGAGAATTTTGCCCGGTGCTTGTTTTGATAAGTTTCCTTAGGCAAATTTAAAGAATTTCTCTAAGGCAAATGAGAAGGATATGTTTACTAAAACGTTTTTTTTGCTTGAGAATTGAACTGGATAAGTTTGCCGAAGCAAGAATGAAATCAAATGACTTAGCCAAATGAATTAAAATTGTTCAAAGAGGTAATTGATTTAATATTTTAAAAAGAAAAATATGATGAAACAGGCCTGTGTAGGGGTGATGAAATTTCAAAATTCTAGAAGCTCAAGATTCCGATGCTCTGGATGAAAAGTGTTGCAACTGGCCCAGGGAGGGAAAGTTGAGTTCAAAAATTTGCTAAGTTTAGCCTCTACTGGATTTCGACCTAGCTATAAGATTTTGAGCTCTTTTCATTCTTCTCACAAGTTGCTGAGTGCAAGGCATTTTCTGTGGCTAAAGTACGAAATTGAGAAGAAAATCCTCAAGTTGCTGAGAAATCTGAATTCGAGTGAAGAAACTTGATTTGTTGAGAAATACGAGTTTGCAAGCAGAGAGATTGAATTAACAAAGGCGTGGCTTTGCAAAGCTCAAGGAGAAGTGGAGTACTGAAGTGTGAATTTACAAAGCTGTTGTGAAGTACGAATTTAAGAAGAGAAAGTGAGTTGCTGAAAGTACATTTTTAGAAGAGAAGTGAGAACTTGAGAGAAGTTTCAAATCTGCTAAGGGCGAATTGCTGCAAGAAAACGTTTCCAAGCATTTGACATTGTGTTGCTGCAACCGGAGAAACTTCTAAAAACATTGAAGTAAACAGGTGCAGTTGAGAATGGCCGAATCAAGCAGAAGAGCTGCAGGCAGAGAAAACCACATTGAATCCACGAGAGCAAACACATCAAGGCAGGCAGTGATAAAGAAATTGAGCAAATCCTTCCTGCCAGAATCGAAGTTTTCTTCAAAGTTAGGCAAACTAGCTGACACAAACATTGGCTCGTTCAACTTGGAAACATTCAGGAAAAGAATAATGGGGACTTGAGGTCATCACCCATTAGTTACTTCGCATAATATTGTAAGGAGCGGACTCTATGCAGCTGCCAGTTTTCCTCTAGCCATCCGGTGTCCAAAACTGATCATGGAATGCGCCAACTACTACAACACAGAGCAGAGGACTATCATTTCGCCAAATGGCAAGATATTGGCCAACTTGACACCAAAGGCAATTGGGGAGGCGTTTGGTATACCAGTCCATGAGAAAATGATTTATAAAACAAGGGATAGGGCTGAAAAGATGTATTCGTCCACGTTTGATTGATGTGCTGATTTGATAAACACCAGGTGGATGAACAAGCCCAAGCCAACTCGCACGAAGTTGCCCAAGCAAATAATCTCAGAAGATTTAAGGCAAGAGTTTTGTGACTTAATAATGATGTTGAGCAGAGTTGGAGGATGCCCCCAAGCGTTCATCTTTGAACCTTAGATGTTTTATTATGTCAACTTGGTGCTGGAAGGCAAAGACTACGTGGGTTGGGCATTGATGATCAGTGACAATCTACACGAGCAGCTCCGTGGTTTGAGGAGAACAAGAACATTTTACATGAGCTCTTACATTATCTACATGTTGGCTCGAATGACGAAGTATAGGGGAATTTCATATAAGGAACCAATCAGGTGTGGCTCCCATCAATTCAAAATACATGAGGCTTGTCCCCAGTTGCATTTGACAAGCACCACCAACTACAAAAGGGTCAATGACGCCTTCACCATGCACATAACGAGGACCTTGCAGCAAAGGACTCACCATAGAATATCTAGAGAAGCACAGGAGCTGATTGAGAAGTTCGGATGTTGGTTTATTCAGTTTCCGAAGTTTACCTACATAAGGCTGCAAGGATTTTCCTCTTATCCTTACAGATTGCCCCGGTATCCCACAAACATAATCGTGATGCTGGAGATATCTAGGCAACTTATTGCCTATGATAAGATTCAAAAGAAGAAGAAGAAAGGTAGACTTGGATTCCCAATTACCATGGGAAATTCTGACGAAGTCTGTCCGTCACTATAAGCAGCAAGGGAGGCAGAAAACGAACTCCAATTCTTCCACCTTTCCTACCATATTAGCAGGCAGCGCTATGATCCCCACAGGAACATTAGATGGATATTGTCTGAAGAGTTCAGGCACAAACCACAGATTGAGGACTTTTGGGCAAGTGCAGTGGATGAGATCGAGGTTAGGAGGAGAATGTTTTCTCGGATATCGTTGGGGATGATCAGGGAATGCGAGATTGTTCCAGAGCCAGATCAAATTGAAGAAGATATAAATGTTGTACAAGCTGATTATGAAACAGTGAGGGATACGCCTTTACCACTCTCGGATTGGTCAGAGCTGGAGATTATAGACTTGGATACACTTTGTATCCCAGTCTTAACATTCACACGGAGTTGGGTAGAGTGGCATGTAAGCCGACTCAAGGGCAAATCAATTGCCCTCACATACAATTTGATGGGAGATCACAGATCACCGGCAGCTAGGTAGAGAAGGCAGGTCGATCAAGCACCGGAGCCACAGGGAAAAGAGCCAATCCGACTTGAGCCTCTAAGAGTTGAGGAATCCGCACATACACCATCACGGGCACATTCTCCAAGTTTGCAGGAGGTGTCACTATTTGCTGATCAGAGAGAAAGGTTGAATGCAGAGCAGGCAGTGCAAGTGCCAAGTCAGCCACTTCGCAGGGAGTCAGTGGGCCAAAGCATCAACATGCCTAGGGAAGAAAATCAGCAAGAGACAGATGAAGGGACGGCCACTGATACTCAATTTCAGTAGGAAATTGAGGCAGCTCTTGAGGATGATGCTACTTCAGATCAAGATGCCCAAAGCTCAAGAGATACTGAGCCTATAGATGATGATGAGTCTCGTCAGAACGAAGGCATGGAGGAAGTCCATGAGGTTGAGGCTGAAGTAGAGCAGCCTTTCATTATTTCGGATATGTGGCAAGAGGTGCCAGAATGGCTAAGGGACAGGATGAGACATGATCCTGTAGATGAAATTAATCCTGCAGTTGAGATGGAGGAATTGTTCAGAAGGATCAGGGCACCTCCAACAAAGAAGGCCAGAAAATTCTCCAAAATATCAACATGTTGGCGTAAGAACTAACACCTCTGGAGTGTGAGTTTGTACGGACAGCTATGCACACTACGTAATGAGTGCTCTTCAAATTAGGAGGGGAAGCTCCGTCCAAATCAATGTGAATTGGAATGGGAGGCTGCTCTAATGGTGTCGGTGACGGCATACGGGGCTGAACCTCAAGCTGCGGAGAAGTCTGAATAACTTCTCTGACTGGCTCTACATGTGGAATCGCAACAGATGCTTTTCCCTTTGAATTACTAGGCGCTGGATTCTTTTTAGGAGGATTGCTCCTCTTCTTCTGCTTAGGTTTTGAAGAAGAAGGCAATACAAGTCCTTCTATTGGCGGCTCTACTCTAGGCATAGATGCCTTTCTCAACCTTCTGCTTTCTAAATAAAGCATACTATTTTGGATGACCCTGCTCGATCTCTCCTTTACTGATGCGAACTCTTTGGCATACCAGTTTACTAACGGCAGTGGTTGTCCATCAACCTGCTTTCTGTAAAATTGAGGAAGCGTATCTCCCTCATCCTCTGTCAATCCTTCCACATCTTCTGCCAAGAAAACAGAAACTTGTGGAAGAGAGAACCTGCTATAGCTACGTCTGCGAACTTCGAAATCATCCTCACAATTCACCCAATAATCTTCCATCATAGGTTTGTGATAAGAGAGATTACCCAGGCGAGCTGCGTAATGACCCCAAGGATCATATGTGCGTGTATCCACCAGGTACTTGAGTTTGCAATTTTCTAACTCTTGACCTGCGGTCTTAGCATCAACTGCCGTCCTACACCAATACATCCCGAATTGCAAAGGAAACTCGGCAGCTGGTTTACGCTTGATGCGCAAACGTTTGTGAACTTCATATAGCTGCCTCAGGAACTCCATGAATATTGTTTTATCCGAAGGATAACGTGGTAACATAGCTGGTTTTCCTGTGTATCCATAGACACGGATATAGGTGTATGTAGGGAACTGAATGTACCAATCTGCCCAATTCTTCATTGCTGCTCTGGCAACTGTCGAGATGCGAATATGCAACTCCCGGTCCAAGTTTCTCACTGTATAAGTTAAGAAAGCCTCTTGTACACGTTTAAAATGACTTTCAGCCTTTGTGAACTCAAGCTGGTCATAGTAACGATAGACTTTCTGTACACTGAGTATGCCCACCGTATTCAAACCATTAAACTGATTCTGATAAGCAATCAAGTACACCAGGTAAGAACACATATGAAATTGATGCGCAGCTAGGAAACCGGTGATTTGCTCGTGAATAACATCGCTGATGAAGGATGCCCAGTCATAATGCTCTTGCCCCGAGATGATTCTACCAATGATATAATACATCCACGGGTGAAATTTGTTCGCATCTGCATGACCTGAGACACGATTAAGCAGTGTAATCAAAATATTGTATTCATCCTTACACTCGCCATGACCCAAGTTGTTTGGCAACTTGCTCTTCTTTTGTTTCAGCCATCTCTCTATCATCTTGTTTTGACACTTATCCAGTCCAGCATTGAATGCCTGCTCGCTTTGACTCATGGAAATAACCATCCCATCCGAATGTTGAGGAATATCTAGACTTCGCTCGATATCAAGAGGTTTGAGACTGCATATAACACGTCCATCTATTGACCGTATCTCTCGTGTAGCGGAATTGTAATGCTTGATGCAAGATATTACAAACTCCATGCAATGCACCGAAATAGGTATGGAAGCGGCCTCAAGCAACCCGGATTGCTGAATATTCTTGATAACTGAATCCCTGATTTTGAGTGGATCCAAAACCACCTCCGGCAACACCTTATGTAGATCTGTATCAACTGTTCCGATGAAGTCATGGGTTAAGACCGATTTGGTCTTGAATTCGAGCTGAGTGAACTGCATTCTGAAAAACTTGCCTGTTGACTGTGCACACGGCTATATTCTGACAACTTTTCTGGAAAGCCAAAAATAGCCTGCTGAGGCTAAAAATAGCTTGTCGGATGAGAATTTTTTACGAAAAAATCTGAGATATGGGTTTTGTCCAGAAAATGATTCTAAGACAACCCAGAACGTCAGAAATGCAAAAATTTACCCTTTACTCAGCCATGCAAAAGAATTTCGGTTGAGAAAATTAAAGCTTCAAGAACAGATGTTCTGGAACAAATTTTCCTGAAAAATTCTGGCACATGGGTTTTGCTGAGAAAGCTCTTCTGAATCAACCCAGATATTTTGTTTTGCCAAAATCTGCCAACACTTCGAACATGCAAGAGAATTTAAGACGAGAAGATGGAAGAAATATAGAGAAGAAGAAAGATATATTTTTTTTTTTTTAAATTTTTTATTTAATTATTATCTTCTTCTGTCAAAATCGCCACTCTGCCTTGAATCTGATGCTGAATCTGAACTTGTACCTGCAAAAGAATATTTTATCACCTTCGAACTTGATCCTTTGATGAAAATTCGCCAATCTCTTTGAAGAAATTCGAACTTTCAAAGCTGTGTGAATGATGAAAGGCGCCATGCTTGTTTAAATAAACAATTCGTACCATCATGCATGCATAATGCAACCCTAATTTAGAAAAAGGAAAATCGATTGGCTTCTCTCCAGTTGAACTGCCACTGTCTCTGAGTCTTCAGACTAAAAATAATATCTTAATTTTTAACACATGCAGAAAATTAAAAATGGCGCCAATATCTGTCTTTGAAGAAATTCGTCACTTTTCAATGCTCTGCATGCAAAAATATATTTTTTTTCATTTTTTGCCAAAAATAGCATCTTGCTGTGTTCAACACACTTCCCTGATTCCAAAAAGTCAAATTTTGATCTTTTAGGCTTCCATTTGCAAGAGTTATGAGATTTTTAAGAATCTCCTATTTTGTAGCTGACTGCAAAGTTACAACTGACCATGTTCAGCTCTGATTTCTGGCTGACTGACTGAGCCTGCGACTGTGCTGAGATATCCACCGCGAAGCTTGTATGACAAGGATGAAATGTCTGCTGGGAGCAACAACTGCTATGGAGCTCATCTGATACCTTAGAAAATAAGGCGCCTCTGATTAAATTGATGTTTTGACTCCAGACTTAGCCATTTCTTAGTTTTTCCTTCTGATGTTTCAAACTGCCGCTGACAATGAATAATGAACCCCACTGACTGAATAATGGATTCATTGCATGACTAGAAGTATCCTGCATCCAATGACTGTATGTGAAGGATCTGAAAAGTGTATTAAGAACCCCAAAAGCATGAGCGCCCCTATTCTGTGATAGCTCAAACACCATTTTGATAAAAGTGTGATTTTCAACTGAACACCATACTTTGACCCTTGATACCGGGAACTGGAATGTTCCGATACGCGTGCCGTCTGTCTTGCTGTATAGTTTGGTCAACTTGCAAGAGATGTTCTTGGAGACGACGAAGCCAGAAAATTGCTTTTAAGGCCTCTAAAAGAAAATCGCCTTTTTCAAAGAAAATAACATTCTTACACTTAGTCGTTCTTTGAACTGCCTTCAATCAGCTCTTCTTCACAGCATTATCATCTTGACCTCGCACGTACGAGCATTCGCCAAATCCCGGAGGCTGTCGGCTAGACTCGTTGGATAGCTTGAGTAATTGCACACAAGTCTTGTGAAGACTGTAATTGCAAATAACCCCGTCTGGCAGGCCTAAAGGAGAATCGCCCCTAGCCTACAGCTGTGCAGCTTTGTGTAGCTACGCTTCACCATCCTCTGTTTTACATGCTCGGTAGGACCTCTGTCACAGTTACTCAGAATATCGGATCGTCTTGTGAACGGATACACTGCAAAGCTGGACTGAGCTGGAAGAGATCTCAGGAAGACCTCAATTGCAAATTCATCCATCAAACAGGTCTTATTCAGGATCGCCCCTGGGCTACAGGGGAGCGGATTTGCATTCTACAAAACTTCATCTGACATGTATCTTGCTTGCAATTTCCAGTTCCACCGCCGATAACCGGATTTTGTACTGGATACGCTTTCGCTTGATAGCTCGTTGAAAAGCTAAACTAATTCTGCAAAGGCTGAAACCATCAAAACACACATGCATCTAGATCTGGGCCTTCAAAAAGAAAATCGCCCTTGGGCTAGAAGGGAGCGGATTTGCATCTCTAGACTGCCTCCTTGATGAAAACACTCTTCGCAACCTCTGCTTCTGTCTTCGTTTGCCGGAGTTCTGTAACTCGGATAATCTTGCTTCATGGCTAATCGGAAAGCTGACTGAAAACTGAACATAATGAATGTATCCTTTATCCAAAACACTCAAATCTTGACCTTCAAATGGAAGGGCGCCCCTAGGCTACAGGGGAGCGGATTTGTTTTGAATTCATTGATTTTCACCATTTTATGCTTTGCAAACGCTGTATCCATCCCTGCGGTTGACCATGTCGAAGCGTTGTGACTGCTGAGGTGTGTGGATGACTATACTTCATCATTTTCACATGTACGGACACTATAAAGTTGATTTGCACGTTGATTGCGCAAGTGTCTACTACGTTACATAGTGAAAAGTTCCCAGACTTAGAATATTTTAGCACTTTTTGCCAATCTGAAAATCCCCTCCATCAAAAAGCATTATTTCCAACATCTTTTATCGTAGAGCGTTCCTCTTTGAGTTTCAGGCTTAGATATTGACACCTGGTACTGGCCAACTGCCATTGATGACCCCGAAGATCCTAACTTTTCTCCTAAAAAAGTGAAAACTACCCACCAGCCTTAAACTGACTTTTAACTGAAACTGACTTCACCACTGTGATTGTGATGTGAAATAAGCCAATCAAAATTAATTTCATCCAATTCTGACAAGTTCCTATTTTTTAGGGTTTCGGGCTAAAAATAGATTTCAGAAACCCTAATTTTCAAAATTTTCAAATTTTGCCAGTATCTTCCTGGCATCACACTGACTAAAAGCCCATACTTTATTTGCCCGAAAATTGAGTTTTGACCCCACTTTTACAAGGTTTAGACCATTTTAAGCAAAATGCTTTAATGAAGCAAAAATTTCGGTTTGGGTACAACACAACAGATGAGGATGGCTCTCGAACACTACATGTGGCAGTGCCTAGAATGGAGTGTGATCGAGATGAGGCCGTTCCGAAAAATTATGTGATTACAACTATGGAACTTGGCCGCCCTACTGGAGCACAAGTGGTTGAGGAGTGCAATAATTCATATCAGGCACTTAAGGATAGATTGTCGTATATCGAGGGCAAATATAAGAAATTGAAGGTAGAGCACAAAACACTAATTGGCTACGTGCAGCACTTGTCCCGTCCTTGTGGGCAAGAAAATCCGGCGATTGAGCTTCCAACTGAAATTTCCAGAGAGTCAATTAGTGGCTTAGAGGATTTGAAAAGAATGGCACAGCAGGCAGACAAATGGGTTGCCAACGTCCGTGTCGAAATAGAAAAGTTTATGGAGGATCTTGCACATGCTTATCGACAAGCCTCTGATATTATGGCAAGGATGGATGCAGTTAACCATGCTTGGGGTGAGGCTCGTATCTATCAGACGAGAGTTGTTCTTCGTTTAGGAGCTTTGATGCACACGCCTCTATAGGTTCTGGTTGAAGGAGGTGTGATTCAGGAGGGAGATAGATATGACTTCACCGGATGGTACTCTTCAGTGGTCACAGGCCGAGGATTCTACGATGCATCACAGACATATTCGGTTGGGGTCAGAAAGGCCATGACAAACATCTTTGATGGGGTCCTCAACACATTGGAGGCAATCTTTGCCAGGAGGGTGACTTTTGAAGAAGTGACTACAGACAGTTTGAAGAACAAATTAACACCATTCTTTTCTGAGGTGAAGACCTTCACCCAAGATGATTTCGAGAACACTTCTACGTTCTCCAGTATTATTCAGAACACCCAGGACGCCCTTGTTGCCTGGAAGAAATCTTGTGTCCGGCATGGGCAAACAGTTACAGTATTAGAGTTTCAGTTGAATCACATTCCTCCCATTTCGGATCAGGAAGTTGAGGCAGTATTGGCCAAATTCATCAGGTTTGCATTTAGCAAAAAGGAGAAAGGAAACGCCCTTCTGGATGATGATCTTCTGGAAGGAGATGATGTGCATTGATTGCAGATAGTGGTTCTGCAGAGGAGTGGAGAATTTCCAGCACATTCATTGCCCCACTCCTCTCAGTGGTGGTTTTTAGGGCTAGAACCCTAATCAGGGCTTAGGTGGCTCAATCTGGGCCTTCCATTGTATTTGAATCTAAGCCGTCCACTGGACTGGGCTTAATATAAACGGGGCATCCCCCCTCATTTGTAACATTTAGAGATCAGAATAGAGATTAGATCAGAGCTAGAGAGAATTGGAGATAGAAGTTAGAGAGTAGAGCTAGGAGTTAACTTAGTTTGAAAAGGAAAGAAAAGGTTTCCCTTTGAAAGTTTTTGTAAAAGGTTGTTGTGGAAGACTCTCATAATATAAAGATTTTCATTGATTGGTGATTCTTTCTTTCGTTGTGAGCAGTTCACAAGACCTTTTCGTCTTTCCAATTCAAGTAGATTAGAGTAAAGTAGACTTTATTTATGCAAGTAGTTGTTAATTGTCGGGTGCGGCGTTTGGTTTGAGCATATCTTCTTTCATCCATACCACTAGCGGGCTTGTTGATGGTAAGTCCGCCCTGTGTGGTCAATTGGAATATCAGTACTTAACTTCGGTTGTAATTCGTATGTTCACTTGCATCGTTGTGATGGTGTGTGTATGCTGAATCATAATTTGAACACCTTACTGATCCTTTGAAGATTTCACCAACTTTGTCAGAGTTGTCCAAAGGGAGGCAAAGCAAAGTCTGGTTTGAAGATTGTTTAAGTCTATCCTCGCATTCCACCCCTTTAGAAATAGACGTTAGAATCCCTACCCTTATCCTTTTAAATTCAGCATTTCCCAGTTAGTTTAGAAATCAGAGCATCACAGTCAAATCTTTCACCTGCTTCACGAAGTTGAACAATTACGTAAGTCCCCTTCGAATACACAACATATTCACATCAACCAACTGAGTCTATTTGCGATAAAAGGAACCTTGGAGTTGAACTCATGATCTTTCACGCAATCTTAGCATGTGGAATACTTTGATCAAGAGAGAATAGAGTGACCGTTGGACATTTTATTCTGTGTTGGTGTTGTCATAAAACACACGTCAACAAGACCTACCCCAGAACTCGATGAATATCATTTCATGAATACTATAGAAGAGTTTTGCTCAAATCTTGTTGACAATTCACTTCAATCAAAAGTTTGTGAACATCATACTGAGGAATGCAATACAGTCATGTTTTCATCTGAATTGCATGAAGGAGATCATTTGGAGCAACATGAGGTTGTCATGGTTGACGAACCAGTTGTTCAAGTTGCAGCTGATAAGAAGAATTCAGTTTTTGTGCGATCAAGAGGATGTCCAATCAAACATCTTGCTTGGTTGGAAGCTAAAAGGAAGACAAAGTTTTCACTTGAACCTGAGCATGAAGATATGCTTCAAAAAGAAGCCAAAGAAGCAGTTGCAGTTGAGAAAAAGCAGTCTGGTTTCAAAAATCCATTTCAGAGCAGCAGTAGATATGATTCATTTCAAGAGAAAAGTGAATTTGTTCATCTCTTCAAAAGGGTGCTACGTCAAGTTTTGGTACCATTGCTCATGCTTCATCTATACAAAGTTGCATGTGATCATGCACGGTGCTGCAAGCTACTAATAAAAAGTAGCTATTTTGTTGAACCAGTTAATGGTTTTGTTTGAGAAGCTTCCATTTTTGGCTAGTTTTAATTAGGTAGGTTTTTATCTTTTCAATAAGTGCATTTGCACAAGTTTTGTGTCATGTCTTCATAGGCTTGCTTTGTGTCAATCGCGTCATCTTTTTTGTCGTTTTATGTTGTTTTTCATGCTTGACTCTACAACCCAATGGATACTAAGGAACTTAGAGATTTTGGATTCTACTACTTGTTGACGTGGTTTTTTATGACAACACCAACACAGAATAAAATGTCCAACGGTCACTCTATTCTCTCTTGATCAAAGTGTTCCGCATGCTAAGATTGCGTGAAAGCTCATGCGTTCAACTCCAAGTTTCCTTTTATTGCGAATATACTCAGTTGGTTGATGTGAATATGCTGGGTATTCCAAGGGGACTTACATAATTGTTCAATTTCGTGAAGTAGGTGAAAGATTTTGACTATGATGCTCTGATATTTGAACTGACCGGGAAGGTACTGAATTTAAAGGGGATAGGGATAGGGAGTCTACAATCTATTTCTAAAAGGTGGAATGTGAGGATTAGCTTCAACAATCTTCAAACTAGACTCTGCTTTGCCTCCCCTTTGGACAATTCTGACAAAGTAGGTGCAATCTTCAAAGGATGAATAAGATATTCAAATTATGATTCAACATGCGCACCCCATCACAACGATGCAAGTGAACACATACGAATCACAATCGAAGTTAAGTACTGAAATTCCAATTGACCACGCAGGGCAGACTTACTGTCAGCAAGCCCGCTAGTGGTATGGATAAAGGAAGATTTGTCCAAACTAAACACCACACTCCACAATTAACGACTACTTGCATAAAACAAAGTCTACTTTACTCTACTCTACTTGAATCGGAAAGACGAAAAGATAGAGTCACCAAAATGAAAATCCTTATATTATGAGTCTTACACAACAATCTTTTACAAAAACCTTCAAAGGGAAAGTCTTTCTTTCCTTTTCAAACTAAGCTAACTCTCTATCTATTCTAACTTCTGTCTTCTATACTTTCTGATCTCTTGATCTAATCTAATTCTAATAATTTACAAATGAGGGGGGATGCCCCTTTTATAGTTGGCCCAGTCCAACGGACGGCTTCGATTGAATTACAATAAAGGGCTCAGATTGAGCCACATATGCTCTAATTAGGGTTTTAACCCTAAAAAACGCCATAGAGAGGAGTGGGGCAATAAATGCACAAAAGATTCTCCACTCCCCACTACGAACAATTAATGCCCACTATCTTCTTCTAGAAGATTCTCGTCCAGAAACGCGTTCCCACCGTTCTTCTCTGCCAACTCTATTGCGTTAGGAGGAGGCAACAACACTTGGTTCAAATCCTCCTTGCAAAAAGCTCTTCTTCGTTAAGTCCTCCTGTTGCTTTCATTCCTGGATGCGTTTCTCTCTTGTAACTTTCACATTTCTTTAGCTCACTGCCTTGGGGCGTATTTAGCCCCTTTTGCACCACGTTCCCAATGCCTTAGGCAAATCTCCATTGTTGTTTCTCTTTTTCCAAAGTTGTAACATTGTCTAGCTTCATCACCTTATGTCCTCACGCTTTGGCTCCGGTGTTCATCCTGCAAAACAAAAAGAGGAGCATCAAAACGCTTATAACATAAATTCACTTTACTTACCCAATTCCCACGTTCTGACTTTCAAGGTCTGCTTGACCTCTAGATCTGATAAAATTCATCACTTTCCTAGCAAACTTTAATCATGGGCACATTGTGTGTTGGGGCGCATGTCATCTTGTTGTTTTCATCCTCCTGCCTTAGCAATTTCATTTACTTGCCTTGTCCACCTTCCTTTAGGAGCTTGATGACTTGGATAAAATTCCACTCGTCTTGAGCTTGAATGCATTTGACCCACTCTGCTTTCCTTTTCCATGCCTTAGAAAATTTATCCATCTGAGCCTTAGGAAATTTGTTAAACGGGTGTCAGGCTGAAATCTTTGTCGAAACAACACGAGCAAGGTGTCGAAGAACTTTAAATCATCTCCCAGTGGGAAATGTCCAATACCCAGAAGAAATTTCCCCTCAAAAATCATCATTTTCATGTGTACCCAAAGGAAGGGGTAAGTTTAATTTTTATTATTTTGAAAAATAATAAAAATTGCTAAGGTTTATTCCATTTTAATTCTGAACGTATTCCACACCTACAGTCCTCATTTTCCTGTCCTGGCATTTTTCCCCAACTCCTTGAAGAATTCCCCCCCTTGTTCATGGGCATATTTCACCTTGCCCTTGGAAATTTTAGCATCCCCCCTAGGCATCCTTCACACTTTCACCCTTGAAAATGCCTTAGAAAAATTTAAATTCCTTGACTCTACCTTGGGCGCATTTGAGGTCTTCCACTTCTATTTTCTAACTTAGAAATTCCTCTCAAGTCTTCCTCCCCCAAGGGCATATTTTAGATGTGGAGATTTTATTTATGACTTCATTTAGAATTATTTTATCATCATTTCTCTTGCTGGGCACATTTCACCTAGGCTGGAGGAAATTTCATTGCTTTGACTCTCTCTCGCCATGTCCTCCTTGTAGCTTTGTAAGTTGGGCGTATTTTATACATGCTACCTTTATTTTCCTCATACTTCGAAAATTTATTCAACTCATAACCTTTGTTGGGCGCACTTCAGCCTTCCAGCCT
Organism: Sequoiadendron giganteum; assembly: GCA_007115665.2. NCBI lineage: Eukaryota > Viridiplantae > Streptophyta > Pinopsida > Cupressales > Cupressaceae > Sequoiadendron > Sequoiadendron giganteum. Next base: position 349,914,439 of record CM021108.1, read on the forward strand.
CTACCTTCAATGCCTTGGATATTTACCTTTCACCCTCCTTGCAGCCTTGGACGCATTTCAGCTAGTGAGGTTTCATTTCCCACATTTAGACATTTTTTTTATGCTCAAGCCCCTTTATCTTGGGCGCATTTTAGGTGTAATGCTGTAATTTTATGACTTAGAAATATTTCAAATACCTCAACTCACCTTGGGCGCATTTCACCTTGCTGTTTTTATTTTGTGCCTTAGAAACTTTCAGCCACCCTTCCTATCTCTTTAGCTTGTGCGCATTTAGCACCTTCAACCTTCATTCTCAATGCCTTAGGCGTTTTATCTTCTATTTCAACTTGGGCGCCTTTTGGGGGACCTACTTTTATTTCCCACACTTAGAAATGTTTTGAGTGGCTCTCACCTCAAGGGCGCATTTCTACCCTTGAGCTTCCATGTGATGCCTTAGAGAAAATTCTTTATACACCTCCTCTCAGCCTTGGGCGCATTTTACCCTTGCTGCTTTTATTTTCAACACTTAAACATATTTCTTGATGCCACCCTCTTCCTTGGGCGCATATGACCCCTTGTACTTCCATTTCCATTGCCTTAGAAACTTTTTGAAGTGGATTTCCTAAGGTGGGCGCATTTGAGGGTAGAAGCTTTTGTTTCACCATACTTAGAAATTTTTTCATCTCCACCTCATTCAAGGGCGCATTTCTAGGTGTCTTCTTCCAATTTAATTTGCATGCCTTAGAATTTTCACCTGAAGTGTTGAGGAGACTTCTGGAGGTGGCTCTCGAATACTTAGCCAATTTTTAGCCTGCTTGCCCTCATTTTCTATTTTTAGTAAATTCTGGAGGTATGTGCCTCTTCATGGCTTTTCACCTGTTCTGAACCTAGAGTCGACATGATATGCTTCTTGTGGCCTTGCTACCCAATTTATACCTGTTGCTCGAGCTTATCTACTATTTTTAGCTCCCATGCTATTTTTAGCAAACCCTAAAATTCATAGACCTCTGCAGCTCTAATTGACCTGAAATTTGCTAGGCGTGATCCTCATTGCTTGGTGAACCCGTTTACATCTGCCCCTCGTGCTGACCTGCTATTTATAGTCATGTTCCGAAGACAACTTACTATAAATAGTAAGTGCTCGGATTGAGCCCAAATTTTACCAGTAGATAGCCTGAAGGATGTTGATCGCAGTGGGATATCTTCGTTTTTCGAAATTCTGGCCTTTTACCCCTCGTTTTGAGTCCCGAAGCTAGAAACCCTAATCTGACTTGCATGTGCCTCGAATGGTCTCCATTTGACTTGATTTCTACTGCATACTGCTTTGCTTGTTGAACTGAAGTGTCGGGTGGCTACCAGAGTGAACCTGCTATTTATAGTAAGTGTCCGGAAAGTGGTCAATCTTATGTCGAATGAGTTTGCATGTCATAGTGCCAGTGGGATCTCAAAAAACCCAAAAAAACCCAGAAAACTGGTTGATATGCGGGCACTGGCTAAAAATAGTAAGTCCCTGAAAACTGATCCATTTTGCTTGCATGTCACATCACTGCGAACGTCTCGCAAAACCCACATGGAATATCTAGACATGCACTGAAAATCTCTGCATGCAAACCCTAAAATAGCCTCAGAAGGCTGTATTGTTGAAAGTCACCATCTCGATTTGCATGTTATACCATCGCGAAGGTCTCGAGAAACCCAGAAACATTCCCCAATCATGTATTGGAGAATCATATGTTTAAACCCTGAAAATGGCCTTTGAAGGCCGAACTGCTAAAAATAGCCAGTTGTCTGAATCTATTCAAATTTCATGTGTAGGCACCCTGAAGTTACCTGGATGTGCTGAAGTAGTCAGAATCCTGAAATCCTAAGGAAAAGACCTCGTACTGAGCACTTACTAAAAATAGTAAGTTGTCAGATTATGATGAAAATTCAGTGGGATCCTGCCACGAACTCTCCGATTGCAATGCCAAGCTCAGCTGCCGATTAGTCAACTCAATTTAACTTCAATTTAGCCTGAAGAATGAAAACCCTAATTTCACAGACAACCAAAATTCCAAATTAGGTCAAATATGGAGATATCCCCGGAAGGACAGAAAGATCAAAAGATCAGAGAGACGCAAAACTACCTAAAACCAAAGCCAAAAGACCAAAATGGAGCAAAAATTAGGGGGTCCCCATCTGGCATGGGGTGATGTGTGAAAAGGTCACAACACTACCTTAACTCATTTCCATGATCAAAGACAGTTCCCCAGTCAGAGCCAGTTGTTGTCCTCAATTTTGAATTCTCAAAATTGGACAACCCATATGAAATTTTGCCTAAACTTTCTTCATAAATCTCTATGGCACATGTTTCGAGGCACCAAAATTCTTCAATTGAATTGTGCAGCCATTGGTCTCCTTCCTATTTTTCCTTGTACGAAATTTGGGAGCATTTCGACATGTCTTTCCCCTTGTTTTGTCCAATTTTGGGATTTTTCATCACCATTGCAAGTAGGGATATTTTTGTGTTAAGGCACACTTTACGAGGTGAAAAATCTTTGTTTCAAAAATGGAATTTATTCCTTGCATCATTTTGAATCTTTGCTCCAAATTTCATCGCATTCCAGCTTCATTTGCCTTGTCTTTGAGTCATTTTTTCTTATGTTTTGGGTCAATTTCGGGTTTTGAGGCATCACCTGCAAGTAGGAACTTTTTGAATGACTTGCAAGTGAGTTGTAGGAACTTTTTAACTCCATTACAAGTGTAGGAACTTTTTACTCACTTTACATGTTATGTTCAAAATGTGAAATTTTAAAGACTCTTAAAAAGTCCGATTGGCTTTTAAGTGAAAAAGTGAAATTGCAAAGACTCCTAAAAAGTCCGATTGGCTTTTAAGTCAAAAAGTAAAGTTGTTGAGAGCTTTAAAAAGTCCGATTTGCTTTTAAGTGAAAAAGTAAAATTGCCAAAGACTCTAAAAATTCCGATTTTCCTTTTAAGTCATAAAGTGAGATTGTTAAATGCTCCAAAAAGTCCGACCCTTCATGAAAAAGTTGTTGAGAGCTCCAAAAAGTCCGATTTTAGTCACAAGTTGAAAAAGTGAAATTGCTTAAGGGTCTAAAAAGCCCGATTTGCTTAAGGGATGAGATTTTAACTTGCAAATTGTTCTTAAAAACTTGATTTGGGCCTTTTTATGTTATTTTCACTTGTTTTTTAGTTTGAAAAACTCGAAATTGAGCTTTGGCCCCACTTTTGCAGCCCCTTTGTCTCATTCTCGTTACTCTTGTTTGCACACATGACCTACCAAATCAATAATATAAGACATGGGCCTTATTTTTCAAGCAAATTCCAAGGCTGGAGAATGATATGACGAAGCCACACAAAGAGTTGAATAAGTGACATGATTGAGCATAGAATGCTTTCAAGACAGAGATGGAAGAATGTTTTCCAAACAGCAGCATCAAGACCCAATCAAGGATGATGTAGTTCAAGTCGTGTCTTCGAACACTTAAAACACTTTCAATTGTGTACTTGTAATTTAGTTTTGACAAATTAAATGTAAAATGGAAAAATGTAATTGCAAGTAATCATATCACTTGCAAAGTTGTAAAATGTAATTAAATGTGATTACATTACAAGTCAAAGTAAAGCCTGTAGTCAAGGTAAATGCCTTGGAAGGTATGAATGACATCACCGTTCAATGGATAGACAAATGCAGAAGGTAGTCATTCCAAATACAAAGCCGCCATCAAGTTAGTATCACACTACCTTCCACATTTCATGTCAAAAGCAGATTGCCTAGAGGCTGCAGAGGTCAACGACTGGATAGAGGCACTGTTGACCAGTGGTGATGAGGTGTAAAGCACCCCAAGAAGGATGTCCTACCCTCCAGAAAGACATTAATTATGACTGGAGTTAACTTGATGCCCCTTTCCAAGTTAACTCCGGGTCCCACAGATCATGCATGTCAGATCCCACTAATTAAGGATGTCTAATTTGACTTCCACGATTTGTGCATCTCAGATCTCCACTAAATGTGGGTGTCTATTTTGGAGGCACGTTTTGTAATAAAGTTCACCTTTAGTTTAGTTTCAGTCAACTGAGGTAGACTTCCAGTTTGACTTTTGTTTAGTTTCAGTTAACTGAAGTAGATTTCCAGTTAGCTATTTGGTCACCTACTTTTAGACAGGAATAAATCTTGCTAATTGGCAAGAATTGATTGTTAACTCAAGGAGATTTTAGGGTTGCCTACTCCTTTGAGTTTCTATAAATAAGAGCCTTGGGCTCATTATTTGTTTAACTTTTATTCACTACACAAAATTGTTGCGTCGTTGTGCCAACGAGCTTGCAAGTCTATATCTGTTCACTCTTGGATGAGAGTTAATTGGTTGATCGCAATTGTGCATGATTTCGTTCCTTTGCTGTCCCAATCTTTGTAATTCCTTCAGAAAGCTTGAAGAAGGAAATCAAAAGGCACATGCAATTTGATCTAAAGATTTGAGTTCTTCCAAAATTTTTGTGTTTATAGCTTATTGTTTCAATCTCCTCCTTGGACAAGGGTTCCTCCTCCTTGGATATTTTGTCATTCATAGTTATCGTTTGATGTTGTTTAATGATCTAGATTTCAGCCTATACTTCGGACAAGGGTTCCTCCTCCTTAGCAATCCCGATATCCATATCATCGTACCTTGTTGTTTCTAGTGAGTTGTTTCCCAGGCTATACCTCGGACAGGGGTTCCTCCTCCTTGGAAAGTCTTAGATCCAACTTACCGTAAAGAGTGTTTGCTTGCATAAAACCTTATCCCAGCGTATATTCGAGAGTTCAGAGCCTCAGCCATATTCTAAGGATACGGTGGATTTGAGTGATCCAACCAATCCATTCCCGCTCCTATGCCCTCATGCTTTGTTTATCTTGAGGAGATAGGATAGATTAAAAGCTAGTTTAGTCGTAGTTAAGATCTGCAGAAACCAGAGAAAACCTTAGCTACGACGCATTGTGTTTATGCACCCTTGGGTCCTGTCGCTGAGTAAAAAAGATAGGAACCTTAGCACCCTTTTTTACGTATAACATCAGCAAAGAGAGATCTTCCTCTCTATAATTCGAAGAGCAATACTATAACAATTGCAATAGTTGTTTGTTTCCAATAAGCACTCCAGAGGTGCTAATTGAAACGCCAACAGTATTGTAGTAGGTGTTATAACAAAATCCATGAAAGGCCTATCTATAGTAGGGGGCACCCTCCACCTCTCTATATAGCTATGGATAGGGTGACCTTGAGTAGGAGAGCGAATTGCAAAGCGAACAACCAAGAATGTGGAAATGATTTAGTGATTCATTCTTTCCTCAATGCTCACTAGAATATGGAGGTTCTTTTCCAAAATATTAGTGGATCTAGGTTGCTTCAATGAGGAGGCAAGAGCTACTATGCCTCTTATTTGAAACAATATAGATTGCCCTATCTCTATTCATCAATCCACATTTCGCCTATCTTATTTGAGGGGATACTATTTATAAGTAGAGTATGATACGGATGCCTAGCTAGATTATTCCCCCACTTCCACCAACTATCCCATATAAACGATGTTGTAGAGAAGGATCATGCACCGCACCCTTTCTGGAGACTAATGAAAATTACTAGTTAGGATTAAGTTTTGTTATATTTTTCTTTTTTCATTAAAATTTTATGTTTTTAGGTTCCAGATGTATTCACCGTAGTTTCACCCAAGGTCCTTGTTGACGGGTGTTTTATGACCGCACCAACACAGAATAAAGTTTCCCAACAGATACTCTATCATCTCTTGAACAAAGTATTCTGCATGCTAAGATTGCCAAAAAGATCATGCATTCAACTCCAAGGTTCCTTATGCAGCGAATAGTCTCAGTTGGTTTGATGTGATTTGCTAGTTATTCCAAAGGGGACTTACACAATTGTTCGATCTTAAGAGAAAAAGTCGCAAGACACGAATGATTTGTCGATGATGCTTAGGTTCCTAAATTAACTGAGAGAATACTGAAAATAAAAGGATAGGGATAGGGGTTCTACTGTCTACTCCTAAATGTGGGATACGAAGATTAATTTCTGCAAGCTTCGAACCAGATTTTGCTTTGCCTCCCTTCGGACAGCCTCTACAGAGCTGATGCAATCTTCAAAGGATAATGAAAGATGTTCAAACTACGACCCGACATGCAAATACCATCACAAAGATGCATACTAACACTTGAATCATAATTGAAGTTAAGTGCATAAATACTCCAGTTGACCACGCAAGGCGAACTCACCATTACTGAGCCTGCTAGTGGTATGGATAAATAAAACTTGCTTAAACCAAACAATGTATTCCACAACTATCAACCACTTGCATGAAATAAAACCTATTTTACTTTAATCTACGTAAATTGGAAAGACGAAAAGCCTTGCTAGCTGCTCACAAAAAATGAAGGAATCACCAATCAATGTGTAATGTCCCCAATTTAGCCCTATGCTTTTCATTTGGATTTAGCCTAATTCTGGGAACTCGTAGGCTAAGCAGAAGCTCGAATCAGGGTTTCCAAACTTCTTGGAGGATGCTTTCGTCTTTTTGCGGAGCTTGCACTTGGAAATGTTGAACTTGGATTTCGGATTCCTTCTGGGTTTTTCGAGAGCTTCGCGTTGGTGGTTTCGGTTCGGCATTCTGAGCACCTTCAAGAATTTACTATTTTTAGTAAATTCTATTTTTAGCAGTGATCCAGTCAGCATCAGCTCAGTTGACTTTCCTCTTCTGGCAATTCATTGGGCAATTCTCATTTTTGGCTTAAGGGGTTCATTTTGGAGAAATAAGTTATTTTAAGTCAAAATGTTTTATTTTAAAAATACCCTTGGCCTAGTGATATAACTTAACAGTTGTTTTAAAGAAGGGGACTTTGAGGGGTATTTTCTCATGAAGGAAATATTTTTATATTCCTAAAGTTTATAATTGCTCAAGGGAAAATGGATGCCTATTTGAAGGAGTTTATATTTTATTTAAAAAAAGAGAAGTGATTTATATCTCTCAAGGAAGGTACGCCATTTTGAAGAAAGAGTTTTGGTCAAAGATTAAACCTAAAAGCAGCTTGGGATTAGGGCACACTTTCTAGAAGCCTCCAGAGTCTTCTCTTCATTCTATAAAGGAGGTTCCTTCTCTTCTTTTGGATTATCTTATGTTTTATGATATTGTTATGCTGCCGGAATGGCTTTGGGATTGCTTCGAGGAATGAATGCCTCCTAGCTTGGCTCTTCTTCTTGCTTGAGAGATAGCAACTAGTTGAGAGATAGTTTGTAATAGGTTTGTCTTGCATTTCAGTTGAGTATCTTGCATTTTTGGAGTTCTAGATTTGCATTTCAGTCTCATTTTGAAGTTGCTGAAGTCAAGCTGAATCTGTAGTTTCACTCATAAATCTGAAAATAAAAATACAGTCGTTCTGGGTATTGATTCATTGAGTTTCCTTGATAGGGGCGACCCTTCTTGCAAAGATTCAGATTTTAATATTGAGTGTTTATTTTTTAAAAGCAAAATCGCTTCTCTCTATTGGCCGCACCATTCTGGTCTGCCTGGCAAATGTTTAGAAAAAAGAATACTTCGATTTGTTAGTTGTTTCTTGGTCTAGTCCTCATTGCCATCATTATAGCTTTCGTTTGCATCAGGTCTCATGTCATTCTGGCAAGTATTGAGTGAGTTGTGAGCATTTTAGTGGATTCTAGGGTTGCTGGTTATGCATATTACGTTGCTGTTTTGTTATATCAGTCTTGAGTAATCTGTATTTTGGTGAAGAGTTGTATCTGGAAGGTCATAATTAACCTTGGAATGATCATATCTATTACTGCAGCAGTGGAGAGCTTCTAATCTTGTTTATTGCAGGCATCTTCTGATATTTTGTAAGCTGAACAGTAGTACTGTCAGCATTTCTCTTAATCTTACTTTACATTCTGAAGCTGCATTGTATTTCTGTATATCTCCGCCATATGGTCGCCTCATTTCCACTCTGGAATTGGGTAGCACATACTTGGTGTTGAGTTTACTTTCAACATAGTTAGCATCTCCGTCATATGGTAGCTCCCATTCCATCTTGGTTTGGAAAGCACATTCTTGACGTCGAGTTAATTCAGCATCTTTAACATCTCCGTCATATGGTAGCTCCCACTCTGTCTCGGTTTGGAAAGCACATGCTTGACGTCGAGTTATTTCAGCATCCTTTGGTTTTAAATGCTAACCCTAACGATTGTGTACTGCTGCTATCCTTGTTGTAATTGAAAAAGCAAAAAATTTGGCTTGGTATATTTCACAATGAGAACTCTTTATATCATGAGAGTGTTCACAACAACTTTTGCAAAGCCTTAAAAGGGAAAGCTTTCTTTCCTCCTCAATCTAAACTATGCTAGCTTCTAAGTTATTCACTATATGCTCTCTCTATTCTCTAGTGTCTAGTCTAATTTTGATCTAACTATCTTACAAATGAGAGGGGATGCCCCTTTTATATCTAGTTCAGACCAGTGGACGACTCAAATTCAAATACAATGAAGGGCTTAGATTGAGCCACGTATGCCCTAATCAAGGCTCCACCTTAAAAACCGTCACAGAGAGGAGTGCGGTAATAAATGAACAGAAGATTCTCCACTCCTTTGCAAGAACCACTACGAGTAATTAATGTCCATCATCTTCTTCCAGAAGATCATCATCTAGAAGGGTGTTTCCTTTCTCCTTTTCCTTGGCTACAAAGTCAATGAACCTGGTCAGCACAGCTTCAACCTCTCGATCTGAAATAGGCGGGATGTGATCAAGCTGAACAACACCATAAATGTTTGCCCATTCCGAGCACAAGACTTTCTACAGGCAACTAGAGCATCCTGAGTATTGTAAACAATGTTGGAAAGGTGGAGCTGTTTCCAAAATCATCTCGAACAAAAGTCTTCACCTCAGAAAAGAAAGGTGCCAACCTACTTTTCAAATCATCTGCAGTTATCTCCTCACAAGTCAGCCTCCTAGCAAAGATAGCCTCCAACGTATTGAGGACACCATCAACAATATTTGTCATAGCCTTTCTAACTCTGACCGAATCTACCTGTGCCGCATCAAAGAATCCTCGGCCCGTGACTATTGAAGAATACCAACTGGCGAAGTCATATCTATCACCCTTGTGTATCATGCCTCCTCCAACCAAAGTCTATAACGGCGTGTGCATCAAAGCCTTCAGGCGAAGAACAACCCTGGTCTGATAAATGCGAGCCTCACCCCAAGCCTGATTAACTACGTCCGTTCGCGCCATAATGCCGGAGGCCTGCCGATAGGCATGAGCAAGATCCTCCATAAACTTCTCTGTCGCAATACAAACATTAGCAACCCATTTATCTGCCTTTTGTGCCATCCTCCTCAAATCCTCCAAACCTCTGACTGACTCTCTAGGAAACTCGGTTGGGAGCTCAGTTGCAGGATTCTCTTGCCCACAAGGATGGGATAGGTGTTGTACGTAACCAATCAATGTTTTGTGCTCCTTCAATCTTTTATACTTGCCTTCAGTGTGGAGCAATCTGTCCTTGAGTGCCTGATAGGAGTTATCGCACTCCTCAATTACCTGTGTTCCAGTAGGGCGACCCAGCTCCATGGTAGTGATCACATAGTTTTCTGGAACAGCCTCATCTCGATCGCACTCCACCCTAGGTACAACCACGTGAAGTGTACGAGATCCATCCTCATCTGTTGAAATCTTTGAAAACTTTCTAGGCTTTTTCTTTGTTGGAGGTGCGCTAATCCTACTCAAAAATTCTTCCATCTCAATTGCTGGATCAGTTTCTTCATCAGGATCACGTCTCATCCTGTCCCTTAGCCATTCTAGCACCTCTTGCTGCAAGTCAGAAATAATGAAGAGCTGTTCATTCCTTGCTTCTTCTTCACGAACTTCTTCTCTGCCTTCATCCTGACGAGGCTCATCAATTTCTATAGGCTGGGTATCTCCTGAGCTTTGGGCCTCCTTCCCTGTAGTAGTGTATCCTCAAGAGCCGCCTCAATCTCACGCTGGATGCGAGTATCTATGGCCATTTCTTCCTCTATCTCCTGCTGATTTTCTTCCCTAGGCACATTGACGCTCTGGCCAACTAACTCCCCACGAGGTGGCTGATTTGTTTCTCGTAATTCCTGTTCTTCATTCAACTTTGCTCTCTGATCTGCAAACAATGAAATCCCCTGCATCCTTGGAGAATGTGCCCTTGATGGTGTATGTGATGCCTCAATTCTTTGAGGCTCAGGCTAGACTAGTTCTTTTCCTCATGGCTTTGGAGCTTAAGCAACTTGTTTCTTCTTCCTAGCAGCTGGTGATATGTGATCTCCCATTAAGTTATAAGTAAGGGGAATTGACCTGCCCTTAAGCCAGTTCACACGCCTCTCCACCCAATTCCGTGTCAATGTCAAGACTGGTATGCAAAGCGTATCCAAATCTGTAATCTCTGGCTCTGACGAATCCGGAAGTGGGAGTGGTGTATTCCTTACTGTCTCATAATCATCTTGTATAACATTTATATCTTCATCCACTTGGTCTGGCACCGGAGCAATCTCACATTCCCTAATCATGTCCAACGGTATCCTTGAGAACATCCTTCTCCTAACCTCAGCCTCGTCCACTACACTCGCCCAGAAATCTTCAATGTGCGCTTTATATCTGAATTCCTCAGACAGTATCCATTTGATATTTCTCTGAGGATCATAATGCTGCTTGCTGGTATGATAGGAGAGGTGAAAAAATTGAAGCTCATTTTCTGCTTCCTTAGCTGCCTGCAGTGTTGGACAAACTTCATCTGAATTCCCCATGGTGATAGGGAAGTCAAGTCCTCCCTTCTTTTTTTTCTTCTGAATCTTATCGTAGGCAATGAGCTGCCTAGATATTTCTAGCATTACAATTTTGTTTGTGGGATATCGGAGCAATCTGTATGGGTAAGAAGAAAACCCTTGCAGCCTGATGTAAGTAAATTTTGGAAATTGGATAAACCAACATCCGTACTTTTCAATCAACTCCTGTACCTCCTTAGATATTCTATGATGAGTTCTTTGCTGAAGCGTCCTCGTTATATGCATTGTGAAGGCGTCATTGACTCTCTTGCAATGTGAGGTGCTCGTCAAATGCAACTGTGGACAAGCCTCATGGATCTTGAATTGCTGAGAACCACACCCAATAGGCTCCTTGTATGATATCCCTCTATACTTCGTCATTCGGGCCAGCATGTAGATGATATATGAGCTCATATAAAATGTCTTCATTCTCTTTAAACTTCTAAGTTGCTCATGCAAATTGTCACTGATCATCAACACCCAGTCAACGTGCTCTTTGCCTTCCAGCACAAGGTTGATGTAGTAAAACATCCAAGGTTCAAAGATGAACTATTGGGGGCACCCTCCAACTCTGCTGAGCATCATGATTAAGTCACAAAATTCCTACTTCACGTCCTCTGAGATTATTTGCTTTGGCATCTTTATGCGAGTTGGCTTAGGCTTGTTCATCCAACGAGAGTTTATCATATCAGCACACCTATCAAATGTGGAAGCATACATTCTTTCAGCCCTCTCTCGTGTTTTGTAGATCATTTTCTCGTAGGCTGGAATTCCAAAGGCTTCCCCAATAGCTTTTGGCGTGAGGTTGGCCAGCAGCTTGCCATTTGGTGAAACGATAGTTCTTTGCTCTGAGTTGTAGCAATTAGCACATTCCATAATCAGCTCCGACCACCGAATTGCTGGTGGAAAACCAGCAACTGCATAAAGTCCACTTCTGACAATATTGTGCGAAGTGACTGATGGATGATGACCTCCAATCCCCAGCATTCGCCTTCTAAAAGTCTCCAAATTGAAAGACCCAAGGTTTGTATCACTTAATTTTCCCAGCCTTGAAGAAAACTTTGACTCTGGCAAGAAAGACTTGCTCAATTTTTTTGATTACAGCTTGTCTTGATGCACTTGTTTTGTTGGATTCAACATGATTTTCCCTGCCAGCTGCTCTTTTACTTGCTTCAACCATCCTACAAAAATGAAAAACAGCCATTAGAAAATAACTTAGAAAAATAAAATCACTTCGAAAGTGCCAGCTGAGTTCTGAAAATAAGAGGCTTCAGCACTTGAAATTCTAGTTTCAAACCTCAACGCGCTTTTCAGCAAAGTCTCACTTCTCAACACTTAGAAATTTTTTGCTTGCAGCAAAACAACCTTCAGCACTTAGAAGAATTTCGCTCAAGGCAACTTACTTCACCAACTTTCCTCTTCTCAAGTTCGAATTTCTTCACTTGCAGACTTAAGTTTGCTTTCAGCAATTGATGAAGAAAATAAAAGAACTTCAGCTCTTATAGCCAAGTTGAATTCTAGAAGAGGCTAATCTTAGCTAATTCATTCAAATTTCCGTTTTCCCTCCTCTGGCAATCACAACACTTGTCACTTGAAGCTCGGAATATTTGACTTCTAGAACTTTTTTGAAAATTTCATCTCTCCTGCGTAGGCGTGCTTCATCATGTTTGTACTCTGAGATTTAAAATATTAAATCAAATATTCCCTGTGAAAATTATTCATCTCAACTGGCTAAGGCGTTTGATTCCATGTTTACTCTGGCAAAATTACTCCAGACATCCAGCTTCAACCTATAAACCAAGCATTTGTTTGTAAAAATATTTCCTTTATTTGCCTTAGAAAAATTTAATTTTGCCTAGGAAATTCATCAAACAGGCGTCTGGCCAAAATCTTCGTCTTAAAATCTCGAGCAAGGTGTGGAAATTTCACAATCGTCTCCCAGTGGGAAATGTCCAAGACCCAGAAAGAATTTCCCTTCAGAAAACATAATATTCATGTGTATCCATGTGAAGGGATACGTTTAATTTTTATTATCTTTGAAGAAAATAAATTTCTAAGGTTTATTCAACCTTCAGGTCTAGCTGCACTTCACACTTGCATTTTTACTCTTCATGCCTTAGGCGTTTTTTTCTTGATTTCCTGACTGTTCATGGGCGCATTTCACACTGCACTCAGAAATTTTAGCATCACCACCATTGGGTGTATTTCATACCTTTACCTTGCAATGCCTTAGAAAAAATAATTGTTCTTTTCTTAGCTCACCTTGGGCGCATTTGAGGGTATGAGGAGGAATTCTCATGCTTAGAAATTTTTAGCCAAGCCCCTTTGTAACGACCCCAAAACCGGGTAAACAAAAATTTTCTACTTTCACTAATAAGGTACAAGGAAATACATTTATAATGACAAAGTAAATAACTTTTCTTTTCATTCTAATTGAACATTTCATCATAAAGAAATAAATGACACAATACATCATTGTTCTATTTTCCAAGTAAATAACAGAGTACGCTTTCATCATTACTTTTCTTTCAATTAAAAAGCAAGGTAAGAATCTTACAAGTTTCAAACATAGCTCGGAAGCTTTTGAGCAAATAGGAATAAGACTGTCCAGGATCTTCCCTTTCAAACCTTGGTTCATCAGAAGTCTACTGTGGAGGAGAAACATCACTCAGGTGCTTTTCCACCAACCACGGACTTATATTGCGGTCCCCCGCACGTTTACTGTTAAGTAGACGGCCCTCCCTTCTACGAGGAGATTGGTTGGGTAACCGGTTCTGTATGACCAACTGAGCATAGTGTGTAATCCTACATAACTAAATCCTTGTGCCCTCACAATCTCAATCTAGCATGTAACCTGGACTACTGTGAACTGACAGTGTAATTCGTCTCACAGTCTAAGTGGACGTTAGGTATACTACACTACTTTGGCCAAAGCATTTCGACAGTACTTATACTGACGGTCATCTATCACTTGCACTAAGTCAGGTTCAATTTGACTTAAGGCTGCCTTATCCTACGCGTAGGTTGAGTCCTTTCCGTGGGTAGTCAATCACCCTAGACTTCCTACTTCAACTACTTAAACAGGAAATGGAGTACAGTCAACAAGGGGTCCCTCTGGTACTTCCTAACATGAAAATCTTTATCCATGGAGTACATAGCTTTCTCTAGTTAACCTATTTAACTCTAAAGCTTTAGACTACCTTGGTACTGAATCCACCCTCGTCCTAGTATTAATAACTAGTCCCTTTCCTTTATTTAAGGAGTTCAAGCAGTATTCAAGTAATACAAAACATAAGGTACTTTTACTAAGAAGTAATCAAGCATTTCCCTTTTATGTCATTCCTTTTCAAATTCTCTTATGAAATCAAACTATTTCATTTCAACAAGCTTTTAAGCTATTTCCAATTAAACAAGCTCTTAAGCTATTTTTTTTTAATTCTATAAGCCTTTTCTAATGAAATTTAAGCTATTCCCAATTCAACAATTCCATAGAAAAATAGAGGCTTTCTAATATTTTTCCTTTCAAACTACAACATAATGCAAAGCATATTCAGGCAAACAAATAACTCATTTTTTAAATCAATGACAGAAATTCTACAAAGATATTTCTCATGCCTGATTTCCTTTTGCGAAATGAGTTCGATTGGTGGCTTCAGTTCTTCCTCTACCGTCCTTCACAGCCTCTACCAGCGACTTCTCACAGCATGAACAAATACAACTCTCAGGTAAATGCAGTTTGGTAATGAGGGAATGTTGCTCTCAGCAATACAGTCTCAGCAAGATGATATATGGCTCTTCAGCAAAATTGTAGATGGCTTTCACAAAATGATATTTGACTCTCACAATCTAAATAGCAATGGTGGTTTGCAACTCACTGTAAATGCAACAGCAGTGATGGTGAAATAAAGCTCTCACAAAACTCAACAGCACAGAGGGAATTTAACACAGAAAAAAAACTACAGCAATGAAATTCGTAATTTCCAAATGCAAAGGAGAGTGGTGAATTTAGCAATGAGAGTAAACCTATATATAGGTTTCGAATTCTCATGTTTTCTACTTTGTAGGCATGAGAATTCGACACCTCTCCCATTGACATTGTCAAAATGTGTAGTGGCAAACGAATAACTAGACACCCAGCAAATTAAGTGATGAATCAAACATATTTTCAAAGAATGTTTCAACTATCACATGACGAATTCGTGAAGCAACCACGTACAAGTTTAGTCACTGAAAATTCCCTCAAAAATTGCGAACTGAAAGACAAATGGAGTTTTAAGTTTGCTGTTTGAAAACGTCAAGGGTTACACACAGATGTTTTTAGCTTCCTTCCGCCCACGCGTCCAGAATGGTGGCGTTCAAACATCCGCAACCAAGTCTAAGATATGTGAGCTGGGCGCCCAAACATTCTCCATTGTTTCCATTGTTTTCTGGTTCATACAGTCGCGCAATTTCTTCCTGTGAAGAAATCCGCGATTTTCAAACATTTACTTTTAAGTCTTTTAAAAGTCCATAGTTCAAACATTACATTTCCTTAATATTTTTCATGAATTTTCAATGGTCTAGTGAATTTCAAAATTCTTTTCCCCAATAATACTTTCAACGTATTTTTCAAAGGTTTGAATATTTCAAAATTCCTTTGTATGGTAATGCAAAATAATTACCAAAGACTATATAAGTCTATTTCAAATCTTTCAAAAGCAAAGTCATTTTAATATATATTTTAAAATGTTATTAATATATTTTGTATTATATTTAATATAACATATTATAGTTTTAATTTACCTTAATTTAAATATATAAATATATCTATATAATATTCGAATATTACATTAGATATATTAATATATTATCGGTAAGACTATAATAATATCTATATTAAATATATTATTAAATATATTAATAAGCATATCCATATTTACACTTAAATATATCTATACATGTTTATTTTCAATTCTCCAATTACGTGTATTATAGGCCAGTCAGAGCACCTTTAATATACGTAATTGCACAAACACGTATATATATACATTTAACTGTAAATTCCAAGCATCAGTAACTTATCAGTTCATATTTCACTTTCAAGGTTCACAGAACAGTAAGTCAGTCAATCAAGGAACACCACTCATAAAGCATAAAGAAGTAATCAGAAACTCCTAAGCCTAAGGATGACTTATCATGACGACTTAATCTGACTCAATTCCTAAAACCCTCAGTGAAGTGTGCGTATGCTCATATGATCAACTTTACCGGTTAGCCGACCAAGTTCCTCTTCCCGAGTGATGTCTCCCCTCCACCTAGAGGAATAGTTCTTGTTCCTGCATCCATGGCACAAAACCACGGCAGTCAATTGCTCACAATATTTGCAGTATATATAAAACAAGACTAATTACTTTCCTCTATTCATTGCTTATCCAAGAATAACATCAATCAAGAATACAGAATGAGCCAATCATAACATGTAAACAGATTCTCAAATTGATAACAAGGTTCAATCACATTTTATTCATTCAAAACCTTCCTTACAATCAGAATGCTCTAAGCATTACTAGAATAGTAACTATACAAATTTCCGGGGTGTAACACCCTTTACCTTGGGCGCATTTCATACCATGTGTCTCCATTATCATGCCTTAGGCATTTCAACGCCTTAGAAGCTTGGGCACATTCATATGTATCCACCTCCACTTAAGGGCGCATTTAGGGGGGTGGGGAGGAATTTCCCATGCCTTAGACTTTTATTTTACCTCCTCCATGACTTGGGCGCATATGGGACCCCTTGCTTCTTTTTCCCATGCCTTAGACTTTTATTTTGTCTTCATCCCTTGTGGGTGCATATAAGGTAGGGAGGAGGAAATTTTACACTTAGAAACTTATTTTACTCATTACCACGTTTTCCTCTTTGACTTGTAAGCTAGGCGCATTTGGAGGGTGGAGGAGGAAATCTTCACACTTAGAAATATTTGCATCCCTATGCTTGCTCACATCTTGGGCAAATTTGAGGGTATGAGGAGGAATTCTCATACTTAGAATTTTTTTTATGCCAACCTTGTAGCCTTGGGCGCATTTGAGGTAGGGAGGAGGAACTTGCAAACACTTACAATATTTTCTTTAAACCTCCTCCATGAGGGCGCATTTAGGAGTGTGAGGGGGAATTCCTCATACTTAGAAACTTTTCCCAAGTCTCAACATCTTGTGGGCGCATTTGAGAGGTGGTGGAGGATTTCCCATGGCTTAGATATTTTTCACTCTTCTCCTAACTTGGGCACATTTCACCACCTTGCATGCCAGTTTCCATTTGTGGACTTAGACATTTTCAACGCCTCAGCTACCTCTTGCCATCTATTTTTAGTAAATTTTGGAGATGCACGACTCTTCATGGCTTTTCACCTATTCTGATCCTGGAGTTGGCATGATGCGTTCCTTGTGGCCTGGCTATCCTGTTTATACTTGTTGCCCAAGCTCATCTACTATTTTTAGACCTCATGCTATTTTTAGCAAACCCTCAATTACCTGACTTCTGCAGCTCTGTTTGATCTGAAATTTGCTTCACACGATCTTGATGACTTAAGTGACCTGTTCACACTTGCCTCTGGCACAGACCTGCTATTTTTAGCCATGAAATGACTTACTAAAAATAGTAAGTACTCGGATTGCACTCATATTTTGCCAGCAGGCTGCCTGAAGGATGTTGATCATGATGGGGTACCTCAATTTGATAGCTTATCAAATTTCACCCCCTATTTTAGGCATAAAAGTGGAAAACCCTAATTTGACTTGCATGCACCTCAAATGACCTTTGTTTGACTTGATTCCTGTTGCATGTTGTTCTGCTTGTGAAACTGGAGCACTGGGGAGCTGCCTAGAGTGTGTCTGCTAAAAATAGTAAGCGCCCAAAAAGTGATCAATCAGCTGCCGGATGAGTTTGCATGTCACAATGCCCGAGAGATCTCAAAAAACCCAGAAAAACCCAAAAAACTGGTCCACATGCGAGCACTAGCTTAAAATAGTAAGTTCCTGAAAAATGACCAACTCTGCTTGCATGTCACATCACTGCGAAGCTCTTGAAAAACCCATAAGGAATATCCTGACATGCACTGAGAAATTCTGCATGCAAACCCTAAAAATAGCCTCTGAAGCCTGAACTGCTAAAAATAGTAATCTGTCCAAATCTACTCAAATTTTGTGTGCAAGCATCTTGAAGTACCCTGAATGTGTTGAAGCAGTCAGAATTCCAAAATCCTGATGAAAAGACCCAAGATTGAGCACTTACTAAAAATAGTAAGTTGCCAGAACTCGGTGAAAATTTAGTGGGATCGCGCCTGAAGCTTCCTGATCGCAGTACCAAGCTCA
This sequence comes from Sequoiadendron giganteum, assembly GCA_007115665.2. NCBI lineage: Eukaryota > Viridiplantae > Streptophyta > Pinopsida > Cupressales > Cupressaceae > Sequoiadendron > Sequoiadendron giganteum. The sequence goes on from CM021108.1 coordinate 349,932,577, forward strand.
GATTTCAATTTGACAACTCAATTTGACCTCAAACCAGCCTGAAGAATAAAAACCCTAATTTCGCAGACTTAGCCAAAATTTCCAACTTAGGTCAAATACGAAGACATCCCCGGAAGGACCGAAGACCAGAGAGAGAGAGAGAGAGAGAGAGAGAGAGAGAAAGCCAAAAGACCAAAATGGAGCAAAAATTAGGGGGTCCCCATTTTGAATGGGGTGATGTGTGAAAAGGTCACAACATCTGGCGACTCCACAGGAAAGTGTTGAAAAACACTTTTAAAGAATATAACCTTGGCTAATCTCCCTCCAACCATCATACAGAAAGGATACTTACTCAAAAGGGGAGAAGAATCTGATATTGGGTCAAAACACTTTCATCTGAGATCTTCTGAGTAGATGCCTTTGCCTCATCTCTAAACCATCTTGACCCTCGAAATCGACTACGGCAAGCTATATAAGTATCTTAATCTTCAAAAGCATCCTGGACATTGCCTCACTGCCAGTCAGGCGTCCATAGCCCCGACGAGGTTGTTGCTACAATTCACATGAATATTGCTCCACTGTCGGCCAGGCGTCCATAGCCCCGGTTGAGTTATCCGCATGTTCCCAAAACCAATATTTAAGGTATGATATTTCTTTCATTGCTCCTTTTTTCTTTGATATTTTCTCTTTTAGCACATTTTATCTTTTCTTTCTTGATTTTCCGTCAATTCCATGATTGGTTGGCAAGCAGTAAAGCTACCAATGGGTTTGAGAATTGCAGTGGCGCTAAAGCAAGATGTAAAATTTTCACTTACCGTAACCTCTCCCAAGAAATCAATATGACTCAAAGTAGCTTGTCGGACAAATAGGGCATTAGGATCTCAGACTCATGTGTTAAGACACAATAACTGATTAACCTCCTGAGTCAAGCCTAAACGGAACCGGATGATGACAATAGGAAAACAACCCTGGCTTTTCAACATTAGCACAAATCCATAAAACCCAATGGTAGTAGACCAAACTGTGTAAGGAAAACATCATCACCCCCCTCGCAACGGGTAACCCAAAATCCATGTCCATTCCAAACCAAAACCAAAACCACTTGAGCGGACAACTCAAGGGAAGAAACACCAAAACCCAAAAACCCAAAGGGCAACAAACCACAACCAAAAAGGAAAGCGGGAAAACAACCTAATCTAACTATATACAAAGTAGGTCCTGTTGACGGGTTTTATGACCACACCAACACAGAATAAAATGTCCAACGGTCACCCTATTCTCTCTTGATCAAAGTATTCCGCATGCTAAGATTGCGTGAAAGATCATGCGTTCAACTCCAAGGTTCCTTATGTCGCGAATAGACTCAATTGGTTGATGTGAATATGCTGGGTATTCCAAGGGGACTTACGTAATTGTTCAACTTCTTGAAGCAGATAAAAGATGTGAAAGATTTTATGATGACGCTCTGATTCCTAAACTAACCCGAAAATGCTGAAATTAAAGGAGATAAGGGGAGAAATTCTATAATCTATTTCTAAAGGTGGAACACAAGGATCAGCTTTAACAAACTTCAAACCAGACTTTGCTTCGCCTCCCTTCGGACAACTTCTACAAAATTGGTGCAATCTTCAAAGGATGAGAAAGGTGTTGAAATTATGACACAACATGTACACACCATCACAACGATGCATATGGACATGTGAACCACAATCGAAGTTAAGTGCCAATACTCCAGTTGACCACGCAGGGCGAACTCACCGTCAACGAGCCCGCTAGTGGTATGGATGAAAGAAACTTGCTTAAATCAAATGCCACATTCCACGACTAACAACTACTTGCCTGAAATAAAAGTCTACTTTACTCTATCTACTTGAATCGGAAAGACGAAAAAGCCTTGCCAACTACTCACAACGAAAGAGAGAATCACCAATCAATGAAATTCTTTGTATTATGAGAGTTTTCCACAACAACTTCTTACAAAACTTTCAAAGGGAAAGCTTTCTTTCCTTTTCAAACTAAGCTAACTTCTAAGCTATCTTTCTATCTATTCTAACTTCTATCTTCTCTACTCTCTGACTTCTTGATCTAATCTAATAGATTACAAATGAGGGGGGATGCCCCTTTTATAGTTGGCCCAGTCCAGCGAACGGCTTAGATTCAATTACAAAGAAGGGCTCAGATCGAGCCACATATGCCCTAATTAGGGTTTTTGCCCTAAAAACTGCCACAAAGAGGAGTGGGGTAATAAATGAACAGAATATTCTCCACTCCTCTACAGGAACCACTATGAGCAATCAATGCCCACTATCATCAAGAAGATTCTCGTCCAGAAACGTGTTCCCACTGTTCTTCTCTGCCAATTTTGTTGCGTTAGGAGGAGGCAAGCACACAACAACACTCGGTTCAAATCCTCCTTGCAAAAAGCTCTTCTTCGTTAAGTCCTCCTATTGCTTTCATTCCTGGATGCATTTCTCTCTTGTAACTTTCACATTTCTTCAGCTCACTGCCTTGGGCATATTTAGCCCCCTTTTGCACCACGTTCTTAATGCCTTAGACAAATCTTCGATGCCTTTTCCTTTTCCAAAGTTATAACATTGTCCAGCTTCATCAAGTCCTCATGCCTTGGCTTCGACGTTCATCCTGCAAAACAAAAAGAAGAGCATCAGAACACTTGTAACATATCTTCCCCTCACTTACCTGATTTTCATGTTTTGACTGATTGATCTTCGGATGTGATGGAGTTCATCATTTCCAACAAACTTTCATAACTTTTCAACAATTGGGTGCATGGTGTTCATTTCATGAGGTCTTCTTCAAGGGCGCATCCACCACTTTGTGCCTGGAGTTTGTGCCTTAGAAAATATTTCACCTTGAGGACGCACTTGAATGCTTGATGTTTGAGCTTCATTTCATCTTCAAATTCCTCCATGCCTTAGACAAATTTCATCTCTACCCTGTGAGTGTATTTGACCCCTCGTTGCTTTATTTTTTCTTTCCCTAGACAATTTTTCCTTCTCCATAAATTTCATCCACTGTAATCTAGGCGCTCATTTTGACATCGCCAACCGAGGCATTTTTTGTAAAAACTTTTCTGTGCCTTAGAATATTTATTTCGCCTAGGAAACTCATTAAATTGGTGATAGGCAAGAATCTCTGTCAAAACAACATGAGCAAGTTGTGGAAAAGATTTGAATTATCTCCCAGTGGGAAATGTCCAATACCCAGAAGAAAATTCCCTTCAGAACTCATCATTTTCATGTGTATCCGGACAAGGGGTACATTTAATTTTTATTATTTTGAAAAAATAATAAAATTGCTAAGGTTCACTCATTTTTATTCCAGACTCATTCCACACCTGCAATCTTCAATTTCTCTGCCTTGGCATTTTCCTTGATTTTCCTGAAAAATTTCCTCCTGTTCCCGGGCGCGTTTCACCTAGCACGTGGAAAATCTTATCATTACCTCCTCCTTAGGCGTAATTATTACTTTCACCTTGTAATGCCTTAGAGAAAATTAATTATTTTTTTGTCAACTTACCTTGGGCGCACTTCACAACACACGCCTTTACCTTCACTTCCTTAGGCATTTCCACGCCTTTAGCAATTTTCTCCCTCAAGCTCCAACTTCCTTGGGCGCATTTCAACTAGGGAGGAGGAAATTTTAAACACTTAAAAACTTTTCCCTTGTGATTCCTCTATGACTTGCATGCTAGGTGCATTTGGAGGGTGGAGAAGGAATTTGCAAATACTTAAAATATTTTTTCAAACACCACATTGCCTTGGGCGCATTTGAGATATGGAGGGGGATTTTCCTTGCCTTGGAAAATTTTAAACATCCTTGCTCAAGACATGGTGCATTTGAGAGGTGGAGGAATATTTTTTACTTAGAAACTTTGTCAACTTTCATCCCCCTCATGGGCGCATTTTACTAGTGGTGAAGGAAATTTTATCAACTTGGGCGCATTTCACCTATGCCACTTCCACTCTCAAGCTTGGCACATTTCATGTGGGGTGTAGGAACTTTCATCTTGCTTGAGGGCGCATTTGACCTGTGGAGGAGGAATTTCATGCCTTAGGAATTTTTTTTGCCATGCCTTCTCCACTTGTGGGCGCATTTCCATGCAGCAACTTTCACTTTCAATCTTGGGCGCATTTGACACATGCTGCTTCCATTTTCCACACTTGGATTTATTTTTTTAAGTCCCTTCCTCCTTATTAACTTGGGCGCATTTAGGTATGTGAGGAGGATATTTCAAACACTCAGAATTTTTTTCAAGCCTCCTCTTAGATGGGCGCATTTGAGGGGTCCTCAAGAAATTTCAATGCCCTAGAAACATTTTTAACATCCTTTCATCTTGGGCACATTTCCTTTGTCAAGCATCCACTTTACATGCCTTAGAAAATATTTTCATGTCCTCCACCACCCTAGGGCGCATATGAGGGTATGAGCTGCAATTTTTCATGACTTAGAATATTTTACCAACATTCTCTCAACCTTGGGCGCATTTCACCTAGGGAGGAGGAACTTTCAACACTTAGAAACATCTTCATCAACTCCTTGCTTACTTGGGCGCATCTGAGGTAGGGTCAAGGAATTTGTAGACACTTAGAATATTTTCTCAAGTCTTCTTTCCATGAGGGCACATTTAGGGTATGAGGAGGAATTCTCATGCCTTAAGAATTTTTTTGCCTTGTCTCCCTTTTCATTGCCTTGAAGGCGCATTTGAGGGGTCCTCAGGAAATTTTGATGACTTGAAAGATTTTCCATGACCTGCTACTCCTAGGGCGCATTTAGCACCTTCTCATGCCAGTTTCAACTTGAAAATCTTCAACGCCCCAACTACCTCCTGCCATTCTATTTTTAGCAAATTTTGGAGATGTATGACTTTCCGTGGCTTTTTATCTATTATGAATCTGGAGTTGGCGTAATCTGCTTCCTGTGGCCTTGCTACCCTGTTTATACCTGTTGCCCGAGATCATCTGCTATTTTTAGCCCTCCTGCTATTTTTAGCAAACCCTAAAATTGATTGATCTTTGCAGCTCTGTTTGACCTGAAATTTGCTCCACCTGTTCTTGATGACCTAAGTGTCCTGTTCACACCTGCCTCTGGCACAGACCTGCTATTTATAGCCATGGAGTGACTTACTAAAAGTAAGTATTCCGATTGTGCTCAAATTTTGCCAGTAGGCAGCCTGAAAGATGCTGATTATGATGGTGTACTCTATTTTGACAATTTTGTATTTCATTCCTCCTATTTTTAGGCATAGCAGTCGAAACCCTAATTTGACTTACATGTGCCCTGAGGTGTTTCCACTTGGCTTGATTTTTGTTGCTTGTCGCCCTTCTTGCTGAACTAAAGCGTCAGGTAGCTGCCCGAGTGAAACTGCTATTTATAGTAAGTGTCCGGAAAGTGGTCCATTTGATGTCAGGATGAGTTTGCATGTTACAGTGCTCGTGGGATCTCAAAAAACCCAGAAAAAGCCAAAAAACTGGTCTGTATGCGGGCACTGGCTAAAAATAGTAAGTCCTTGAAAACTGATCCATTCTACTTGCATGTCGCATCATTGCGAACGTTTCGCAAAACCACATGGAATATCTGGACATGCACTGAAAATCTCTACATGCAAACCCTAAAATAGCCTCTGAAGGCTGTACCGTTGAAAGTCACCATCTCGATTTGCATGTTACATCACTGCAAAGGTCTTGAAAAACCCAGATACATTCTCCAATCATGCATTGGAAAATTATATGTTTAAACCCTAAAAATGGCTCTTGAAGCCTGAACTGCTAAAAATAGCTAGTTGTCTGAATCTGTTCAAATTTCTCGTGTAGGCACTCTGAAGTTACCTGGATGTGCTGAAGTAGTCAGAATCCCAAAATCTTGAGGAAAAGGCCTTATATTAAGTACTTACTAAAAATAGTAAATTGTCAGATTTCAGTGAAATTTCAGTGGGATCCTGCCTTGAGACCTCTGACTATACTGTTGCACTCAGATTTCACCTTGATGATCATATTTGACCTCAAACAAGCCTGAAGGATAAAAACCCTAATTTCACAGACTTAGCTAACATTTCAACCTAGGTCAAATGACGGGACATCCCTGGAAGGACAAAAGATCAGAGAGAGAACCAAAGCCAAAAGACCAGAATGGAGCAAAAATTAGGGGGTCCCCATCTAGATGGGGTGATGTGTGAAAAGGTCACAACAGGTCCCAGGAGGGAACCTATGCTTGGAAATAATGCTTGAGGAGCTGCCCATTGACTTGCAATGGGATATCCTCCCCTGTTAGCGTTTTCAACCTGAATGCATTATCTCCCAGGATCTCAGAGATCTGATATGGGCCTAGCCATAACTTGTCGAACTTATCGTGATCACCTTTTTTATCATGGGCTTTGTCCCAACATAAAACTAAGTCAGAAATCCTGAAGGCCTTGACTCTAGCTTGCTTGTCAAACCATCTTTTCACAACTCCTTGATGCTTGGCCAAATTTTCCAATGCTTCATCTCTTTTCTCCTCCAAATGCATCAACTGGGACAACCTGGTTTGAATTCGATCTTCTCCTTCTAGATACTCCTGAATAAACTGAAGAGTAGGGATCCTCAACTAAACTAGGAAGAATAAACTGAAGAGTAGGGATCCTCAACTGAACTGGGAAGACGGGGTCTTGCCCATATACCAAATGATAAGGAGATGTTCCCAAGGAATTTTTTGTTCTGGTTCTGTCAGCCCACAAAGCAAACCTCAGTTGCGTGTGCCAATCTTTGGGGTTCTTATCCAGTAGCCTCTTGATAGCATTCAACAAATTATTGTTTGTGGACTCTGCAAGTCCATTCCCCTGCGGATAATAATTAGAAGAGAATCTTAGAGTGATCCCATATTCAAAGGCCCAGTTTGAAAACTTCAAAGATGAAAAAGCCGGACCATTGTCACACACCAAAGCGTGGGGGCATCCAAATCTTGTAATAATATTCTCCTCAAAGAACTTAATCACTACATCCGTTATGCAAAGCTTGAGAGCTTGGGCCTCCATCCACCTGGTGCAATAATCTGTTGCAATTAAAATGTATTTGTGTTGCGCTGAGGAAGGTGGATTAATCATCCCAATAAAATCTAACCCCCATTTTGCAAATGGCCTAACTTCAATCACTGGCTGTAAGGGCATAGCCGGATTCTATCCTTTGTTTGCAGTTGTCTGACAAATATGGCAAGCTTTCATGTGATCATAAGCATCTTTAAAAAGTGTGGGCCAGTAATATCTAGCCCTTGAAATTTGATGAGCGATGGCCAAACCACCTCCGTGACCTGTTCCAAATTTCTCATGTAAATGCTCCATAAGTTGTTTAGGTTCTCCTTTTCCTACACATCTTAAATAAATTCTTTCGTGATTTCTCCTATAAAGCACTGACCCTTGAAGCATAAATCTCTAGCTCTTCATTCTTAAGGCTCTTCGCTGCACTAGATTCAAATGTGAAGGACACCTATGGTTCAACAAGTAATAGACAGTGTCATCATACCATTCCCCTGGAGACACCTCTTCCAACACATTTATTTGTTGTACCAATCCGGGTCCTGCCATTGCAATTGTTTGTGCCAAAGCTTGTCCTCGGACCAACTTCATTGGTTGTATCTCCATGTCATATTCTTGCAAAGTGGCGACCCACTTGCCTCTTCTTTCTCCTAATTCATTTTGCATCAATAATGTCTTCACTGTGGCATCTAGGACTATTGCATAGACCTTGCTTCTTAGGATGTAATGCTTGAATTTCTTAGCTGCCTTCACCAAAGCATAAGCCTGCTTCTCTACATTTGGATATCTCAACTCTGCCTCTTTCAACGATGCACTCATAATAAAGGCAATTGGATGCTCATCTTTTTCTTCCGTTCTCTGGGTTAATACCGATGCACAGGTGTGCTTTGAAGCAAAGGAGTACAGATAGAATGGCTTGGAGTAATCAGGACTGACCAGTACTAGGGCATTCACTATTTCCTGTTTGATTTCATTAAATGCCTTGTTTGAGGGGTCCATTCGACCTTCGCATCTTTCTTTAACATTTCGTTCAATGGTCGGACAATCTCGGCAAACCCAGTTATAAACTTTCTTACAAAATTGATCTTGCCAAAGAATGATCTCAACTCCTTCTGGCTTCTTGGCATACCAATCTTTGAAATTGCTTCAATACGGTCAGGGTCAATTGATATGCCTTGTTTTGAAATGACATGCCCTAACAACCTTCCTTCAGTAACCCCGAATACGAATTTCTTTGAGTTGAGAGAAATGCCATACCTTCTGCATCTCTGAAAGATCTTTCTCAAATCCTCAATATGATCTTCTCTTTTCTTGGAAAACATGGTCAAGTCATCCATATATATAATGATGCATTTCCCAACTAAATCTCGGAAAGCAATATCCATAGCCCGCTGAAATGTGGCTCCGATGTTGATCAAACCAGAAGGCATTCTTCTATATGCAAAAGTCCCCCACTTGGTGGTGAAAGCTATCTTCAATCTATTTGCCTCTTCTATAGCTATCCAGGAATGACATCATCTGGGAGCCATTAACGATCTGTAATACTTCGTCTAATGAGGGCAACGGATAATTATCCCTTTCAAATGCTTTGTTCAAATTGCGGAAGTTGACACACAATCTTATCTCACCATTCTTCTTTCTGACTAGAACTAGATTGGCGACCCATGTCGAGTGCCTTACTGGAAAGATAATCCTAGCTAAAAGGAGCTTTTTAACCTCCTGATAAATCAATGGTTCCAGCAATGGGTTTACGGGCCTCTTCCTCTGTCTGAATGGCTTATTTCCTGGTTTCAACAGGAATGTGTGTGTAATCAAGGAAGAGTTGTATGTTTTCAAATCTTCGTAGCCCCATGCTACCACATCGGAGAATTCTCTTAATGCTTGCACAATACCTTCCTTTTCTCTTGGGTTACAAACCTTACCCACAAAAACATTCTTTATCTGCTCATTAGTTCCCAGGTTGATGGCTTCACACTCATTGCCCTAAGTACTCTGGTTTCTCCTCAGTCTATCAGGATCAAAAAGTCTCTCCAATTCAACCATTCCTCAAGGAATAACATTTGTCTTTAAATTTAAGATCCCTTCCGCGTCGAACTCTACTTCTTCGGTTTCTTCTTCATCTATAATTTGTGCTTCAAACACTCCAGAGCTTGCCAAAAACTCTAGGATTTGTTTATCATCATCGAACACTTGAAAATTCTTTATGTTGTCTAGGATCGAGGGTGTGGAGATTAATTCCACTGTGAACTTCTTCAAGTCCTCTATGGCCAAAGGCTCTAGTGAACTAGCTGCCTGCGCGAGAGAATTTGCCACTGGGTTTCTGGATCTGTATACCTGCTTGATATTGAATGTGTCGAAGCTCTCGATCAGGTCCCAAACTCTGTTACGGTAATGCCCCAATCTTTTATCATGACAGACATACTGCCTCCTTACTTGGCAGACCACTATGTCTGAATCCCCAAAGGCGTGCACAATTTTAGCTCCTTTTTCTATTGCTAGGATCAACCCATGAATCAATGATTCATATTCAATCACATTGTTGGTACAAGAGAACTAGAGTCTACAAGCACCTAAGTATGCTTCTCCCGTACGGCTAATAAGTTCAAATCCTGCTCCATTCCCCTTCTTGGATTTTGATCCATCAAATCTCAGGGTCCACACTTGATTTTCCATGTGACTGCTACATGTATTTTTCTGTTCATATGCCTCCACAATGTTCTTTTCTGTTGCAGGCTTAATTCTCTCATTTTCTACTGATTTCTCCGTGGGAGAGCTTTCTCTCTTATTAGCTTCTTTAGGTTCTTCTTCTAAAGAGGCCTGTGGGATTCTTTTTGAGACTTGCTCTATGGCCATCTTGCACATGGCACATGTGACTTCTAGATGGAAAGCCTCATGAATTCTACACCAATTGGGCAGTAGCATACTTTTGATGGAGGCATTCTTCCTTGATTTTATCTTCTGCTTGACGTTCTTTAGCACAAAATTCCTAAAATTCTCAAACATTCCTTCACTCTCACTTGAGTCATCTTCAATTAACACTTAAGTAGAGGAAGATGCATCTTCCAAGAGTCGTTCTTCATTCACACTCTGTAACATGAGGACTTCCCGCTTGAAGGGCTTATACGAGCCCAAATCAGTTTCCGTAAATAACACTTCATTATTGTCACCATATTTTGTGGTCATTAGACTGAGTCGTGGTGTGCTTTCTACTCTTATCTGATTCGGAATTCCTCTCTAGGGCAACCACATGTGAGAGAAGTCAGTTGCAATGTATCCATTCAGCTTTCGTGACCAATCTCTGCTTAGCAACATGCCATACCCATCTGGTATATCCACAACAGAAATATCAATACGACTCTGGATTCTGGGATCTGCGGCCAACTGCATATGAATGTCATTCAATTCTCTAACAACGGGAACTTCAGTTTTATCCAGTTGAGTCACCTTCTTGTTGGTGTGGAGTGGGATTAGACCCAACCTCTCACATACCTTCAAAGGCATGACGTTAATTGATGCGCCAGAGTCAATCAAACAGTTGTGTAGCATCTTTCCAAATATTCTAACTGAAACCAGGAATGGGGTTGGCTCATCTTTCCCCTAATAAAACACTACCGGCTTTCTTCTTTCATCTGCTACGTTGCTCCTCTTTTCATCTCTCCTATCCGGCTGAACTTGTCTATCTTGAGCCACGTCTCTTGTATTTTGTCTCTGTTTTGTGACAGCATCAGGTTGAGTACTCCCCTCAGTCTCAACCTTTCCAGGAGTGCTTGCAGAGTCTAGTACCAAACCTTAAAATTTTTGAGACTGTTGTTGGGCTTCCCAAGTATAAAAGGGTGTTTGGGGCACATCCTATACCACATTTGTGTTTTGCGCAGGACGAGGCTGTGGGACAACAGGAGGATTTCTCGGTGCACTGGGTGCCTCCTGGGAAGTACTTCTTGTTGACGGGTGTTTTATGACCACACCAACACAGAATAAAATGTCCAACGGTCACCCTATTCTTTCTTGATCAAAGTATTCCACATGCTAAGATTGCGTGAAAGATCATGCGTTCAACTCCAAGGTTCCTTATGTCGCAAATAGGCTCAGTTGGTTGATGTGAATATGCTGGGTATTCCAAGGGGACTTACACAATTTGTTCAACTTTGTGAAGCAATTAAGACATCAATGATTTGACAATAATGCTTTGATTCCTAAGTTAACCGGGAAAATACTGAATTTAAAAGGAATAGGGGTAGGGATTCTACAATCTACTTCTAAAGGGTGGAATGCGGGGATCGACTTCAACAATCTTCAAACCAGACTTTGCTTCGCCTCCCTTCGAACAACTTCGACAAAGTTGGTGCAATCTTCAAAGGATGAGTAAGATATTCAAATTATGATTCAGCATACACACACCATCATAACAATGCAAGTGAACATACGAATCACAACCGAAGTTAAGTACTAATACTCCAGTCGACCACACAGGGCAAACTTACCATCAGCAAGCCCGCTAGTGGTATGGATGAAAGAAGACTTGCTCAAACCAAACGCCACATTCCATAGTTAACAACTACTTGCATGGAATTGAAATCTATCTTACTCTATGTACTTGAATCGAAAAGCCGAAAAAGCCTTGTCAACCACTCACAACGAAAGAGAGAATCACCAATCAATGTAGTTCTTTATATTATGAGAGTTGTCCACAACAACTTTTTACAAAAAAAAACTTTCAAAGGGAAAGCTTTTCTTTCCTTTTCAAACTAAGCTAACTTCTATCTCTTCTACTCTCTGATTTCTTAGTCTAGTCTAATTCTAATAGATTACAAATGAGGGGGGATGCCCCTTTTATAGTTGGCCCAGTCCGACGGACGGCTTAGATTCAATTCCAATGAAAGGCTTAGATTGAGCCACATGTGCCCTAATTAGGGTTTTTGCCCTAAAAACCGCCACAAAGAGGAGTGGGGCAATGAATGCACAGAAGATTCTCCACTCCTCTACAGGAACCACTACGAGCAATTAATGCCCACTACCATTAGAAGATTCTCGTCCAGAAAGACTTTCTCTACTCTGCCTGCCAATTCTGTTGCGTTAGGAGGAGGCAAGCATACAACAATACTTAGTTCAACCCTCCTTGCAAAATTTTTCTCCGTTAAGTCCTCCTGTTGCTTTAGTTCCTGGATGCACTTCCTCCTCGTAACTTTCATATTTCTCCAGCCCACTGCCTTGGGCGCATTTAGCCTCTTTTGCATCACGTTCTTAATGCCTTAGACAAATCTTCACTGCCATTTCCCTTTTCCAAAGTTGTAACATTGTCCAGCTTCATCACCTCAAGTCCTCACGCTCTGGCTCTGGTGTTCATCCTGCAAAATAGAAAGAAGAGCATTAGAATGCTTATAATATAAATTCACTTCACTTACTTGATTTCCATGTTTTGACTGATTGATCTCCGGATGTGATAGAGTTCATCATTTTCTAGCAAACTTTCATCATGGGCACACTGTGTTCATTTCATAAGGTCTTCTTCAAGGGTGCATCCACCACCTTATGCCTGGAGTTTGTGCCTTAGAAAGTATTTCACCTTGAGGACGCATTTGAACGCTTGATGTTTGAGCTTCATTTCATCTTCAAATTCTTCATACCTTAGACAAATTTCACCTCTTCCTTGTGAGTGTATTTGACCCCTTGTTGTTTTCTTTTCCGTTTCCTTAGACAATCTTATCTGCTTTATAAATTTCATCCACTGTAATCCAGGCGCTCATTTTGACATCACCAGCCAAGGTATTTTTTGTAAAAACACTTCTTTATTTGCCTTACAAAATTTATTTTCGACTAGGAAATTCATTAAACAGGCGCCAAGCTAAAATCTCTGGCGAAAAATATTGAGCGAGGTGTGGAAATTTTTTAAATCATCTCCCAGTGGGAAATGTCCAATACCCAGAAGAAATTTCCCCTCATAACTCATCGTTTTCATGTGTATCCAGACGAAGGGGTAAGTTTAATTTTTATTATTTTTGAAAAATAATAAAATTTGCTAAGGTACTTTCATTCTAGACGTATTCCACACCTGCCATGCTTTGGCATTTTCCTTACTTTCCTGAAGAAATTCCTTCCTGCTTGCGGGCACATTTCATCTTGTACTTGGAAATTTTGATATTACCTCCCCTGGGCGTATTTCTCATCTTCACCTTAGGAAATGCCTTAGAAACTTTTTAATTTAATTAACTTACCTTGGGCGCACTTCATAACACATACCTTTACCTTCATTTCCCAGGCAATTTCACGCCTTAACAATTTTCCCATCTTTACTCACCTTTGGCGCATATGACCTAGTAAGGTTTTATTTCGCATGCCTTTGAAAAATAATCTTCAACTCCTCTTTATCATAGGCGCACTTTATCTAGTGAAATTTTATTTCACTAACTTTTACCTTTGCCACGCTTTTAAAAAAATATTCCCAAGCACCTTCTCTGCAAGGGCGCATTTGCCATGGTGAGCTCTCACTTTCTAGCGCCTTAGCATTTTTTATACCACGCCTTGAATGTTTTTCACCACCCTTGTAGCCTTGGGCGTGTATCACATGTGAAGCGTTCATTTAGACTTAGGCAAATTTTAAAACACCTTCAACACTTGATGGGCGTATTTTGAATCCCACACTTCCATTTCTCACGCCATAGAAAATTTTACCATGTCTTCATTCCTTGTGGGCGCATTTAGGGGGTGGTGGAGGAATTTTCATGCCTTAGAAATTATTTCAACTAGCAAGCTACCTTGGGCACATTTTGAGGGGGGAACTTTTATTTTGACACTTAGAAATTTTTCTTTCAAACTCCCTCACCTCAAGCCAAGGGCGCATTTTATGGGTGGAGCTTCTATTTTCTTACTTAGAAACCTTTTCAACTTTCATCCCCTTCATGGGCGCATATAGAAGGGTGTGCTGCAATTTTCATAACTTAGAATATTTTCATAACACCACTCTCCTCTTGGCTTGAGTGTGTTTGATACCTTCAGCTTCCATTTTCCACTTAGAAAAAATCCTCAAGCCTTTATTCATCTTGGGCGCATTTCCTCCCATCTACTTTTATTTTCATAGACTTAGAATTTTTTGAAGACCCTCCTCTCAACTTGATGGGCGCATTTACTACCTTGGGTTCCTATTTACTTTCCTTAGAAGATTTTGATCAACTCATCTTGGTTGGGCGCATATTGGAGAGGGAGCTTTCGTTTTGATACTTAGAAATTTCTCCAATGTTTCTTTCCTTGCTTGGGTGCATTCTATAGGGGCTGCTTTTGTTTGAATGCCTTAGAAACTTTTCATTTACCTTTGCTGGAGGTGGGCGCATTTTGATGCTCTTACTTGATGGGCGCATTTGGAAGGGCTTACTTTTACTTTTAACACTTAGGCGTTTTCAGCCTACTCCTCCATCATGGGCGCATTTGGCCCCTCAAGCTTTTGTTTTCATACTTAGAGATTTTTACTTGGCTTTACAAGGTGGGCGCATTTGGTGTGAGCTACTTATATTTTTTGCCTTAGAAGAATTTTCATGTTAACTCTTCCATCATGGGTGCATTTGAGAGGGTATGCTCTCATTTTCTCACACTTAAATATTTTTTGAAGGTTTTTCTTGGCCACTTCAAATTGGGTGCATTTGAGCCCATGAGCTTTCATTTGTAATGCCTTAGAAATTTTCACATCTTCCCAACTTGATTTGGGCGCATTTTGAATGCCATGCTTTTGTTTTTTCCTTAGCAAATTTCCAAACGCCTTTAATATTATCTCCAAGGTGAGGGCGCATAAGAAGGTGCTCACTTTCATTTTCCATGCCTTTGATTTATTTTCAACATCCTCACTCAAAGTGGGCGCATTTTATGTGTTGAGCTCCTATTTTCAATGCCTTAGGATTTTTCAAGGCTTAGCTGGGCGCCTTCAAGGGTATGAGCCTCTGTTTTGCCATACTTAGTAAAAAATTTCATGTCTTCTGCATGCCCTTGCTTTCACATTCTATTTTTAGCAAGTCCTTGCTTCTCTGACCTCCACAGCTCCGTTTGTCATGAAATTTTCACCATATGATCCTCTTCGCCTGGTGAACTTGTTTTCGCCTGTCCCTTGCTCTGACCTGTTATTTTTAGTAAGCTCCTGATTTCCTTGACTTTTGCAGCCCTGATTGATTTGAAATTTGCTCTGCCTGATCCTGATGACTCAAGTGGCCTGTTCACACCTACCTCTGGCACAGACCTGCTATTTATAGCCATGAAACGACTTACTAAAAATAGTAAGTTCTCCAATTTTGTTCAAATTTTGCCAGCAGGTTGCCTGAATGATACTGATCTTGATGGGGTACTTCACTTCGACAATTTTTGAGTTTCGCCCCCTATAAAAGTGCAAACCCTAATTTTGACTTGCATGTACCCTGAACGGTCTCCGTTTGACTCTATTTTTGTTGCATGTCATTCTGCTTGCTAAACTGAAGTGTTGGGCGGCTACCAAGGTGTGCCTGCTAAAAATAGAAACTGCCTGAAAAAGTGACCAATTCACTGTCGGATGAATTTGCATGTCACATTGCCCGTGGGATCTCAAAAAACCCAGAAAACTAGTCTACATGCATGCACTGGCTAAAAATAGTAAGTTTCTGAAACGTGATCCGTCTTGTTTGCATGTCATATCGTTGTGAAGCTCTTGAAAAATCCATAAGGAATATCTAGACATGCACTGAAAAACTCTGCATGCAAACCCTAAAAATAGCCTCTGAAGGTTGAACAGTTAAAAGTCATCATCTCGGTCTGCATGTTACACCATTGCGAAGGTCTTTGAAAACCCAGATACATTCTCCAGACATGCATTTAAAAAGCACATGTGAAAATCTTGAAAATGGCTCCTGAAGCCTGAACTGCTAAAAATAGCAAGTTGTATGATTCTGCCCAAATTTTGTGTGCAAGTACTTGGAGGTACCCTGAATGTGATGGAACTGATAGAATTCCAAGATCCTAATGAAACGGTCCCAGATTGAGTACTTACTAAAAATAGTAAGTTGTCAGAACTCAGTGAAAATTCAATGGGACTCCGCCCGAAGCCTTGTGATTGCAGTACTAAGCTCAGATTCCAATTTGATAACTCAGTTTGACCTTTTAAAAACCCTGAAGAGTGAAAACCCTAATTTCACAGACTTAACCAAAATTTCAACCTGGGCCAAACGATGGGACATCCCCGAAAGGACGGAAAGGCCAGAGAGAGAGAGACGCAAAACCAAAGCCAAAAGACCAGAATGGAGCAAAAATTAGGGGCTCCCCATCTTGAATGGGGTGATGTGTGAAAAGGTCACAACACTTCTCATGATGGGGGTTCAGTCAATGTTCCTAATAGAGTATCTCTAATCTCTTGAACCTTCATCAACTCATAGAGGGGCAGACTAACCTTTGTCTTCTTAAATTCTTCCAACACATAGGAGCTAAGCTTTTTTGTATCTTCTCGAGGAGAACTTCCTTTTTGTCCACGTTCAATCTGGTAAATAAGCTGCTACGTAATTTGTGGTCCACCTCTGCCTTGCATTGTATTTTGCTGCCTGTATTCTGGGGAATCCTTTGGTGCGTTAGGAACATTGCTTGCATTGGGATGCGAGGGAGTTCTAAAGTTCTCAGACTCATGCTGAGGATAATTCCTTTGATAAACTTTAGGGGCTCCACCTCCAGTGGTCTGAAAAGCTTGCACCTCTCTTGTTCCTTCCACCAGGACGCTATTGTTGAGAGGTGGAAAACTATAACCATCTCTATTGAGAGGCTCATCTGGTGATGCATATTTCACATGAGCCTCTGAAGGCGTTTGAAATTCTAGCGTCCCCATAGAACCATTTGCTGAAGCTAGTGGGAACTTCTGATTAACTGATTGTGGCGTATAACTTGGGAAATCAGGCGGGAAAGTGAAATCTTCTAGTATCAATGCCTAATCATACAAGGGTGCTGGAACTAATTCATATCCTGTGACTGGAGGGTTTTCTGTGGCCTCCATGCTCTTCACTTCTCCCCTGAAAATATCAGCAGCGACTTGGAACTCATGGCATTGGAGCTCAGAGTGCTAACTAGTATTATGCAACCTACACCATCCTGATAAGGCGGCCTCTGCCAAATATACTCGATCTGTAGGACAGTTCTTGGGAGGTGGCAGATTGTCCAATGGTGAAAGGACACCTCCATTATTGGGTCCTGTATTCCAAGATCTTTTCTGAAATCCTTGATTGTTATTTCTATACCCATGATTGTTCTCATGATTGTATCCTTGATGGGTATCTTGATGATTTGGAGGATTGTTTTGATATCCTCGATTAGCACCTTGATGTGCCTGATTGTTTCTTTGCATGGGTTGAATTTGATTATTTTGATTTTTGAGGTAAGTCACCTCAATTTACAGCCTTTTCACTTGTTCCACCAATTCTTTGATTTCATCTTTCTCCTCTTGAGTCTTTGTTGGTGGCACCGTGTTTTGGAGATAGACGGGCTGTGCTGCCTGTGTCTGGGATAAAGGTATCCCAGGGTGGAGAACTAATTGATTTGATGGTGCTTGCACCTGATAAGTCGGCTGAGGAATTGCGTTCAGTGCTGGGACTTGTTGTATTCTTGCTGAACCAATTGTTTACATCTGATTGTTTGTCGTAACTAAGCCAGTATATAGTGAGGGCCCAGTTATGTTTTGTCCTAAACTTTGACTTCAACAGCTTTAGCATAGGCCATATTCATGTTGGTCGGAGTGGGGTGATATTTCACAAACATTGCAGTCAGTGGATCTAAGGCTGCATAGTAACTATATCGGGCATCGGCAACAACGTAAGGAGTACGCAATCTTGTGAGGGCCTTCTGGAATCTATTGTTGAACATGTGGATGGGCTCCTTGTCCTGCCTCCTCACTTCTACAAACTGGCGGTAGAGCTCTACAGGAGTGATGGGTATGCCAAACTTTCCGACGAAGGCATCTTTCATCTGCTCCCACGACCTTATTGATCCTACTGGTAAGTGAATAAACCAATAATGAGCTTCTTCCCCCAAGGAGCATGGGAACAACCTGCAAGCCATGTCTCCATATGCAATCTGCCTGTTGCGTAAGTGGTCTTCAAACATCTTGATGTGATCCTCAGTAGTACGATTGGTATCATGGACATGGAACTTGGTGCAGAAATTCTCTGGATTTTTTGGCATTTCATGGTAATCATTGAATTATAGTGGAGACAGGTTGGTCACCAACCAAATAGCACCATTTGGAGCTGGTTGAGCCATTACTTGAACTGGTTGTCTGCGCCGATACACATTACCTTGAGCTGGTTGTTGCTGAGCAACTACTGGTACAGTGGCTTGAACTAGTTGTTGTTGTGTAATTACCGAGATGGTATCTTGAGCTGATCCTGATCAAGCAAACCTTGAAATACTATGTGGATTTCTGAATAAACTTGAAATTTCTTCCTTGCTTGGTACTTCTTCGCTTGATGGAGCCTCCTCGCTTGATCAGACTTCTTTCTTCTTCTTTGCTCTAGTAGGTAGCTCTAACTCCACCAGATCTTTAGATGAACTGGGTGTAGACCTCAAAATTCTTTTCAACTTGTCCAGAGAGAATGAACTGATATGATCCAGGATGTAGTCGCTTCTTCTATTGGTGACGCGCGGGAGCAAGTGGCTATCTTTGATTAAGTAAATCTCTTTCAATAGCAACTTGAATTTTGATAGCCTTTTCTTCTTCTTCTTCCAACACAAAGCTTGTTCGCATATACTCAGCTGCACTCCTCTTAGTCTTCCACGCAAGATTGTTCAATCCTGAAAGAATATCTTCCTGATCGTCGTTGAATCCCAAATTTGGCTACAACACTGGAAATATGTCTCTATACGCTAGCACCATATTGATTCATGATACTATTCTCCAACGAAATTCTTCTAATAAAACTTTTTCTACTTCAATAGAAGCCCTCCTTCTAGCACCAATTATGTTGGTGCGTGAGGACGAGGCGAGCATATAACAACACTCAGTTCAAACCTTCCTTGCAAAATTATTTCTCTGTTCAGCCCTCCTAGCGCCAATTCTGTTGACGGGTGTTCTATGACCGCACCAACACCGAATAAAGTTTTCCAACAGATACTCTATCCTCTCTTGAACAAAGTATTTTGCATGCTAAGATTGCCAAAAAGATCATGCATTCAACTCCAAGGTTCCTTATGCAGCGGATAGTCTCAGTTCGTTGTGATGGTATTTGCATGTCGGGTCATAATTTGAACATCTTCCATTATCCTTTGAAGATTGCACCGGCTCTGTAGAAGCTGTCTAAAGGGAGGCAAAGCGGAACCTGGTTCGAAGCTTGCAGAAATTGATCTTCGTATCCCACATTTAGGAGTAGACAGTAGAACCCCTATCCCTATCCTTTTTACTTTTAGTATTCTCTCGGCTAGTTTAGGAAACCTGAGCTTTATCGACAAATCATTCGTGTCTTGCAAATTTTTCTCTTCTGATCAAACAATTGTGTAAGTCCCCTTGAAATAACCAGCAAATCACATCGAGCCAACTGAGACTATCCGCTTGCATAAGGAACCTTGGAGTTGAATGTATGATCTTTCTAGCAATCTTAGCATACATAATACTTTGTTCAAAAGAGGATAGAGTTTCTGTTGGGAAAATTTATTCTGTGTTGGTGCGGTCATAAAACACCCGTCAACAGTCCTGCCTTGGGCCTCTAGATTTGACACAGGCATGTTTAGATGTACCCAAACCAAGTCTACAGGCCAAGGGCAAGACCTTGGGCAAACCTAGGCCAAACCTGTACCAAGATCAGAACCTTCAGAGCAATTTAGGTTTGGCTAGGGTTCCTACAAAACTTGGTAACATGTGGACTATAATTAACTCTCTTACTACATGGAATGTCCTCATCATCATAATATCACTAAATGATTATTTCATTTATAGTATTAATAGATATCAAAAACATGATGGTTAAATTCCAATAAAATGTGGATGCAATCATTATTCGCAATCTTGCCTTGTTATCATCTTTATCCTAGATTCACCGACACTAATTTTCACTAGATTCCTTTATTAAAAATAAATCTTTTTATGTCATGCCTACTCAAAACAGCTACTTCACTTGGTCATTGATTTGTGGTCTATTGGTAAGCGTAACGACCCGACCCTTCGGTAAAATAAAAAAAATTTCCAATTTACATCACAAGAGTAAATAAATGTGCTAACAAGTCATTGCAATATAATTTTTCTTTCCTTTTTTTGATAATATATGAACATGATATCATATTACATCCATTTCATTACAATAACTTCACAAGTACAAGTAACAAGAAAACATACCTTAACTATCATAGCTCAAATGAGCTTTAGAACAAATAGTAGTAAGAAGGTCTAGGAATCCGTCCTTTTAAATCTTGGTGCGCCAGTAGCCTTCGAAGGAGGAGAAGCATCACTCGGCCGCTTTTCCGCCAACCACGGACTTATAATGCGGTCCCCCGCATATCTATCATTTGATAGATGGCCCTCCCTTCAACGAAGAGATTGGTAGGGTAACCGATACTGTAAACCAACTGAGCATAGTGTTGTGTCCTATCCACAACTGGAACCTTGTTGTTTCACAATCTCATACTAGTAAGAGGATCACGATGAACTGACAGTGTAGTCTCAAGCATCACACAGTCTAAGTGGATGTTGTACATTTCAGTACTTTGGCCAAAGTGTTCTCATTTAGTACTTCGAATGAAGGTCATCTATCATATACACTACTCAAGGCCGATTTGACTTAGGGCTATCTTACACTATGCATAGGCTGTCCTTCAATGGGTATTTAGTCACCCCAGACTACCTACAACAAACTATCTAGTTTTAGAAATGAAACAATTTACAAGAGCCTTGTATGTAACTCCTAATCTGGAAATCTTTATCCTCGAAGTACTTAGCTTGTCTCAGTTATCCTAATAACTTAAGCTTAAGACCATACTCGATTCTGCCTTCATTTCAGTCCTAATAGATATTAACTACTTCATCGTATTCCCCATATACGGAGATCATACAAAATATGCAATATTCGTACAAATGCATTTCAATTCCTTCGCTTATCTTCTTTCACATTAATTCCCTTTACTTAAATTCCCTTTTCAGCATAGTAATTAAACAATTTCCCTTCCCTTATAACTACATTGCAATAAGGAAATATCTTTCAGCCTTTGCAAACACAGCAACACGAAAGCAGAAAACATAATACTTCTTCCTTTCTTTCACACAGTCAAACAGTTATGACTATCTTTCAACCTATGCATAATGACAAACACAAAGACTTCTTTTCATTTGATTGATCAATAACAGAGTAGAAAGAGAAGAATTTCCCCATGCTTGCTTTCGAAGCTTTCCTCTAGGGATGACGTCCCAGCACTTGCAATGACTGACTTCTCAGCTTGTCTCACGAATGCCTCTTCCTACTCACTTGATCACACTCAGAATTTGATATATTCAATTTCCAGAATGGTGGATGCTCTCAGCATATGGTATTCTTACAGTAATTAAGAAGTTCACAGCATATGGTCATTCTTCAGAAATATGAGAACTTTAGAAAGTAGAAATAACTTTCTATGATTATGTTTCTCAGCAATATGAGCTCACAAAGAATGAAAACACTAGAAATATGAATGAATTTTCAGAGATTTCGATTTCCAAAAGGCGTGATTATGAAGTGTGGCCAGGGCGGCCTTTTATAGAGCCCCCTGTACATCTGTTTTCCTCCTTTAATGGCATGTAAACTGCCAGACAAGGCGTTGAACGTTTCAACTACAAAATATGGTGGATTTCAGAGGTGAGTCGACCTCTGTCAATGACAGCAAATAAAGAATGATTCAACTTGCACATGGAAAAATCTGTATTTCAACACCTACAGGCTTTCCTCATTTTTGGCGCACAAATTCAGAAAATTGGTTTGATGATTCATTGAAGAAGAACCAGTCAAGGTTGAATGCAATCCAGATTGCCAAAATTCGGGGTTCAGAAGACACCATTCATGGCTGCATAAAGTTTCTAGTGACCTGATCATGTGCGAGTTCCTTCGGGCACACGCGTGCAGCATTCACACAATTTCCATTTTTTTCATTTTTTTTTCAAAAGTTCAGCTAAAGTTCAAAATGAAATATTTCTCCTTTGGCGCGATTTATCAAGAGGTTCAATTCTCATTAAGCAACAAATATTTCCTCATTGATTTTTAATTGATTTCCATAGTTCAATATTTTCTCCTGAATTGATTTATTCATTGACTTTGATATTTGAAAATAAATTCCTCCTTTAACTTATGAAAATTATCAATTTCCAATTCATTTCAAAATATATATTTAATTATATATTTATATATTTAATTATATATTTATATATTTAATTATATATTTATATATTTATATTATAGTTTTATTTACTTTACCATATATATATATTTAAATATTACAATTTAAATATATTTACATATATATATATATATATATATATATATGTTTTGGTAAGACTATAATATGTATATATATTTATATAATATTAAATATACATATTTACATATAAACATATATACATAGGTACATATTTATTCCTTGAATACATATATTGTGAGCAAGTTAGCATACTTTCAATATATATCTATGTATAAGTGTATACATGTGTATATGTAAATTCGACGACAATATTATAATAATATTATATCCACAGATAATAGGTAGCGTGTGTACGTATATACATGTGTATAACCATATATACTTTCATGTACACGTATGTGTATGTATACCATGTTGACACATACGTATGAACATATCAATTTGCCGATCATACGTCTGTATTGCCATGTTTATACGTATAGATACGTATACATAAGGTATACATGTGTATACATACCCACTCAACCTATACACATATATCCATTCATGTTTCACACCCAATGATCACAAAACAGTATGTCAGGTTTAAAGTAAACATCACTCACAAAGCACAAAGAAGTAACCCAAACTCCTAAAGCCTATGCTTGACTTATCAAGACCAACTTATCTGACTCAGTTCTTCCCAACCTATAATGACGTTTGTGTATGCTCAATTGGTTCACTTTACCGGTTATTCGACCAAGCTCCTCTCTCGAGTGATACTTCCCCTCCCCCTGGAGAATAAACGTTTTCCTGCAACCACTAGCACATACCTTTAGCAGCATTATATATACAAACATCTTCAGGTTAAAATAACATGATTCATTAACCTCCTATTCACATATATGCAATATTTTACCATGAATTACATCAATTGAGATAACATCAAATGAAACAACGTCAAATGAGATAACATACACATTGATAACAAGGTACAAGCATCTCCAGATTTCACATTACATTCATTTTTACCCTATCTATTACCAATAAATAGTAACTTCACAATTTGGGATGTAACAGTAAGTTTGATAATATGTTACACAAATGACCTCCTTCAGCTCCCATCCAGCAAACTCCAGGCTTTAGCCTTAACTACAAACAGTAGGAATATTGAATACCTTAAGTGTTAAAGGCACAAAACTTTTGTCTCAACAAATAATTCTAGCAAGTAGGTGATTTTGGTGAGAAATATTATACCCTTGATCATGTCATCCTAGTTGAATGTGGAAACCAAAATCATAAAGTGAGGATATTTCCATACGAAAAAGATACAAGTTTTATCATGATAGACAACTACCATGCAAATGTAACATCAAGTACTAATAAACATAATACAAAATTACAAATAAGTATTACAAATATATGAAAATTATCTTTTACAATATTAGGATGAAACACTCACCCATTTGACAGATCTTGTCCTCTTAACCATTTATCAGCACAAAAAGATCTGCTACTTCCATCAGCTATAGTCACCTGCAAATATTCAAAAAGACCAATTGTATTTGAATAACATTTGTAAAACCTAGAAAAATTGAACTAATATTAGCTTATAACTATAAAGTGTGCAGTGTTGAATTTTTGCTAATGATTTGCATATAACTACATTTGTATAATAGCTGTAGAAATAATTTTTGCTAATGATGTTTTTTCCATTTCCTTGTTTTCATTCTTCAGGCATTGCTTATAAGGATTTCGTGCTTAAAGTATAAATTTCGTTAAAAAGAAACAATAAGCCACTCCAACTCAATATGGATGATTATCAATGACTACCACCCAAATTCACAACAATTCTTATCTTCGTGAAATGAGAACTGAATTTGTATGTGTCAAAGCCTGGAGAGCATCATACTTTGGTGAAAGTTCTGATAAATTACATGGACATGCATCAACAATGAATGGTTTCAACTCCAAATCAGTTGTTTTAAGTTTTTAACCAATGCCATGTCAAACAAGACAAATTATAAATTCAAAGATCAACAAGATCGTTGACAACCTACTTCCATTCTTGATAGCTCTATGGAAATTGATGCACGGTTCTATAGTTTTTCCAATGTATTAGGTTATCTGGTCCTAGTTATTAAGTGTTAACACAATTGAGAAAGAATTTAACTAAATCTAGAAATATCATTCTTTATTGGGGAGAGTGATTCAACCATGCCTTACTCTTTTCATGCATGTACACATGTAAAGTTATAATAGAGTTCAATAGCTAACTGATGCAGACAAGGAAAGGCAGTCAAATTAATGAGATCCTTGTCCTTGTACCCATGCCCCAGATTCCCTTAGTGGACCCAAATCAACACAAAATACTTTCAAAAAATTCAGATTTTTTTACTAACTACAGCAAAACTAAACATGCTACAGGTAGATTTTTCTACAACCAATCTTTTCCCTAAAAGAGTTCACCCTCTAAAAATCCCTCTCTCTCTCCAACAGCTCCACTTTCTCTCGAAAATTCCCCCCCTTTCTCATTATTGAGAAACCAAACCAATTTAAAGATTAGTTTTGCAACACTTATTCTCCTGTCTCTTCGCATTCCAACTAACTCTTTTCATTTGGCTGAATCTTTGCATTCTTCTACTTCTAGGGTTGAAACTGCTGTTAAATTTCAAAATCCAGTAATGATGATGTAATCGATGTATTTTTTGTCAGGTTACTGTCCCTAATGATGAAAGCCAAGTGCATCTTCCTTTTCTCTAAGCACTGAATCGGCAAATAATAAATAGTTTTGAAGATCTGCAACTGTTGCTACAAGTTCAGGACTGAGCCTGATTGACTATAATATCTAACTCTTCATTGTTCAAAGCTCCGATGGTATCCATCATCACCTACTAATAGAGAACTATCTTGGAAACAGTCACACTCAACACACCATTTTCTATACCATCATTCACATGGATGTCCTCACATTCCCTGCTCACCTATGAAATGCAGCCCTCTGGACTTTCACGTTCTACTTGATCATAGGCAAGTCGGCTTTGAAGATGCGGGAGGTATCAGTTTTACATAGCTTGGGTTCTTGAACCTTTAACATCAGCACTGTTAAAATTGTGTCATTTGCTTTTCCCCAGCTCTCCCTATTGCAATAGCAACTGGAATGACTTGCTGCGGCACTATGTAACTATTGCAAATGAATTTCCATGGCAACTAGGTGCAAATGACTTCCCACAGCAATTACGTAACTATTGCAAATGAATTTTGGCAACAACTGTGAGGCTGCTACCGAACAACTTTCTATAGCAACAGTGACTGCAGCGCAACAGCTTCACCCTTCCCCATCTTTACACAATATGTCATTGCATGAAACTCTACTGCAATCTTCATTATGATGTATTTAGAAGTCTCCATTTAAGCTCAAAAGCTACCGATGATCAAAGAGAAATCACTTTATTCCATCTACATGTGCCTGAAAATCACAAATTCTCTTTGACTGATGCAGGATTGCACTACATCTGGGATTCTCCTACATCCATTATTTTTCATTTGCATTCATTTGTTGGGCATAGATCAATTACTTTTCAATTAAGGCTAGAAAGTAATCAAAATTTGACATCATTTGGGTCCACACAAGTCATGTAGGCACATATGTGTGTTTGTCTAAAAATCTATGCATTCAAGTAGGTTTCTTTACATCTTTACATGTATCTACTAATGTTGTGAATGCATTTACATACATGTATGTATGCATCCACAGATAGAAAAAAGTGAATTAGGACATATCAACTATCAAAGGCACCAAAATGCAAAAGTTGTAATTTTGGAAAATATCGATTTATGGATTTTGAACATCAAGATTTGCTCATGTTTGACATAAAACTGGATGTGCTCAAGTAGTTAAACTCAAAATATTGGGGTTTTCATAATGGAACCCCAAGGCCAAATCCCAAGAGACATGAGGTATTGAAACTTGCTAAAATACCACATCCAACTCACTTAGTGTCACATACCCCGACAAACAAGGCCAAATGCAGGTCTCAAATGAATTTGACAAAAGAGATACACCTTGGCCATGGATACCGAGCCAAAAGTTTACTACAAAAAAAAAAAATTACCTAGTGTTGTACCCAAATCAAATTTTTTGCTTCATTAAGGCATTTTGCTTAAAATGGTCTAAACCTTGTAAAAATGATGTCAAAACATAGTTTTTGGATATTTCAAGTATGGGCTTTGAGTCCATGTCATGCCACGGAGATACCGGCAAAATTTGAAAAAATTGAAAATTAGGGTTTTTGGACCCCGTTTTTAGGCCAAAACCTTAAAAAAATAGGAACTTGTCAGAATTGGCTGAAATTAATTTTGATTGGCTTATTTCACATCACGATCACAGTGGCGAAGTTTGTTTCAGTTAAAAGTCAATTTAAGTTTGGTGGGTAGTTTTCACTTTTTCAGGAGAAAAGTTAGGTTTTCTGAACTCATCATTGGCAGATGGCCAGGTACCAGGTGTCGACAGCTAAGCTCAAAACGCTTCGGTGATATTTCTATGCCAAGTTTCGTCCAAAAAGTTACTTCATCTCAGAGGGGATTTTCAACGAGGTGAAGATACTGTAAAATTGACTAAGTCTGGAATGAAAAAGCAAAACTCTGAGCTAGGGGTGCCCATCATTTTGGAGGCTTTAATCAACTTTTTGTGACTTATCTCTTCCAAGATGACTTCTCCAGATTTCGGATAGCTTCACGATGAGCCAGCCAGCCAGTCCAACGGAGGAGTAGATCGCCTAAAACCGGAGACTCAATGCAAAACAAGGGAAATGCAAAATTGACTAACTCTGAGGTCAAAAAGCGCCCCTGGAGGCCAGGGCCGCCCATCTTTTTGAGGCTTCAAATGGAGTCTTTTGATCGAGTGACACCCAGGAAGTTTGTTTCCATTTTTGGTCCAGCTCCGCAACGCATCTTCAGCAGGTGAATTTGAGTTGCCGTGTTGCCATCATCAGCGGTCAAACTTGAGGTTTCAAACTTGATCAAAAGCTGTTCAGAAAGGAAAAGCGTCCCTGGAGGCTAGGGGCGCCCAAGGTTTTGAAGCCTTTAAAGGAGTTTGTTTGATGATTTCAGATGCTCGTCTTGTCCGTGTCAGCTCCAGTTTTCCATTGCCTATCTTAGCCAGACAGAAGATGTCTTGGCAGCTTATAGCCGGAAGATTAGTAGTTTTTAGCCAGTTGCAAAAATGGCTAACACTAGTTGGGAAAAGCGCCCCTGGAGGCCAAGGGCGCCCATGATTTAGGAAGGTCAGATAATGTTTTTATAAGAAGTGCTCTCCAGGAGCCCTTGCTCAGAATTCAGCCTGCTCCGCAGTGAACCAGTCAGCACGTTTTGAAGTTTTGCCAAGTACCGAGAAACATCAAGTGAAATGAGGTCAAGTTATTAGTGAAAATAATGAAAATGCCTGAAAATATTCCAACCCTGACGTCAAAAAGTGCCCCTGGAGGCTAGGGGCACCCATCTTATTGAGGCCTCAGATTGATGAATTTTGGATTATCACCTCAAGGAATCTTCTTGTCAGATTTGATCCTGCTCTTCGACGAAACTGTCAGCCAGTTGATCTGACGCGGCAGTCACTTAGAATCAGTGATCAAACGTGAGCTTCATTTGAGGTTTTTAGATTCAAATTTTTAGAAAAATGTAAGTATGGAAGGACGCCTAAAGTCAAAGGTTGACTTTTTAAATTCAAAAATAGAAGTGCGCATGAGGAGAGTTTTCGGTTTACTAAATTTAGACCTTCAGTTGAACTCTTTTCAAGTCGACTTCTAGTAAACCTATTTTTAGTCATAACTGGCTAAAATTAGTTTGCATGTATTAGTTAACTCAATTTTTCAAAGTGGCGCCCTAATTAGGGTTTATGGTACATCCAGTTAACTAAGTTTGAAGCCAAATATAGGCCATGCGTGGGTTTTGAAGGTCTAGTTGTACTTCAAGCGCCATTTCCAACACTTAGCATGCATTTCACATGCCTTAGAAGATATTCTTCTATATATTTTGCTAATGGCGTCCATTATTCTTCATCAGAGTTGACAAGAAACATCTTTTCTTGAGCATAAAATTCATCTGAAGGTGCTACAGGTGTCAAATTTCAGCGTTCTTCGTAGCTACGGATTTAGATTGTTCGAGAGAAGATTATTTCAGACTTCGTTTTATTTGCATGCAGGTTTTATCAGTTCTACTTCAAGCATAGACGAATTTTTACAAAAGAAGAGAGAAAACAAACGAATAAAACTTCTATTCTTCTGTCTTATTTTCCTCTATTCTCGTCTTAGATTTTCTTCGCATGTCAAAGAAAACGGCAGATTTTTTCAAAAAAGCATCATTTGGGTTCGAGTATGTTAGCATCAACAACAATACCCATGTCTTAGATTATTTTGTGAAAATTGCCCCGCTGCCTCTTTTCTAGAGCACTGTGCTTTTTTCCAAAATTTTCTTTGCATGTGGGCCTAAATCACGTTTTTTCACAAATCTATTGATCTGGGTTGTTTTAAGATTCATTTCTACACAAAAACCACTTCCAAATTTTCGCAGGGAAAATTGCCCCCAGTGCCCCTAACTGCCAGTTCAAATCTCAACTGAAAACCTTTTGCATGCAAGCCTAAATCCCTTTTTTTTGCAATTCTGACAGCTAGAGTTGCATTAGAATTTGATTCTGCACAAAACCCATATCTCAAAAATTTTCAGAAAAATTCACTTCCACTTGCTATTTTTAGCCTATCCTCGAGCTTTTTCAGCTTTTTCCGAAGTTGTCCAAACATACCCGACTTTACAGTCGAAATTCTAGTTTTTCAAAATGCAGTATAATCCCATAGACTATAAGGCCAAACAGGTCTTTCTTCATAACTTTCTGAAAACTACCGATACCGACTTAAGTCATGTTTTTCCCATCATCAATCTAAACTCATTGGAGGGTATCAGCAATACTACAATCAGGAATCTTGAGCGTTCGGGGATACTTACAGCGGCATCCATTCCCATCTCAGTCTTTGATCTCGAGTTCGAACTTGCTTGTGTCAAGCATTATGACTCGTCTACTAGACAAATCAGGTCGACAGATGGAAGGGTTGTTTGTAACCTTAAACCGAGGGATGTAGAAAAATGTTTTTCTATTCCTCCACGCTCAGATCATTTTGTTGTATCCATTTCAGATTGTGACAGAATATGGGAGGAGGACAAGGACAAATCACAGAAGAAAGTAGCTCAGCGATGGTTGAAAGTTCAAAAAACCAACATGCCAAGGAAAATTGGGTGTGGTGATTTCAAGGATGAGATCGATGTTTTGATAACTTTTCTCAACCGATTAGCAGGTTCTGAACACGCAAGCGTGTTCCGACCATGGATGTTCTACCTCATCTCATGAGTTATTGATAAGAAAGAAACCTTTGACTGGGCCATGTTTATCAATCAGTGTCTTCACCGGTAGATTACAGAGTTCCTAAAGAAGCACGAATTCCACATGGTGACCTTTCTGGTTTACTTGGTTGCATTTCAAGGTAGCTTTAAACTATTGAAGACCAATGGAGTTCTGGGCATTCAGCAAGTGCACGAATACTACCCTCAGTTGGAGTTTCCAAAAGCTGAACAGGACTTTATAGCGGTGAATGATCACTTTCTTATGAGGACAGTCAGAGATTTGGATAACAAGATGCATGTGAGGATTTCTGCAGAGGCACAATCAGCAATGGAGAGTTGGGCAGATTGGTTCATCCAATTCCCTACTTTCACATATATTCGCATATATGGATATACAGGAGAGCCTCCGATGCTACCGAGGTACCCATCGGACAAGGTTCTTTTCATGGAGTTCATGAGACAGGCACATGAGGTTCACACTTTTCTTCGCAATCGACATAAGCCAGCTTTCACCTTTCCTTTTGAGTTGGGTATTTATAAGTGCAAAACAGCTGCTGATTGCAAGTTAATGGTGCACAAGTTAGAGAAACTCCAGCTCGAGTGTTTTCCTCATAAGCGTACCTATGATTCGTTGGGTCATTATTCACCAAGGTTGGAGCGAAATGTTTCACATTCGGCAGTGCTTGAGGACTTCTGGGTCAATTGTGAGGATGACTTTGAGGTGCATCGGCGTCATTATTGTAGGCTTGCTATTCCACAGATTGCTGATTTTTTGTCAGAGGATGTGGAAGGCTTGTCCGGTGATGATGGCGAGATACTCCTTCATTCATTCATTAAAGACCAAATCGCTCGCCAGCCACTTCGCCAACCTGATTGGTATGTCCTAGTGAACACTTCAGTGAAAGACTAGTCTAGGTCAGTTATCAAAACAACCATGTACTTCCTTGAGAGCAAGCGGAAGTGAAGGGTGATCCCAGTTGCAGAGCCGCCAACTGTGGTGGTTTCTTCTTTGCCTTCTACTTCTAGGGCGAGGCCTCGAGTTAAGGTTATCATGAAGCCGCCTGAAGGGGTTAAGATTGGGGCTAATTCAAAAGGGAAGAGCATCACCAAAAGGAAACAGGTTGAGAAAGAGCCAGCACTTCCAATTGCAGAGCCAGTACCAGTGGAGCCAGTTATTCCATCTGAACCAGTAATTCAGGCTGAGGCCGGTTCGTCATCTCCAGGTCCACCTTTCTCACCACAGTCATCTCCTATAGACATTGATTCGGAGCCTAAGTCTCCAATACATGAGACCTTGATACCAGTGGATCCGCCAGCAGCTGATACAGTAGAAGCAGTTCCACCTCGAGAGGATAGCATTGCTTATTCATCTTGGTTTGAGAGGTCATTGGGAAGAGAGAGGCATATGCCTTCGTATGATCTTGACTTATCTGAGTTCAGTGAACCCTACCAGAACAAGTTGAATAAGAGGGCCAGAAAGTAGATTAACATTGAGAAGAATCCCGAGGCAGAGATCATCATAGAGGTTGCTACACCTCCAGAAGGCAAGTACTTAGATGAAGTTGATGTTGGTGACTTTACCTTCGTCAAAACTAATCTAGGTAAGAGTACTGGACACACCGACATGAGCCTCTTCAGGGTCGTCGCGAGTAATCTGGAGGAATGCGTCATGAAGGATGGTGAGGATAAGGCAGTTCTCAATGCTGAAATCAGGCAACTCCGTATGTACATCTCGAGTTTGCTTCATGGTAGCGAGGGGCAAGCACCTTTACTCCCACAGCTTCGAGAGACCATCACAAATCGGCAGAGGATTCACCACTTGGTTAATTGAGGAAAGTTGTTGGATACCTGGATTGAGGATTTCATCATTGTTGGTCGACACCTCCTCACAGAGTTGTATCAGTTGAGGGTTGACGCACATAGTCTTCGCCAAACGATTCAGGAGCTCGAGATTTTCATATCCGAGCGTAAGCCGAAGGATCTGATTCTGATATCACAGCTTGCAGGAGTCTATGACGCCATTGAAGCAGATGGAGATCAAAAGAAGGTCCTCACTTGGAGAGAGTTGTATCTTTGCAGGATGGAGACATATGACAGGATTTCTGCTAAGATGGGCATGATTCAGGAAAAGGTTGTTGCAGCTCTTCATTTCATCAGCGAGTACATCACTCAGATCCTTGTCATTATCGGCATGAGGATGGTACATATGCCGAGTTAGAGGCAGTTCAGGTTGAGTTCGAAGAGCTAGTTCGTGGTAACCTAGGTGGAGGGCCAGAGGCGTCTAAAATGGAGGAGTTCTCAATGCTGACTATCAGTTTCAAGAAGGTGACCACAGAGGTTAGAGACAGTCAGAGGGAAATCCAGGATGGAGACAAAGAGTTAGACAGGCAGTTAATCATCGTGGACAGCATCAGAGTGCCAGATGATGATACTATCGATGAATTCCTAGAGGAGATGATAAACTTGGAGTAGACTTTCAGTTAGACCATGCAGTTGTTTACGAGGACGAGTCATAAGCAACAGTTAGCTCAAACTTTAGTTCCTGAGTTTTCTTGTTGACATCAGGCAGGCCTATCTCATTCTTGGAGATATCTTCGCAGGAGGAGGGACTCTTAGTTAGTGTTTGTTAGCTAATGTTAGTTATCAGTTAGCTTTTCTTTCAATAAGGACGTGCATGTTGCACATGGTCCAGTTAGCATTGTTTTTATCAGTTAACTGATGGTAGTTTGCCAGTTAACTGTATAGTTTCATTCAATCAGGGTTTAGAAATAAGATCTTGCATGTATTGCAGGACTGTAGTTGACTCAAGGTGATTTTAGGGTTGCCTAAACCTTGATGTCTATAAATAAGAGCTTTCAGCTCATTTGTAAAGAACTTTTGCTTGATAGCATACATGCTACGCCTACCTTGCCTGTAGTATTGCTATTATTGTATCTGTTCAAAGAACTTTTGCAAGAGAGATTAATATATGTTGTGCCCACCTTGCCTGTAATATTGTCTTTTTGGTATCTGTTCATGAGCATTTGTTTTGATAATGAATTGTTTTGTCACTCGGGTTCCATGCAATTATTATGATGAATGCTTGTCTTAGTTAGATATAGTGGCTAGTTCGATCGTAGATTGTACGCGTCTCGCCTATGCAATTTGTTGTCCTAGTTGGCTATCTTTTGTGTTTTGTTATCAATAAGCCTATTCGAGTTGAGCAAATAGTTGTGCCCAGCTTGCCTTCATGTTGAGAATTCGTACTTAAAGCTTATCATATGATGTGTGTGATAATAAGCTTATTCAGCCAAGCAGATAGTTGTGCCCACCTTGCCTTCATGTTGCAAATCTGTACCCAGCTTATCGTATAAAAACCATTCCTGCTCCATTTCCTCACGCTCTGTTTTTTTGAGGAAAGTGGATAGATTTAAAGAAGTTAGCTTAGTTGTAGTTATATGATCTGCGAAACTAGAAAATCCTTAGCTGCAACGTTCTAGGTTTTCTTAACCTTGTGCCTCTACCAGCTGAGAACAAAAAGATAGGATTTAGTTTACTTTTCTTTTCCATGCATTCCAGCACAACAAGGGAGCTTCCCCTCCTAATTTGAAGAGCACTCATTACGCAGTGTGCATAGCTGTCCGTACAAACTTACACTCCAGAGGTGTTAGTTCTTACGCAAACACCCAGTAAAAAATAAATGTTTGTGTTCAAAGTTATTGAAAGAAAATTATGAGCTAAAAATGAATAGTTGGATAATGTTAGGGACCCAAATTGTACTTTGTTGCATACACATATGGAGAAAAGAGATATTTGCCTAAATTGTTATATATCATCTCCTTCCCAATAACTATGCACAATAAAAAAAATACAAAAGACACATGCAGACAATTATAGATGTTTGAGAGAAAGAAAACATGTGGTATTAGTGATGTGGATAACAATCAACAAACTCATCAACAAGTATCCACTTATGTTCCATGTTGATCCCACATAGATATTATGGATCGTTAATTTATGACTCCAACCAACTTGTCACTCTCAAGTATCCTCAAACAGATAATAAAATAGTTGATGGATGTCCCTAAAATTGTTCCCAACAAGGGGGACTTCTATTTAAGGGGGAAAAATTGATCTGAAATCCCATCCCATTTAAGGAGCAAACCAAATGATTCTTCATAGCTAGGGGAAAATTGAAGGGTGTTACAACTTATGGGGTTGTAAATCCATTCAAGGCTCAAACCATAGTAGCATTACTCGAACTCGGCATTAATTGACAAACCAAAAGTATAAATGGAATGCAATTACTCAAAACAAATGCCAAACTTGAAGCATTCATAAAAATAGAAGAAAAAAAATTTAAATTGTTATCTCGTACCAAATAAATTCTGCAGAGATAGATTTAACTATAAAATTACTGCTTTATGAGACCCATGCCTTCCCTTTTTATAGCTTCCAGTTTATGCTCCCTATTTCTAGAAGGATTGAATCCTTTGAATTGCAAAAATACCAACAAAAGGCATGATAAATGCTATTAGAAGAGAAAATTTTCTAACAAATTTAAAATCTATTAGCAAGAGAAAGCAAATTCCCTTTCCTTTTATCCAACTTTCCATTAATCTTATTGAACATCCATCGCCACTATCCTTAAAAGAGAGATTTAAGGAGAAGGGGATCCCAAGATATTGGACAACATTATCAAGACCTCCCAAGGCACATCACAAGTCAAACAACCAACCACTTTAGAGAAGAGGACCATGTAATATAAGACCCCAACTTTTTTTTTTCTGTTTTTTTTCTAACTGCCTTTTGTAGGTTCTCTGGTTTTGTTTGTTTGTTTTCCTCATATGACATTCATGAATAAAGCATGCCAAACATATATAACAGACTTGCAAAGATAATAACAGCAAACACTTGCAAGGAAGGATAGTTTCAGCCTTCTCAATATTCAGAATCTATCAACTATTAAAATCAGATTTACAATAGGCAAATAACAAACTGATTGTGATTTCAGATCTGGGTAAAGAAGCATAACAGCAGACTTGAAGCTTACAACATGGTGTGAATTGATCCAAAGCTTTGACCTTCAACTCCTTGCTTCCCAACGTCAAGGAACCACTACCATCAACCCTCAAATTCAACAATAGTAGCCTATACAGCAGCAGGCTATAAACTGAGTTTTTAGCATCAACAAGGGCGTCTCCTGGAGAATTTCGATCTGCTCTAGTAGTTCCAAAACTCATTCAAAAATTGCAATCTTATACTTGAAAGAATCGCCTTGAGAAGAGCCAACCAAAGATTCAATACCCATATGAGTCCCCTGAACCTCGAGAGTTATGAGAAAAAACCCATGTTCAGGTCCAACTGTGAAGAGCCCAAGAATTGATTAAAAACACACCAAAATCTTCTAGAAACCCACGCCAAACGGAAAGAAGCAATCTCACACCCAAAAACCAAACTGAAACACCTCAAAAGAACT
This sequence comes from Sequoiadendron giganteum, assembly GCA_007115665.2. Classification (NCBI taxonomy): domain Eukaryota; kingdom Viridiplantae; phylum Streptophyta; class Pinopsida; order Cupressales; family Cupressaceae; genus Sequoiadendron; species Sequoiadendron giganteum. Next base: position 349,967,766 of record CM021108.1, read on the forward strand.
GAAATATCTTCATTTTCTAAGCCTATAATCTGCAACTAAAGCCCAAATGTGATTCCTGATTCAAACCACTCTTCTACCAGCCAGGGCAAGTCTTGCACTGCCGAAACCAGCCTTAGATATCGAGGGTTTTCATCCTCAACTCCATCTATCTGACCTTCTGGCGAAAAACCAACAGCATCTCAATAAGCAGCCAAAACATCCATGAGCAAATGAGGTTTCAAAATGACTTTTTAAAGCTCCAACACCAAATTAGGGTGACCAAGCAAGTAGCAACCCTAAAACCACCTTAGAACCCACGCCTTAGGCATATTTGCTTTTGTTTTAAATCAAATTTCAACTCAACATTAACTTTTATTTTAATTTTTTACTTCATTCCTTTGCCTATGAGTCCACCCCTTAAACAGCATTCTAAATCACTTTTGATGTTTAAAAACAACTTAAAGTCATTACATTAGGCATCCTTGGTACCTTTCATGTCCCCTTTTGACCCTCAACATTAAAATATAAAGTGAATTTATAAATATCCAATTTTGAAGGAGAATTCAAATATTTAAATACTTCAACCTTAGAAACTGATGCCTCAACTGAAAATGCTGTTGAGTGGTAACCCTAACTAGGTCTAGCTTACCCTAAATGAATTACTATTTTTAGTAAGTACTAAAAATAATAAATAGCGCCACAGACTCAAACCGGAGAGAAACTGAGATGTCCCAAGGGCTCACTGAAGATTGAAGCTCAACTAAAAATAGTAAATACCTCCACAAACTCAAGCCGGAGAGAAACTGAGATGCCCCAAGGGCTCATTGAAGACTGAAGCTCAGTGCTAGACCCCCTACTAAAAATGGCACTTACTAAAAATAATAAGTGTATCTAAATCAAACTAGCCTGAAAGAGGACATCGAAAATGGGGACATTACAGTCCACCCTTCCCAAAGATTGCTTGTCCTCAAACAATGCCAGTAAAGCCCTGCAACCAACAATCAAAACCACAGTGAAACTAGAAATGATCCCAAGGTCCCAAGTAAATCTAGGAGGTTTGTAGCTCCATCTGCTCAAATCTCTGTCCTGTGAAGTACCAACACATGAGGCCTCTTGAAAAACTCGTGTAAGAAGAGTGATAGAATACCAAAAAGACTCAATCCACTCCTCAAAAAAATGCCCCTCAAGAGAACCAAACTGATGTGTTGTTGTGACCTTTTCACACATCACCCCATCCAAGATGGGGACTCCCTAATTTTTGCTCCATTCTGGTCTTTTGGCTTTGGTTCTCTCTGTCTTTGGTCTTTTGTCCTTCCGGGGATGTCTCGTTTGACCTCAATTGAAGTAATTGACAGATTTAGGGTTTCTATCATTTAGACCTGTTCGAGGTCAAAATTGGGTTGTTAAGGTAAAATCTAAGTGCAGCAACACGATCAGAAAGCTCAAGGCAGGATCCCACTGAAATCTTATTGAAATCTGACAACTTACTATTTTTAGTAAGTACCTAATCTGAGGTCTTTTCCTCAGGATTTTGGGATTCTAACTACTTCAGCACGTTCAGGCAACTTCTGAGTGCCTTTCCATGAAATTTGAATAGATTCAGACAACTGGCTATTTTTAGCAGTTCAGCCTTCAAAGGCTGTTTTCAGGGCTTCAACATACAATTCTCTGATAAATGACAGAAGAATGGATCTGGGTTTTTGAAGACCTTCGCGATGGTGTAACATGCAAACCTAGACAAGGACTTTCAGAGTTCAGCCTTCAAAGGCAGTGATTTTCGACACATGTCCGGATATTCCATCTGGGTTTTGCGAGAGCTTCGCAGTGATACGACATGCAAGCGGAATGAGTTAGTTTTCAGGGACTTACTATTTTTAGCCAATGTCGAAACATTGACCAGTTTTCTAGGTTTTTCTGGGTTTTTTGAGATCCCATGGGCACTGTGACATGCAAACTCATCCGACATCCGATGGACCACTCTCCGGACACTTACTATAAATAGCAGGTTCACCCCAACAGTCACCCGGCACTTCAATTCAACAAGCAGAATGGCATGCAACATAAATCAGGTCAAACGGAAGCAGTCGGGAGCACATGCAAGTCAGATTAGGGTTTCCCTGCCATGTCTAAAAATAGATGAAGCGAAATGCAGAGATGTCAGAACGAAGCACGCCACCATGATCAGCATCTTTCAGGCTACCTACTGGCAAAATTTGAGCACGATCTGAATACTTACTATTTTTAGTAAGTCATCTCATGGCTAAAAATAACGCGTCATCACCAGAAGCAAGTATGAACAGGTCTCTCACAGCATCAAAAGCAATTGGAATAAATTTCAAAGCAAACAGAGATACGGAAATTGATCAATCCTAGGGTTTGCTAAAAATAGCAAATGGCTAAAAATAGCACGTACTGTGCCAGCTAAGGTGTGAACAGGATGGCAAAACCAAATGGAGGCACAGCCATGCCAGTTCCAGTTCAGAAGAGGGTGAAATGCAATGAAACCCTAATTTCTCAGAGTTTACTAAAAATAGAAGGCCAAGGTCACCTAGGGCGTTGGAAACTTATAAACGACAGCTGGCATATAAACACCTTCATATACGCCCAGGAGGAGTAAAAGATACAAAAATCTCTAAGTGTGAGATTTCCTTGAGCAAAGATAAAATGCGCCTTCAAGAGGCATAGAAATTCTTCCAAGGCATAGAGTTTCCTCCTCGTAGCCATATATGCGCTTAAGGAAGGTGAAAGGTCACCCAAAGCATGAAAATATTCACTAAGGCAGAAAAAATTCCTAAGGCATCCTCATATGTGCCCAAGAATGGAAGTTGTATGGGCTAAATGCGCCCAAGGGAGGTGAAGAGTCACCTAGGGCGTGGAAATTTCCTCACACACCTCAAATGCGCTTAGAAATGGAAGTAACATAGGCTATATGCGCCTAGGGAAGGCGAAGAGACACGCTAAATGCACCCAAGGGAGGTGAAGAGTCACCTAGGGCGTGGAAATTTCCTCACACACCTCAAATGCGCTTAGAAATGGAAGTAACATAGGCTATATGCGCCTAGGGAAGGCGAAGAGACACCATGGGCGTAGTATTTTCCTCCTCACAAGCCAATATGCACCTAAGGCAAAGAAGTTTCCCTCTCACACTAGCAAATGTGCCAAGAGGAGATGAAGAGTCATTTGAAAGGGGCGGAATTCCTTGTCCCCATGCATATGCGCCCAAGGGAGATGAAGGGTCACAGGATGATGGCGTCTTTCCTTTGCAAAGGTTAAATGTGCTAAAGGATAAAATGGAAGTCTACTAGTCAAAGTGCGCCAGAGGGAGGTGAAGAGTCAAGTTAAGGCGTGGGAATTCCTCATGACACCCTCATTTGCGCCCTCAATTTCCTCTTCTTCATGGCATATGCGCTCAAGGTGAAAGTTAAAGGCGTGGAGTGGTGAATGTGAAATGCGCTTGAAAGTGGAAGTCCACTATGGCATATGCGCTCAAGGAAGATGAGGAGTCACCACGCGCCAAGTGGGAAATAATGCTAAGGGGGCATGATTTTTAAAAGACCAAGGATTATATTTTTTCCTCTTCAAATATGAAATGCGCCTAGTGAGTGAGGACTTGAAAATGAAAATTGCTAAGAAAGTATAGGCGTAAAAAAAAAAAATTGCTAAGTGAGAAAAGAAAGTCTAGGCGTGGAATTGCCTAAGGAATAAAATGGAAATATGACATGCTATATGTGCCCTTCAGAGATAAAATGATGAAATTTAGATTTTAAAATAATTCCTAAGGTATTTTCTAAGGAGAAAATGAAGAATACGTCTAGAGGATGATGCTAGAATTTCCAGAGTTATGAAAATCTTCAGAGGGAAAATTCTTTAGGAAAATCAAGAAAATTTGCTAAGGCCAAGGAGCTTGAAATTACAGGAGTAGAATACATCCGGAGGGGAAGAAATAAACATTAGCCATTTTTATTATTTTTAAATAATAAAAATTAAAAGAACCCCTTCGTCCGGATACACATGAAAACGATGGATTTTAGAAGGATTTTTCTTCTGGGTATTAAACATTTGCAGTTCAGAGGTGATTCAAACGTTCTTCGCGCCATGTCCACATCGTTTCAATGGATATTTTGCCCAGTGCCTATTTTAAATAAAATTCCTAAGGCAAAATTGAGAGATTTCTCTAAGGCAAATGAACAAAATGAATGAAAGGCACTTCGCTAGAAGTTTTGAGCTAGATAATTTTGCCAAAACGAAGACAAGATCAAATGACTTAGCCAAATGTTTTGAAATTGTTCAAGGAAGTGAACAATTTAATATTTTAAGAAAAATCAAAAGCAACGAGGCAAGCCTGTGCAGAGGTGATGAATTCATCATTCTAGAAGATACCTCAGATGACAAGTGTTACAATGGAGAAAAGAGAGGGAAAATGAATTCAAAAATTTGCTAAGTATAGCCTTTGCAGGAATTCGACCAGGCTATAAGATTTTCAAATCCTCTTCATTCCTCTCACCAGTTGCTGAATGCAAAAATATTGGCTAAGTGAAAGTACGAATTTTTGAAGAGATTGCAATTGCTGAGAAGTGCGAATTTGCAAAAGTTGAAATTGCTGAAGAAGAGTGACTTAACTTGTTGAGGTTGCAGTTGCTGAGAGGCGCAAATTCTCAAGTTGCCAGTTGCTGCAGTTCCTGAGAAGGTACGGCTTTGAAGAAATTGCATTCGACTGCTGAAGTAAATAGAGTTAAGTCTGCAGTTGCTGAGAAATCTGAAGTTTAAAAGGGCTGCATTGGCTGAAAGTTCGAATTTGTGAGAACATTTACAAGTTGCTGAAAGCATGTTTCTTCTAAATAAGAAGTTCGAAATACGAGTTTGAGAAAGAGTTGCTGCAAATACAAAAGTTTCATAGTTGAAGTGAACAAGACAGTTGAGTTTTGTAGTTGGAAATGGCAGAAGTGTTGCAGCCTTTTTATTTAAAAATCTGCTGACACCCTCAATGATGGTTGTTTTATTATCTTAAATTTTTCTTTCTAACTCCCTTGCCTTTTTGCAGAATGGCCGAATCAAGCAGAAGAGCTGCAGGCAGGAACAACCACACCTAGTCCAGACAAGCTGTGATCAAGAAACTGGGCAAGTCCTTCCTGCCGAAGTCAAAATTTTCATCCAAGCTCGGCAGGCTAGTTGACACGAACTTAGGCTCATTCAACATAGAAGCATTCAGAAGAAGGAAAATGGGGACTGGAGGCCATCACCTGTCAGTGACTTCGCACAATATTGTCAGAAGTGGATTGTATGCAGCTGCCAACTTTTCGCCAACTATCCGATGTCCAGAACTCATCATGGAGTGCGCCTACCACTACAATGCAGAACAGAGAACAGTCACTTCACCAGATGGCAAGGTACTGGCTAACCTGACACCTGAAGCGATCGGAGAGGCATTCGGGATTCCAGTTCATGAGAAGATGATCTACAAGATGAAAGAGAGAGTTGGAAAGATGTACTCATCCACCACAGACCGGTGTGCTGATTTGATAAACACTAAGTGGATGATTAAACCCAAGCCAACTCGCACCAAATTGCCCAAGTAGATAGTCTCAGAGGACTTGAGACAGGAATTTGGTGATCTCATTATGATGCTGAGCAGAGTTGGAGGATGCCCCCAAGCGTTCATCTTTGAACCTTGGATGTTCTATTTTGTCAACTTGGTGTTAGAGGGAGAGGATTACATGGATTGGGCACTGATGATCAGTGATAACATACATGAGCAGCTTCGTGGTGTGAGGAGAACGAAGACATTTTACATGGGCTCCTACCTTGTCTATATGCTGGCTTGCATGATGAGATATAGAGGGATCTCTTACAAGGAACCAATCGGTTGCGGATCCCATCAGTTTAAAATATATGAAGCTTGTCCACAGTTGCATCTGACAAGCACAACCAATTACAAGAGGGTCAATGACGCCTTTACAATGCATATCACGAGGACCTTGCAGCAGAGAACCCACCACAAAATATCAAGGGAGGCACAAGAAATGATTGAGAAATTCGGATGTTGGTTTATCCAATTTCCAAAATTCACCTACATAAGGCTGGAAGGATTTTCCTCCTATCCATACAGATTGCCTTGGTATCCCACAAACAAGATAGTGATGTTGGAAGTATCTAGGCAACTGATTGCCTATGATAAGATTCAGAAGAAGAAGAAGAAAGGTGGACTCAGATTCCCGATTACTATGCGAAATTCAGATGAAATCTGCCCATCGCTGCAAGCAGCAAGAGAGGCAGAAGCAGAGCTCCAATTCTTCCACCTTTCCTATCACACCAGCAGGCATTACTACGATCCCCATAGAAACATCAGGTGGATATTGACAGAGGAGTTCAGGCACAAGGTGCAGATCGAGGACTTTTGGGCTAGTGCAGTCGATGAGATCAAAGTCAGAAAGAGAATGTTTTCTCGGATACCGTTGGTGATGGTCAAGGAGTGTGAGATCATCCCGATGCCAGATCAGATTGAGGAAAATATAAACGTAGTACAGGCTGACTACGAGACAGTAAGAGATACACCTTTGCCCCCTCCCAGATTGGTCTGAGCCAGAGATCACCGACTTGGATACACTTTGTATCCCAGTCTTGACATTTACACGGAGTTGGGTAGAAAGGCATGTCAGCCGACTCAAGGGAAGGTCAATTCCCCTTACCTACAATTTGATGGGAGACAGCAGATTGCAGACAACTAATCAGAGGAGACGGAGTAATCCAACTCCAGAGCCTCGAGGAAAGGAGCCAGTTCGACCTGAGCCAGTGGTAGTTGAGGAGTCCATGCATACGCCATCTCAGACACACTCTCCAAGCTTATAGGAGGTGTCTTTGTTTGTTGATCAGAGCGAGAGATTGTACGTAGAGCAAACAGTGCGAGTGGAGGGTCAGCCACCTCGTAGAGAATCAGTGGGTCAGAGCATCAACATGCCCCAAGAAGATCATTAGCAGGAAGATCAGCAAGAGACAGATGAGGGGACGACTACTGATACTCAATTTCAGCAGGAAATTGAGGCGGCTCTCGAGGGTGATGCTACTTCAGATCAGGATGCCCAAAGCTCGGGAGACACGGAGCCTATTGATGACGTTGAGCCTCGTCAGAGCGAAGGCAGAAATGAAGTTCATGAGGTAGAGGCCGAGGTAGAACAGCCTTTTATTATATCAAATACACGACAGGAGGTGCCAGAATGGCTAAGGGACAGAATGAGGCATGATCTCGTGGATGAGATCGATCCCGCAGCTGAGATGGAGGAATTATTACAGAGGATCAGCGCACCTCCAGCGAAGAAAAAGGCTAGGAAGTTCTCCAAGATATCCACAGATGAGGATGGATCCCGAACCTTGCATATGGCAGTTCCTCAGGAAGAATGTGATAGAGACGAGGCCGTTCCTGAGAACTATATTGTGACAACCATGGAACTAGGCCGCCCTACTAGAGCACAAGTGGTGGAGGAGTGCGATAATTCCTATCGGGCACTCAAGGATGGATTGTCCCATGTTGAGGGAAAATACAAAAGGTTGAAGGTAGAGCACAAGACATTGATTGGCTACGTGCAGCACTTGTCCCGTCCTTGTGGGCAAGAAAATTCGGCAATTGAACTTCCAGCTGAGTATTCCGGGGAGTCAATCAGTGGGTTAGAAGATTTGAAGAGAATGGCACAGCATGCAAACAAGTGGGTTGCCGGTGTGCGTATAGAGACAAGAAAGTTCATGTAAGATCTTGCACATGCCTATGGGCAAGCTTCCGATATTATGGCTAGAGTGGAGGCAGTTAACCATGCTTGGGGTGAGGCTCGCATCTATCAGACGAGAGTTGTTCTCCGTTTAGGAGCTTTGATGAGCATACCTCAACACACTTTGGTTGAGGGAGGTGTTATCCAGCAGGGAGATAGATACGACTTCGCCAGATGGTATTCTTCAATAGTCACAGGCCGGGATTCTATGATGCATCACAGGCAGATTCTGTCAGGGTCAGAAAAGCCATGACGAACATCCTAGATGGAATTCTCAACACGTTGGAGGCAATCTTTGCCAAGAGGTTGACTGCTAAAGAGGTAACTGCAGATGGATTGAAAGACAGATTGGCGCCATTCTTCTCTGAAGTGAAGACCTTCACATAGGACGATTTCGAGAACACGGCCACGTTCTCCAGTATCATACAGAACACCCAGGACGCCCTTGTTGCCTGGAAGAAATCATGTGCCCGGCATGGGCAAACAGTTGCAGTTTTAGAGTTTCAATTGGATCACATTCCTCCTATCTCCGATCAGGAAGTTGAGGCAGTCTTGGCCAGATTCATCAGATTTGCAGCCAGCGAGAAGGAGAAAGGAAACACCCTTCTGGACGATGACCTTCTGGAGGGAGATGACATGCATTGATGGCAGGGTGTGGTGCATTGATGAGGAGTGGAGGGCGCATTCATTGCCCCACTCCTCTCGATGGCGGTTTTTAGGGCAGAAACCCTAATTAGGGCATAGGTGGCTCAATCTGAGCCCTTTATTGTAATCAGATCTGAACCGTCCACTATTTGGATTCATTATAAAATGGGCATCCCCCCTCATTTGTAAACAGTTAGAATTAGAATCAGAGATAGATCAGAGCTAGACAGAGATAGAGATTGATAGAAGTTAAAGTAGAGCTAGAAGTTAGCTTAGTTGGAAAGGAAAGAAAGACTTTCCCTTTGAAAGTTTTTGCAAAAGATTGTTGTGTAAGACTCTCATGATATAAAGATTTCATTGATTGGTGACTTCATTTTGTGTTGTGGGCAGTTGACGAGATCTTTTCGTCTTTCCAATTCGAATAGAGTAAAGTAAAGTCGATTTGTTTTCATGCAACTAGAGTTAATTGTGGAATGTGAAATTAGTTTGGTCATATCTTCCCGTATCCATACCACTGGCGGACTTGCTGACGGTAAGTCTGCTCCTGCGTGGTCAACTGGAATCTCAGCACTTAACTTCGATTGTGTTTAGTGTGCCCACTTGCTTCGTTGTGAAGGGCTGCGCATGGTGAATCTCAATCTGAACATCTCATCCATCCTTTGAAGATTGCACCAGCTTTGTCAGAGTTGTCCGAAGGGGAGACAAAACGAAGTTTGGTTTGAAGACTATCAAAGCTAATCCTTGCATTCCACCCATAGAAGTAGATTGTAGAATTCCTATCCTTACCTCTTTAAATTCAGCATTTCCCGATCCATTCAAATACGAGAGCATCATAGTCAAAATCCTTCACTTGCTTGAACATATAAAGTTGAACAATTACGTAAGTCCCCTTGGAATACCCAGCATATTCACATCAACCAACTGAGTCTATTCGCATTAAAGGAACCTTGGAGTCGAACGCATGAACTTTCACGCAATCTTAGCATGCAGAACACTTTGATCAAGAGAGAATAGAGTGACCGTTGGAAATTTTATTCTATGCTGGCACTGTCATAAAAAACACGTCAACATGTGTCACAGGAGTAAGCTCTAGAAAATTAACACTGGCTCTCTCATCCCAAATGATAGCTGCTCTAAAACTCATTGTGAATCCCGAGTCCCAAGTGAATCTCAAAAAGGGACCGCCATGTTGAGGTTGCGTCACACTGAACATCACTATCAACCCAATGTGCCCAGACTGCACTCTCCTAACCTGGACCTCCAAAAAGTAAAATTCATCAAAGCCCATACTGAATTCCCTATAAATTGACAACCAAGTAATGCCTCTACTACTGCCAACCACGTTCATGACATCAACACCCAACCACCAGGTGTCCAAAGAATGGTCCAAAACACTCCAACTCACCCACACCACTACAATCAATAAGCCATCAGCCGGAACAATGTATGCCCTCGCCATGAAGTAACTGTAGTGAGAGTCACTCACCAAAATGGAAATAACCAATTGGTGCATTGTGTCCGGAAAGGTACTCACAACCATCTGCCTAGAAGCTTGCCCAAGCTCGAAATCAATTTGCTCATCAAAAAAAATCTTCATAACCAACACAAGAAAATGAGGGCAGCAGTAAGAAGTTCGGGGTCCCACTGGATACGTAGGAGAGGTAAGCAAGGAATTAGCCGAAGAACCATCCCCTAGTACCAAATCATCACTGTCACCAAAGCTCATTCAGGAACATTTCAATTGTTGAACTAGAGGAACCATCCAACTCATCTGTGGATCCCAAATCGAAGTCATATGCAAGCTGATCCGAAGGTGAGCAGGGGCACCAAGGCTGGAAGTAGACCCACTAGTCCATTCTTGTAACACTTCATGACTAGTAACTACACCTGGGTCCCAAACCTTGCTATTTTCACCCAATGCAGTGCTACAACTAGGAGTAAACTCATCATCCAACTCAAAAAGAGGATTGTCATACACCATATCAGCTCCTATCTCGAACAAAGGATTATCAAAAAGCAATTGTTGACCACCCTCAAAAGTTGATCGTGAATCCAAATCAGCAAGGCTGCTAGGTCCTTGCTCATGTTCAGCTACATGCAAAGTAAAATCTGATTTGTTCTCAAGTGCAAGATCAAGGCCAACATCATCATCTATGCTATCAATCATGCATAATTGTGGAGTTGAAGTCAGAACAACTATATAGTCAAAAGTAAATTCATCCCAATCAAGTTCCTTGTCAAACTGAGGTAACATCTCACCAAGGTTCCATGTATTTAAAGGCTGATTGCTTTGTTCTCTGTGCTCCTCCGGTGATGTTGTCTCTCTAAAAAATCATTCACCAACTCATCACCATACATGTCAGCACAAATATCTCCATCCATCAACTGATTTTGGGAATCAAATTTCAAACCTCCTTTGTCAACATCATTGCAGACATCTTTGTTTGTTGTTTTGAAGGCCTCATCCATGGTGCCTCCAACAATACAATCTCCCAATGGTGTGTTATTATTTTCAGCATTACCAAACCTGATACTAGTGTCCATAGTTACACTGGACAGCTCTAAGGATGAATTAAAGGTTGTTGTTATGCCTTTTTCCTTTTGTTTGCTAGACTCCACACATGGTCCTCCATTAGACATCCCTCTCAAAACTACACTCTTATCCTCGGATTGAAATTTCAGATCCAGGGTCTGAGAGTTTAGAGTAAACTCCCCCAAAGAGTGCAGCCATTGAATGCCCATAACTACATCCATGTCTCTTATATTCACCACATAAAAATCCTCCTTAAACACATGATTTCCAAAAAGTATGCTCAACTGAGGAACCACCTTAGTGCACTGAATTGTAAACCCATTAGCAACCATAACTCGGAATCCGCCCACCTCTTGTGTTTGAAGGCCTCTATGCACAACCAAGCCCTCATCTATGAAATTGTGGGTAGCCCTTGTATCAATCAAAGCCCACATACGCTGCCCCTAGAGCAGTCCTCTAATGCGCAGTGACTCATTCTCATGAAAACTATGAAGTTGGGAAAGTATCCCATCATGGTCCCACACTTTACCACTTTCTTTTGATGTCCTTTCACCTTCACTTTCTGCAGAATCAGCTTGCTGGTCTACTTTTTCTGATTCACTTTCATCATCAGACTGGTACTCGATTAGAAGCACTTTAGCTTTGGTTGAACATTTGTGATCCTTGGTGTAAGGTTCCTTGCATGTAAAACACAATCCCTTCTTTATGAGCTCATTCAAGGTCTTACCGTCTATCCTTGTGTAATTTTTCTTAGGCTGCTCCTGCTCCTTGGTGTCAATTTTCTTGTCTTTTTCTTTCTTGGGCAGCAAATCCTTGCACTGAAATTTGTTCTTAAAAGCTGAAGATTTCATATTTCTAACTTTCTTTATGGCTTCCTAAAGGGTAGGTGGATTGAAGGCTTTTATCCAACCCCTAAGAGGATCGGAAAGGCCATCTATGAACAGCACTATAAGTCTCCTCTCTGAAATATCTATCACAAACATTGATAACTTCTGAAAATCTACAATGTAAGAATCCACTGATCCCCATTGTTTCAGTTGAGCTAATTCCTTAAATTGTAATTGAAAGTCCTTGTCAAATCTTTCAATCAATCTTTCAGTGAACCCCTTGTATGAAGTCATTTGTGCATGCCCCAAAGTCAACATACCATTATACCACCATTCATGAGCAACACCATCAAGGTGTATAGAAGCATACTGGATTGACTCCAACTCAGGCATTGGGTTTAGAGTGAAGTGTCAAGTTTTGTACCCATTCTCTCGCTGCCATCTTTCCGGGACCATCAAAGTATGGTAGTGTAAGCTTTCTCACTTTCCTGTGTAGTTCATTGTCTTGGTCCCTATTCCCCCTTGTGTTCGAATGTCTCATTCTCAAATCAATGTAGTCTCTAAGAGATATATCTTGCTGAAAACCAGGCCTTGCATCAAGCCAATCTTGTCTAAACTGATCTTGTTGTTCCAACATAGTGAGCTCAGGATTAATAGGTGCTTCTACCCTAGGTGGAAAGTTGGGCATAAGGGGCCTTGCCAAAGCTCCCCCATTCTAATGACTACCCACTCCCTGTTGTCCTACTCTATTTCCTTGTCCCATTTGGTCCATTCTCTGTATCAATTATGCTATTCAATCATTAGTTTCATATGCTTGTTGGACTGCCCTACCTTGTCCCCTAACCAAAGCATCAAGAGCATCAATTTGTCTGGAGATTTCTCATTCCTCCCATTCCTCTCACCTTCACAACCCCTATCTCCCATGTTTTCAATGCTAGAGGACCCACTAGAAGATTGTTTTGAATGCTTCCCTTCCTATGATGATGCCCAATTCTCCCAATAGCCCTCTTCTTTTTTCCTACTTCTTTCTATGTATCTTCTTTCCCTATCACTCAAGCTAATAGAAAATCACACCCATTGGATGGCAGGACCTTATGTGCTCTGATACCACTGCAATATAAGACCCCAACATTTTTTTTTCTGATTTTGTTCTACCTACCTTTCGTAGGTTCTCTGGTTTTGTTTGTTCGTTTTCCTCATATGACATTCATGAATAAAGCATGCCAAACATAAATAACAGATTTTCAAAGATAATAACATCAAACACTTGCAAGGAAGGATAGTTTCAGCCTTCTCAATATTCAGAATTTATCAACTATTAAAATCAGATTTACAATGGGCAAATAACAAACTGATTGTGATTTCAGATCTAGGTAAAGAAGCATAACAGCAGACTTGAAGCTTACAACATGGTGCGAATTGATCCAAAGCTTTGACCTTCAACTCCTTGCTTCCCAACGTCAAGGAACCACTACCATCAACCCTCAAATTCAAAAATAGTAGCCTATACAGCAACAGGCTATAAACTGAGTTTTTAGCATCAACAAGGGCATCCCTTGGAGAAGTTCGATCTACTCTAGTAATTCCAAAACTCATTCAAAAATTGCAATCTTATACTTGAAAGAATCGCCTTGAGAAGAGCCATCCAAAGAGTCAATAACCATATGAGTCGCCTAAACCTCAAGAGAGTTATGAGAAAAAACCCATGTTCAGGTCCAACTGTGAAGAGCCCAAGAATTGATTAAAAAAACACCAAAATCTTCTAGAAACCCACGCCAAACGGAAAGAAGCAATCTCACACCCAAAAACCAAACTGAAACACCTCAAAAAAACTGAAATATCTTCATTTTCTAAGCCTGTAATCTGCAATCGAAGCCCAAATGTGATTTCTGATTGAAACCACCCTTCTACCAGCTAGGGCAGGTCTTGCACTACCGAAAACAACCTTAGATATCGAGGGTTTTCGTCCTCAACTCCATCCATATGACCTCCTGGTGAAAAACTAGTAGCATCTCAATAAGAAGCCAAAACATCCATGAGCAAATGAGGTTTCAAAATGACTTTTAAAAGCTGCAACACCAAATTAGGGCGACCAAGCAAGTAGCAACCCTAAAACCACCTTAGAACCCACGCCAAGCATATTTGCTTTTGTTTTAAATCAAATTTCAACTCAACATTAGCTTTTAGTTTAATTTTTTACTTCATTCCTTTGCCTAGGCGTCCACCCCTTAAATAGCATTCTAAATCACTTTTGATGCTTATAAACAACTTAAAGTCATTACATTAGGCATCCTTGGTACTTTTCATGTCCCCTTTTGACCCTCAACATTAAAATATAAAGTGACTTTATAAATATCCAATTTCGAAGGGGAATTCAAATATTTAAATACTTCAACCTTAGAAACCAATGCCTCAACTAAAAATGTTGTTGAGTGGTAACCTTGACCAGGTCCAGCTTACCCTAAATGACTCGCTATTTTCAGTAAGTTCTAAAAATAGTAAATAGCACCACAGACTCAAGCCGGAGAGAAACTGAGATGCCCCAAGCGCTCACTGAAGACTGAAGCTCGGTGCTAGACCCCCTGCTAAAAATAACACTTACTAAATATAGTAAGTGTATCTGAATCAAACTAACCCGGAAGAGGACATCGAAAATGGGGACATTATAGACCACCCCAACAATAAAGACATGTGTAGGGCAATTTTAGAAACAAAACCTAAACAAAATATATTAATTCCATTAACAAAATTCTCCTTCTCTAAAACAAGGAAAAGCTAAGTATCATCAACAAATTGCATTTCAATTAAATTACACTAGTCTAAGGTTGAGATGCCTTCAACAAGGGAGCAAAAAAGCATCCCTCAACAAATAGTGCATGGTTTCGACTACAACAAAAAACAAGGAGGGGGCTAAGAGAACAACCATGCTTTGTGGATATTTGAAGGGAAAAAGGTTACTAATGAGCTCTCCATTAAATTCAGCTTGAGCAAAAGCATCTTGAAACAAAATATCAACCATTAGAAAAAAAATCTCCAAACCAAAGAGTTTTCATCATAAGAAGAACAATTGTCAATAAGCCATTCAATTCTATCACATGCTTTTTCAATTCTTATAGACATTGTTTCAAGAAAGGAAATAAGGTTGTCAATCACTTTACAAATGTTGATATTGATTAACTCCTATTCTTGGCCAAAATCAGCTAGAATCCTAATAATTAGGATATTATGTCACTACTTAAGGAGGACTCCCTTATTTATTCATTGCCATCAGATCTCCCATCATTTAAATGATGGTTTGCACATTTTATTTATCGATATTTATGTGGAAGGGCGCACTGCCTTTTCACTACCAAGACGACTCTGTTTGTCTTTTTCAAACTATTTTTCATGTGATCAAGCTAGGTTATGTGTGGTATGATGTATTAAATTGGCATCTCCTCTTGTTTCTGATGTGTTTGTAGTTGGCTCTCTATTTTCCTTTTCTCTATGTGTGCAGGTCATATTTGGAAGTGCTCTCTTTAGCCTTGTAGGATCAAATGAGGCACATCAACCAAGGATTTTCTTTACAGCACTTCAATCTCAAACCGCCATCTCCAATGCTCCTTTTCTATCCCAAATGCTGCAACCCATATTTCATCAAGAAATTTTTGTGCAATGAAGAGGTAAGTAATTTTGGTGTTTAGTGCACCAAGGCTTCCACCGTGGAAGATTTTCAGGCTTAGTTGAGTGATTGTATGCCTGATGAAGCAACACTGGAATGAATTTTGGGCCATCTCATTCCTAATTATGATGTCATCTTCTTAGGCAACTACTCTAATTTTGGTCAAACTAAATTGGAGGTAAGTTGGAGGAGGCCCCTATTCTTCTAAATTATTGTGAGCAAATTGTAAAATCAATCATGCTACCAAGTTTCTTTCTAAAAAGCATGCTGATTTAGCTTTATAGTATTATACTGCCATGATTTGGACTTGTATTTGGACAATCCCAAGGTCATTCTATGGGATGGTAGCTTGGAAGTCTCTAGTTATTACACCTTACTGTCTCTATCCAAGAGTGGGGTCTCTCATGCAAATCTTCTCTCTATTGTGGAGCCATGTGTAAAGGTGGATTCTTGAGAGGAGCCAACACTTAGTCCTTCTGAGTCTCTAACTGCTAAATTGTTTTCTTTTTGTAATTCATGGCTATGAATTTTTTTTGAACAAGGATGGATCTTGTTGCCACATATGTATCACTAGCAATTTTAATATCTAAGTTTAGTAATTGCTCTTTTGGCCTTTTCCATTTTTACGAACTATATTGTACTTAAGTTTATCTTACTTGGGAAAGGGACCCCATAAATCCTCAATTAACCTATTAAAAAAAGCATACCTCTAATAATATGAGAACAGACTACCACAATATCCATAATGCTTAGAACAATCTTCACAACACAAAAATTTCCTGTTGACATCTGTCATGTCCCCTTTTCTGGACTATAATAATTATTAATATTATTTAAAACTGAGGCCGATAATTTATAATTTTAGGGGCAACTTAATGACTGCCCCATTTTTGGCCTCACAAACATTTAAACATTTTGCGTCAAATTAGCAAGTGTCATCAAGTGTCGAGTTTCTTTGTCATATCAGTCTTGGTCACAAATGTTCTCAATCACCCTCAACATGAAATCACTCACCAAATTGAAGTCACCAATCTATATTTATAGTCACAAGATATTGGCATTGCATGTTTTCCACATCTAGTTGTCATAATTGCCCACCTCGAAAAATGTTGCACTTGATCATGTTTGTGTGAGCATATTGCATTAAACTTAGAAGAATTCATTAAATTTGGAGATCCATTTGAGCTGGAATAAAATTGTTTCACAAGGATATTTGAGACTTCGTGAAACACAATGTGGCAAATTCTCAAGGAAAAATTCCTCTCCATTGGAAAAATATTAAATTAGCATCATTTTGCCCCACAAGTTACAAAAAAATTAAAAATAAGAGTTTTAGAGAGTGGTGCAAAAAAAAATTACAAGGGGATTTATAGGATTATTATACACAATGTGGCCAATTTTCAAGTGAATGTATGCTTCCAGTCAAAAGATATAAAATTAACCCTCTCTCCCACTTGCTCAACATCTTGCATAAATTGTCTAAAATCATCATCATTTTGAGTTAGAAATTTTCCCACAAATACAAACTGATGAAGAGGTGTCATCTTATGGAAAGAGATTTTTTTTCTAAATGGTTAAAAAGTTCCTAAACTTGTAAAATCCCAAAATTTTCACTTTTTAAGCAAGTTAACGAGCTAGCTAACTCACAGAAAATGTGAAACTCTTTTCACAAGTTAGAAAGTTTGCAAAAAGTGCAACATTGCAAAATTTTCTCTTTGTTGCAGTGTTTTGTGTTTGGGTGAAACTTTAAAAAGCCAAAATAATGTTTTGTCAAGGCTTTCTAAGGTTTGAAAACTCCCCGACACTATGACACACAAAATGGATTTCATCCTCACTACGCATGCTAGAGTGGGAGCTCTGAAACAAATGGTCATCCATAAAAGAACAATGGAAGGGGGATTTTTATAATATTCCCCCTTACTTTTTTCGTTTTTAGACCAGCACAAACACCATTGATTAGCGTTAGCTCCAAAGATAACCAGCTTGGAAAGTAACCCTTCACCAAGAATGTTAACCAAGATCCCAATGTGGGCGAGGTGATAGCATATGGTGTCAGGGATCGTTAGCAACTGGAAAGAAATACAAAGCTTGCTAGGCGGCTAGCCAACCATGGATGAAAAGTAAATGCTGGAAATACAAAGTAGGCGGATAACCGACCATGTAAGCTCTACCACTTATTCAATGGGAGCGATTAATACAAACTATAAGGTGGCAAGCCAGCGATGAATCCTCACTACCACTTGTTCGGTGGGGGGAATTTATTAAACTTAAAGTGCTGGAAATAAAAATTAATTGCAGCAAATAAATAAACCAGCTGTTAGTACTACTAAACCATCTTTACAAAGATATAGCTTTCAGCTGCAAATACATAGAAATAAGCTTCCAAAGCCCACCAAGAGTTAGAGTAATAAACCTCTAACAATTACAATATGAAATGATATAGAAATGAAGCTCAAACCAGCATTATTATGAAACTAAACAAGTCTGATCAGAAACAGTAAATATAAAAAATCAGACCAGCAATGAATAATTTCACCAGAATACTCATAACTCCATCAAAACTCATCCAAATGACTCCAAACCAAATGCAAATGAAGCCTCGGAGAAGGGCGACCAAGTTCAAGACAACAAACAGCTTCAAACGTTTCCCAAACTTAAATACACCCATTCCAATGCAACCTGGAAATGATTGAATCCTCCTGTCAAGGGCGACTAGCTCTAATAAATTGGATACTTCATATAAAATATGAAACTTGGAAAAAGGGGGTGCCCAAGGTAGTAAAATTGATATCTTCAATACTTAGAATGAGATAAAAATCATACAAGGAGTTATGAATGAAAATTTGCTTCAGCTATGCTTGAACAAAAATCAGAAAATAACAACAAAACCTTCAACTTCGAAGCTTAATCTGCAACTCTGAATTGAAGAAGCAGTCACACTCAGCTAGGTGTTATCTTTCAAACACGAAACTGATAAAATTGCTAGGAGGTATGTTTTCCTCAAAGCTAAAGGCCTGAAAACATTTCAGAAGCACTTTGTTGTAGTAGAAAATGGATGCCAAAAGCTGGAGCAAAGACTCTTAAATAGAATTCTCAAATGACCTTTCATCTTCCACCTTTTCCCTCCAAGAGGGAATGCCCAAGCCTTTTGAAATATTTAATTTTTAAAATACACTTATTCCTCCTTCATTCTAGGCCTCCAAGGCTCAAGGGATAATATTTAACTTTTAAAATATTAAATTACCTCTCAATGAGGTGTCCACCCTCAAAGGCCCCCTTTTAAAACATCATTAAGTCATTAATCTAGGCCATGGGGCCCAAAATGAATTTAAAACATTAAATGACTTAAATAAATCATTTTACCAAAATGAACCTCAAAATGCTGAAAGCCAAATATGCTCCAAACTGCCTTGCCCAAAATAGAAAGTACTCTGAACTACTAAATTGTTGCCAACCAGGACGCTGCCAAAAATAGAACTTATTAAAAATAGCAACTGCTAAAAATAGTAAGTTATTCCAAACTTATTTTGAGCACAAATCGGGCAGCCATCATGACTTACTAAAAATAGTAAGTGCCTGGAAAGGTTGTCGAATGGAGATGCATGTTATACCATTCTAAAACTCTCTGAAAACCCAAAAAAACCCAGAAACCTTTCTTGCATGCAAGAAATCCGCCAGAAATGCATGTCATTTTCATAACATACATGTTACCTTACCTCGAAGCTCTCCAAAAACCCAGAAAGCTCCACCAAACATGCATCAAAAACTCTCACATGCAAACCTTCAAAAACTCATATAAAAGTGGAAACCCCAATTTCCATTTTTGCGTAGCCTACGGGCCTCCGAAAATAGGCTATCAATCACTTAAGAGTGTATGGCTAAAATGGGGACATTACAATATTTGTCTAATATTATGCTTAAAAATGCTCTGGTAAACACACATACAAAATGTGGAAGCATAGATTAGGCACATAAATTGTTTGGCAAAAAGTTTCAAAGGAATGCAGTCTCAAGCCACCAGGATTGCAAGGTATGAAGAAAATGGATCTATTGAAATGGTTTTAGAAACATTCGAGCAAGTGTAAGTGGTAGGTGCAAAGCCAAATTCTACAGCCCTCACCAACATCCTCATGGCCTACCAAAATAGGAGCTTTGGATAGCATATGGCATCCATCAAAATGTAATGGCAAAGGAGTTAAATGTTAAAATTGCAACTACCTAAGCCGATATTTATGCAAAATATGGATGCATAGATGAAGCATGTGAATTGTTTGATAGACTACCTCAAAGAAATGTGGTTCCATGGAATGCAATGATAGAAGGATATATGCAAAGTAGATTTGTTGAAAAGGCTTTAGAAACTTTTAAGCAAATTCATCTGGCAAGTGTGAAGCAAAGTTCCATGATAAAACCACCCTTCTCCTTGTTGTGCAGCAATGAAGGTGAAACAGTTTGGGTATCCCATTCTCATGATTGAATGCCTCTGTAATTCAAACCAACTCTATAGCAAGATGGCAAAGCTTCTTTATGAGACATATGATACACCTTCAATAGGTTTTGGATTCGATGTTGCCTTTAGCTACACATACAATCAGCAACTAGGAAATTGAGATGATGTTAGCCTTGTTGTATATTCAAGCCATAATACAGGTCATGGTATTTTAGTTCTAAGAGTATCTTATCACTGTGACAACATTACTTTCGAGAAAGTTGAGGAACTAAAAAAAGGAGGCTTTGTTATGTGGCAGAAGATTACAGTTCTGAACTACAAATATTTCAAGAAGCCTCAAAAGTGGCTGGAGAGCAGATATTATAGTTGGAAATGTTTTGGTGGATATGCATACAAAATGTGGAAACATAGGTAAGATATGCAACCTATTTAACAAAATGTCAAGAGATGTAGTCTCATGGAGCGTCATGAAATATGGCCTTGGCTTGTGTCAAAGAGTAATACAAAGAGGAACTGCATGTAGTCGGCCGAGAGTGTACTTGGTCGGTCGTGAGTCGATGTAGTCGGCTAAGAGTGTACTTGGTCGGTCGTGAGTCGATGTAGTCGACCGAGAGTGTACTTGGCCGGCTGTGAGTCATAAGTAAATAAGACTTTAGTTAATATTAATAATCCATGTACTTATGTTATGTACGTGTCATGTTAGTTGTCTCAGGAAGTAAGTTCCTGACGAAGTAATTAGTTATAATGAAGGGACGCGACGGTTGGTACCTCAACCACCGCCAGCGTACTATATGTACTTGAGTCATGTAGTCGGAAAACATTACGGTTCCGTTGTGACCTTTTCACACATCGCCCCATTCAAATGGGGACCCCCCCTAAATTTTGCTCCATTTTGGTCTTTTGGCTTTAGTTTTGCGTCTCTCTCTCTCTGATCTTTTGTCCTTTCGGGGATGTCCCATCATTTGACCTAGGTTGAAATGATTGCCAAGTCTACGAATTTTAGGGTTTCTATCCTTCAGGCTTGTTTGAGGTCAAATAGAGTTATCAAGGTAGAATCTGAGTGCAACAGTACAGTCAGAAGGCCCAAGGCAGGATCCCACTGAAATCTTACTGAAATCTGACAACTTACTATTTTTAGTAAGTACCTAATATGAAGGCCTTTTCCTCAGGATTTTGGGATTCTAACTACTTCAGCACATCTAGGCAACTTCAGGGTGCCTACACATGAAATTTGAACAAATTCAGACAACTGGCTATTTTTAGCAGTTCAGCCTTCAGAGGCCATTTTCAGGGTTTAAACATATGATTTTCCAATACATGATTGGAGGATCGATCTGGGTTTTTCAAGACATTCGCAATGGTATAACATGCAAACCGAGATGGTGACTTTCAATGGTACAGCCTTCAGAAGCTATTTTTAGGGTTTGCATGCAGAGTTTTTCAGCGCATGTTCAAATATTCCTCATGGGTTTTGCGAGAGCTTCGCAGTGGTGTGACATGCAAGCAGAATGGATCAATTTTCAGGGACTTACTATTTTTAGCCAGTGACTGCATGTTAACTAGTTTTCTAGGTTTTTCTGGGTTTTTTGAGATCCAACGGGCATTGTGACATGCAAACTCATCCGACATCAAATTAACCACTTTCCAGACACTTACTATAAATAGCAGTTTCACTCCAGCAGCTACCCAACACTTTAGTTCAGCAAACAGAACGACAGGTGGCAAAAATCGAGCCAAGCGGAAATAGCTCAGGGCACATGCAAGTCAAATTAGGGTTTCCACTGCTATGCCTAAAAATAGGGGGGATGAAACACAAAATTGTCAAAACGGAGCACACCACCAGGATCAGCATCTTTCAAGCTGCCTACGGGTAAAATTTGAGCACAGTCTGAATACTTACTATTTTTAGTAAGTCACCTCATGGCTATAAATAGCAGGTCTGTACCCAAGGCAGGTATGAACAGGTCACTTACAACATCAAGATCAGGTGGAGTGAATTTCAAGTCAAATGAAGCTACAAAGATCAATTTATTTTAGGGTTTGCTAAAAATAGCATACCAATATGGACAGAGGGTATAAACAAGGTGACAAAGTCAGGGGAAGCACAACCACACCTACTCCAGCTCAGAACAGATGAAAAACTGCATGGAAGTCCTCACTTCTCCAGATTTGCTAAAAATAGAAGGCCAAGGCATGGCTAGGGCGTTAAAAATATCCAAGTTAAAAACTGGCAAGAGAAGAGCAGAGATGCGCCCAAGCATGGAGGAGGCTTTAAAAAATTCTAAGTCATGAAAAATTGCACCACATACCCCCAAATGCGCCCAAGATTGCAAGGGGAGTGAAAGAAAAGTTTCTAAGTATAAAAATTCCCCCTCATAGGGTGAAATGCGCCCAAGGTGGAAAAATCACAAGGGAAAATATTCTAAGTGTTGGGAAATTCCTACACACCCCCCTAAATGCGCCCAAGGTTGGGGTGGTGACATAAAGAGATTCTAAGTGAAGAAAATGGAAGTGGGCATGCCTAAACGCACCCTCATCTTGAAGAGCCAAGGGTAAAATGCGCTCAAGAAGCAATGAGATGCTAGGGCGTGGAAAATGGAAGTACCACATGTGAAATGCGCCAAGGTATGAGGACATGGCAAAAAGTTTCTAAGTATGGGGGATTTCCTCCTCATACCCTCATATGCGCCCAAGGCAAGAAGCCTAGTGAAATGCGCCCAAGGCCTAAGCAAGTTCCTCCTCCACATAGCAAATGCACCCTCATGGGGGGATGTTGATAAAAGATGTTTCTAAGTGTTAAAGTTCCGCTTCATAAGGTGAAATGTGCCCAAGGTAAAAGGGCTTGACTATGAAAAATGCTAAGTATGAAGAGTTCCCCCTCCAAGTATGAAATGCGCCCAAGTTGATAAAATTTCCTCCAGCCTAGGTGAAATGCGCCCAGCAAGAGGGAGGATGTTTAAAAAATTTCTAAGTGTGGAGAAATTCCTCCTCACATCCCTAAATGCACCCTCAAGGTCAAGGTGATGGTGTAATAATATTCTAAGTGTCAAAATGGAAGCTTGACCCCTCATATGTGCCCAAGATGAGAGGGCAAGCTAGAGGCGTGAGAAATATTCTAAAGGCGTTGGAACATGAAGCCTAACATGTAGGATGCGTCCTAGGTAACAAGGTGAGTTAACAAAGTTTTAATATTTTCTAAGGCATTGCCCAAGGAGAAATTAGAAAATACGCCTAGAGGAGGTGATGTTGAAATTTTCCAAGTGCAAGTGCAAGGTGAAATGCGCCCATGAGCAAGAAAGAAATTCTTCAGGAAAAAAAGGGCGAAATTGCTAAGGCATGGAAATGAAAGTTGATACATGGGGTGAAATGCGCCCTTCATGGGTGATTTAAAAATTTAATTATTTTCTAAGAGTGAGAAATATGCCTAAGGCTAAGATGAAGTTGGAAATTTTCAAGAACAAGTGTGATATGCACCCAAAGCCAGACGGGAAGTTTTTCAGGAAAATCAAGGAAAGTGCCAAGGCAGAGAAATTGAAGATTGTAGGTGTGGAAGGCATCCAGAATTAAAATGGGTGAACCTTAGCAATTTTATTATTTTCTCAAAAATAATAAAAATTAAATGTACCCCTTCGTTCGGATACACATGAAAATGATGATTTCTGAGGGGAAATTTCTTCTGGGTATTGGACATTTCCCACTAGGAGAGGATTTGAATTTGTTCCACACCTTACTTGCGTTGTTTTGATAGATATTTTTGCATGGCACCCGTTTAATGAATTTCCTAGGTGAAATGAAAAATTCTCTAAGGCAAATAAAAGAAATGTTTCTACAAAAATGCCTTGGCTTGCGATGTCAAAATGAGTGCCTGGATTACAGTGGGTGAAATTCATAAAGCAGATAAGGTCATCTAAGGAAAGAGAAAATGAAACAACAAGGGGTCAAATACACTCACGAGGAAGAGGTGAAATTTGTCTAAGGCATCAAGAAGTTGAAGATGAAGTGAAGCTCGAACATCAAGCAGACCTTGGAAGTCAAAACATGGAGATTAGGTAAGTAAAGTAAGGTTATGTTATAAGTGTTCTTATGCTCTTCTTTTGTTTGGCAGGACGAACACTGGAGCCAGAGCGTGAGGACTTGAGGTGATGAAGATGGACAACATTACAACTTTGGAAAGGGAAAAGGCATTGAAGATTTGTCTAAGGCATTGGGAATGTGGTGCAAAAGGGGCTAAATACGCCCAAGGCAGTGAGCTGAAGAGATGTTAAAGTTACAAGAGAGAAATGCATCCAGGAATGAAAGCAACAGGAGGACTTGGCGAAGAAGAGCTTTTCGCAAGGAGGATTTGAACCAAGTGTTGTTGCCTCCTCCTAACGCAACAGAATTGGCAGGCAGAGCAGAGAAAGTCTTGCTGGATGAGAATCTTCTGATGATAGTGGGCATTAATCGCTCATGGTGGTTTATGCAGAGTAGTGGAGAATATTTTGGGTTCATTTATTACCCCACTCCTCTCTATGGCGGTTTTTAGGGCAAAAACCCTAATTAGGGCATATGTGGCTCGATCTAAGCCCTTCATTGTAATTCAATCTAAACCGTCCGCTGGACTGGGCCAACTATAAAAGGGGCATCCCCCCTCATTTGTAATTATGAGATTAGATCAAGAAGTCGGAGAGGATAGAAGTTAGAATAGATAGAGAGTTAGCTTAGAAGATAGCTTAGTTTGAAAAGGAAAGAAAACTTTCCCTTTGAAAGTTTTGTAAATGGTTGTTGTGAACACTTTTCATAATACAAAGAGTTTCATTGCTTGGTGATTTCTTCTTTTGTTATGAGTAGCTAGCAAGGCCCTTTCATCTTTCCGATTCAAGTAGATTGAGTAGAGTAGATTTAATTCCATGCAAGTAGTTGTTAAATGTGGAGTGTGGAGTTTGGTTTGAGCAAGTCTTCTTTTATCCATGCCACTAGTGGGCTTGTTGATGGTAAGTTCACCCTGTGTGGTCAACTGGAGTATTAGTACTTAACTTCGGTTGTGATTCGTATGTTCATTTGCATCATTGTGATGGTGTGTGCATGCTTAATCACAATTTGAATATCTTACCCATCCTTTGAAGATTGCACCAACTTTGTCAGAGTTGTCCGAAGGGGAGGTGAAACAAAGTCTGGTTTGAAGATTGTCGAAGTCAGTCCTCGCATTCCACCCTTTAGAAATAGATTGTAGACTCCCTACCCCTATCCCTTTTCAATTCAGTATTTTCCTGGTTAAATTAGATATCAAAGCATCAAAGTCAAAATCTTTCATCTGCTTCACTTAGTTGAACAATTACGTAAGTCCCTTTGGAATACTCAGCATATTCACATCAACCAACTGAGTTTATTCGCAATAAAAGGAACCTTGGAGTTGAACGCATGATCTTTCACGCAATCTTATCATGCAGGATACTTTGATCAAGAGAGAATAGAGTGACCGTTGGACATTTTATTCTGTGTTGGTGTTGTCATAAAACACACGTCAACAAGTTCTACTATGCTATGCTATGTTCTGTCTGGAGACATTATGATGTAAGTGTCGAATATTGAATAAAGCAATACACCTATGTTCTGTGCAATCGCCATGTGATTATTATATGTTGTCAATGTTATTTTATATTTCCGTTTACTCTGTAGGTCATTGTACCCATAGTGAGTAAGCATTTGGCACCGTTGCCTAAGCAAACCAGGGAATCACTCGTCATTATGGCAACGTAATGGGTCGACAGGTAGAGGAGCCCGTAGAAGCGAATGAAGAAAAAGAGGACAACTTGACATGAGATTTGGTAAATCTATGGAACATATCCCTAAGAGATCATGTACGGAGGGAAGCCCTCAGGCGAGAAATCCCTGAGGCAGTTATCTGGGATAAACTGGAAGTGAACGACGAGGTTGATCACCTTCTCAACCATCTGCCAAGATTGTAGGCCCGCCACTTCATCATCCTGCAGGACCTTCGGGTGGAGGAGGATCAGGAACGCCGAAGGTAGCAAATCTTGCAATGGTACGAAGAACGAACCAAATGGGAAGAGGAGGAACGAGACACTAGCCAAAGATGTACCCCTGGCAACCAACAATGATCGCGTGAATGACCTGTAATGCCCGTACGGCCAAACAAAGACAAGAACCGAATACCATTCGGGCACGAAGCTGAGGAGGAAAGGATTCGGCGATCACTGAGAGCATAGGAGCAAGAAAACCGGCAACGAAGATTAAGGCAAGTTGATAAGGAGTTAAATGAAGATTTGATTGAAATAAACCAAAGTATCAAAAAGAAACAAATGCTAATCTCGAGAAGACAGACCAATCCATCAGTAGAGCACATCAGAATTTTGTGGAAGGGAGGGACGAAGGACCCTTCATCACCCCGTACGTAGAAAATTATAAAAGCCGAGAAAATGAAAATGAATTGAGTGGAGAACTTGAGAACAACATCCAACGCATTCGAGAGTTGTCCATATCAAACGACGACGAAGGGCTAAGGATTGGGAGATCTGAGCCAAAAACCCCTTGGCAAAGGGAGCACCGGAGTGGAACCAGGAGACTCAAGGTGTCGAGGATGCTGACGAAAGACGTGGGAGTGACTCATACGTGGCCAAGAGTGCAAGTGATGCACCAGAACGTAACGGGGAAACCAGTCTAGTCGGGTCCAATACACGAGGACAACAGAGAAGGATGGTTACTCCAAAGCGGCAGAAGCTGCCGAAGTTTACAAGGAATGGATTAGAAGATCTAGTACAACATTGCAAGACATGTGAAACAATTTAAATAGCAAGTGGAGAAGATGACCCGAATCACTGGTTGAAAGGATTTCAGGCAACACTCAAGGATAGTGCCATCGACTGGTACTCAGAATTGGACCAAGCACAAAGGGAATCATGGAGATTACTCAAGAAGGCCTTTTAAGACAAATTCAAACTCCTGAGGGATGACAGTGAGATTGTAGCAGAAATTTACAGTACGAAGCAGTGAAAGCACGAGAATGTGCACACATACAATCAGTGACTCAAAAACTTGTTGGGAAAATTGGAGGTTCAACCGGCCGATGGGCTAAAGAAGCGATGGTTCATTGAAGGCTTGCTTCCGTCGCTGAGGATGAAGATGAAAGTCGTGCCTCCGTCGTCCTTGCTGAAGCATACAATCGGGCGATGGATATCAAAAGTGAGAACAAGACATCCTCCAGAGGGAAGAAGAATGACGACGAAGAAAGTGCGGGGGAGAGCGAGGATGAATCAAAAACCATACAAGCTCTCCATCGTGACATGTTAAGAATGATGAAAGAACTGAAAGCCGACAAAGAAGGGTCCAAGGAGGCGAACGAACTATGGTGTACCGAATGCAAGATAGAGGGTCATACAAAAGCGAATTGTCGAAAGAAGATGTTCTGCGATATCTGCCAAGTTATGGGACATTCTATCAAGAAATGCCCATACAATTTAAAAGCCAAAAGTGCACAAGTACTTTTTGCTCAGGGTGAACCGTCGACACCGCCGAACACACCACCAAAGCCCCAATACAATAGCAATGCATCCCCTGGAGGTTACCGAAGCAACAAAAGTCTGAGAAATATGATACAGTATAATGCAAAAGGAAGGCCCATGATCCAATGTAGGAAATGCAACGAATGGGGCCACTTCGCCAGGTACTGCCAGAACGGTCAAGGTTCGGGAGGAAGATTGTGTAAGTGGTGTGGACCAAGTGACCATGAAGACACTGAATGCCCTAAGCAGAAGGGTATTCATATGCTGGAAGTAGAAGAACAAGAGGTACTGGCGATCACTAGAGCACAAGCAAAAAAGGCCATGTACCCAGATCCATGTACGGAAAAACAAAAGATGAAGGAAGCAAAAGACGAAGTGGAACTAGCAATGGCGAAGGAGAACAAAATAACTCTGGAGAAACCAAGAACCTCTCGGCGGTCGGAGGCGAAAACCAACATCATACGACAGGTATTGCAAACCACCGTACCAATAAAAGTAACTGACCTTCTCCAGAATCTACCACAGTTGGGACTGGCAATGACAAACATCCTCGGGGATGTCAAGCAATCACGAGTGGAGGACCGAAGGCAAGAATGGTACCTGAACCGCCACCGTACGGTGAACAAACCATGGATCCCGTACTACTAACAACAAACATTGGGAAGATGCTAACGGTTGTTCAGATGGAGATTGGAGGGAGCATTTTGGCAAATACTATCGTCGACGGAGGATCAGGAGTCAACGTACTACCCGAAGACACATGGAAGAGTCTCGGGAAGCCAACACTTTGGCCACCGACATTCCAACTCGTTGGTGCCGATCAACATGGCATCAAACCGCTGGGAACGTTGATGGCGCAAAAGGTGGTGATCAAAACAGCCATTCCTGCTGAACTTTGTAGTCATTCCATTACAGAGGAAGGCATACGACGCATTGCTTGGACAAGGGTGGTTAGGGGCAGCCAAGACAAATCATAATTAGAAAAGAAATACACTATCCATAGAGAATGATAGGAGGAAGTACGTGATAGACTTGAATAATCAGGCTATGAGTGAAGAATTGGCTTCCTCCAAATCAGAATTGGATGGAGGTGAGTCGGATGTTGACGAAGAAAGGCAGGTGATGGAACTAAATGCCAATGGCGTACTCGAACTTGAGAGTTGTTCGGAGGACGAGACAAGCTCACTGAACGGGTTGTTTCATTGGCAAATGGAGGATTACGAGGTGTTCCATCAAGAGTGTAACATGCTACAGATCAGAGAAACACAAGAAGAAGAGAAGGGCACATCTTGCCAAAAAATTCCAGTTGAGTACGACGAATACAAAAAAGGAGAAGAGGAGGTGGTCACGCCTAGCCAAACATTCTCAATCACGTACGACAAAGAGAGAGTACCAGAACTGGATGATACACCAACCAAGAAGTTGGAACATGACAAAGTATGAGGTACTGAGAGAAAGTCAGAAGAAAGGAAGAGAGAAGATGAGAGAGAAAATCAAGAAAAAGTGAAAAATGAGATGATAAAAAATATTAAAAATGGAGAGAGAAGATACGAAGAATCAAAAAATAAAGAAATTGGAGAGAGGAGAGAGGAAATGAAGAAACCAAGAAAAATCAAAAATAGAAGAGAGAGGAGAGAGAAAAGAAAAATAGAAGAAATGTTGGAGGGAAATTAAAAAAATTAAAAATTGAGAGAGAAAGAATGCAAAAGAAGAAAAATAAAAGAATTAAAAAGTGAAGTGGGAAATATTAAAGGGAGAAAGGAAAAAATTAAAAAATTAAAATTGACTAAGGGGAGAAAAATTAAAGTGAAGAAAATTAAAACCAAAATTCGCTAAGTTTTGGCCAAAAAGAAGGTCGTACGACCATGCAAGGAGGAGACTAAACATTTATCAAGTAAAGTTTGGCGAAAAATCAACGCAAAGAAGCTTATTAAAATAAAAGTCGTACGACCATCACATGAAGGTGAAACATTGGCAAAAATAGAAGGAAATCAGTAAAGGCTTAAATCTGACGCACAAGGAAGAGAGGCAGGAAATCACGAAGTCGGAAGTAAACTGTACAACATTGGCAGCAATAAGGAGGTCGTACGGCAAGGTGAAGGCATCAGTAGGCGAAATTTGGCGAATAGAAGTAAAGATTGGAAGAAGCGCAACATAGAATCAAGGCAAGGCAAAGAGGTCATACAGCACCCAGCTAGTACCCTTATAGTACGACGTTTGGAAAAACAGAGAATACACGTTGCAAGCATTCCCATCGTACGATAGCCATCTTCCACCGTACGACATCTATTGGCAAGTTTCATTGTACGACTCCATAAAGATAGCATCGTACAATTTTGTAAGGATAAAAATGGCGTACAATTTCCTAAAGTTAGTGTTGTACGATTTCACACAAACAAAGAATCCATATGATTTCATAAAACCATTGGTGAACGAAATCAAAGAGGTATTAGCGTACAGAAAATTGCCGTACGAAGTTGGAATGTAATTCATATAGTGGAGTGTACAAGCATACAAGAATCAATAGCTGTACGAGAGAATCTCGTACAAGAGAATGTCGTACGCAAGAAGACTGTGAAGAGTAACCCATTTGGAGGTCAAGAATAGGGACACAGTGAACAAGGGAAACGAAGAATAGTACGGCATAAATTCAACAGTCAAACTATTCAAACTGTTTGCCTTTGCTGCCCCTCGACCCCGCTGGGGCCGCTGCCCCAAACCCCCAAAAAGCGCGCTGCCACTTGACCCCGCTGGAGGCACTGCCCCTAGACCCCCGCAAGGGGCATTGCCCCCAGACCCCCATTAGATTTATTGGAATTTCCAAATTGCAATACAACCAGCCATCATAGTACAATCACAGGAGCAGTTGGTTGTCGAGCAGATGAGAGTTGCAGCTCTCAAGAAGTTGGCGGAGAGAGACGGAGTATTGGGTGAGAGTGACAATCAATTGGCAAAGAAGGATCAACTATTGGTAGAAAAAGATACACAGGTGGCTGATGTGCAACGAATTTCAGTCGAGAGGGAGAGTCAGCCACAGGGAAAAGACAAGGAATTGGCTAGCACCAAGCAGGAACTCAAGTTGGCATTTTTGGTTTTCAGTTGTCTGGAAGACAACTACTTTATGGGGGGGATGATGTAGTCGGCCGAGAGTGTACTTGGTCGGCCGTGAGTTGATGTAGTCAACCAAGAGTGTACTTGGTCGGTTGTGAGTCATAAGTAAATAAGACTTTAGTTAATATTAATAATCCATGTACTTATGTTATGTACGTGTCATGTTAGTTGTCTCGGGAAGTAAGTTCCTGACGAAGTAATTAGTTATAATGAAGGGACACGGCGGTTGGTACCTCAACCACCACCAACGTACTATATGTACTTGAGTCATGTAGTCGGGAAACATTACGGTTCTACTATGCTATGCTATGTTCTGTCTGGAGACATTATGATGTAAGTGCCGAATATTGAATAAAGCAATACACCTATGTTTTGTGCAATCGCCATGTGATTATTATATGCTGTCAATGTTATTTTATATTTCCGTTTACTCTGTACGTCATTGTACCGGTAGTGAGTAAACACTGCAATCAAGGGATTTGCAAACAAGTAAAATTAATGGGCTATGGAGGAGACCAACGATCTCTCATCACTACAGCAAGACTATTGACTTGGTCTTTTCTCAACGTTTTAAGTTCCATGTTACTTTTTGTAGCCAAAGGTTCAAAAATAGACTTTATTTCCAGAAAAGTTGAGCAAAATAGAACCAAAATAAAGTTTATTTTTAATTACCATATTTTCAAGAATCAATTGTAAATCAGTTACAAACTGAAAATTTATAAATACTCAATCGTGATGTAAAATAGAGTTCAGTTCTAGGCTGGGAAGGAGACTTGGATTCTCATATTGTGTAGAAACACAAAAGGATCTGTAGAGCTCTTTTTGAAACTTAATATAGAATAGGTTTTGCTGGTCTGTGAGCCCTTGTTCTTATTCTTTATGCTGTTAATTGTTTGGATGTTCAATTTGCAGCCATTCTTAATAGTTTTTCTGGTTGTGAAATATACAAGTAACTTCCATATACATATACATGTTTATTTTGTTGCACCTAAGATGAAACAATAGGTTCTTATCTGATTTGTGAGTTGTAAAAACCTATGTGAATGTGGCTTTTTTATGTTAAGACTGTGTTCCATTTATTCAAATTTAGTTGCATTCTTTTCATTTTGATAATCTTTTTCAGGGAATTTCCTGTGTGTTTATTCCTCTTACATGTTTTCAGTTACTTTTTAATTTTTGTTTTAGTTTAGCTACCTTTCTTGCTTTCCAGTCAAAAGCATACCCCTTGAAAAACCCCAAAATTATATCTTATGAGGGAGCTTCCCCTCTTAAATATAGAGGGTCACTAATCCAATTGTGATCTCTCCAACTATTGGAACATTTTCCGCTGCCCGTCGAGCAAATCTAAGCTGTTTGCAACAAAATACTGGAGCGACAAATCTGTTTACTTAAAAATAGTAGTAAAATATATAGTATTTTTAAATACTTAAAAATAAAACTAAAATTAAAATTATTTTTAAATACTTGAAGGGAGATTTAGATCCAAGAGCCTGATTTGAAAAGGTATATCAAGAGAGTGCCTAGCTTCATTTCATCATCAAACTTTCATTTGGATTTTTTGTTCACTTTTCAGATTGAGCATTGTGTTCATTCTATCCATACAAGGACAAAAACCCTCTTGGATTCTGTTTTTGAATTTAAGGATGAAAACTTGCTTATCCATTGAGGTGATTCTATCTGGGGGTCACAATTGTGCTGATTTGTTGAAGATTAATAGAGAAATTGAAGTCATTTTTAGTTGCTACAGTGTCACTTCATCACAGTACAAAAGGGTTTGCACATTCCATTTATTGCTGATTTTCAGAGGTTATATGCACATTTTGTGGCTGATCAACTATTATTTGTTTCTGATTTTGGAGTGCCAGCATTTAGGAAGGTTTCCATTTTTTTGGCTATTTTTGGGAACCGTAGCACATCATTACTTGCTAATATCATTCATATTGAGGGGTGACAACATTTTAGAGGGTTTGTGGCTTCTGCTCAACATCATTTAATATTGTCACCTTGCTCATCTCAAGTGTTGTACCAATCTACAACAAATTGAAGAGTCGTACACTTTTTGGGGGCAATTTGTCATTGTTCATTGCTGCAATCTGCATTTGTAGTCACAATTTGGGGCGCCGACACTTGGAGGACAGGTCATTGCATGTTTTCAGCCCTAGCCGCAGCCATACAACAGTATAAATTGTCATTTTGGAGGGTTGCAACCTCATCACCAACAGTACAGGCTTACTTGAGTTGATTCATGACATTTTATTGTCTGAAATTTGATGTTTAGTTGCCATTTTGTCACATCAGCAATCATAACTTTCCCGGCAATAGAGATCTATAATAAAAAACAGTTTGGGGTTTTCATTTTGATGTTGTGATCATTGTCATAGATATTTTCCATCTCAGATCTGAACATAATTATTACTCTAGGGTTTATACTGTCGAACATTCAGACCTGCAATTACAATTGATGAAATTGAACATCTACATGATTGGTTTACTATTTGAGATGCAAGTGAGAGTTTACATCTGCACATGAGGGTTTATTTCATGGGTTTCCAATCACTTGTTTCAGTTTTCAGTTTTCTGTTATAGTTTTGTTCGGTTTCAAAAAAATTGAAAAAGTTGAAAAAATAAGAAAAAATTTAAATCTAAAAAGGGGACATTACAACATCACATGCCACTGACTAGTGGTCAACAATAATGAACTACCAAAAGACCCTGAAAACTTTGTTCACTGGAAATCTCTTAACAAGGTGTAGAGAACTGTGTACATGTTGGCCAATAGGTTTAGTTCAGCAATAGGGTGTTGGACTAATTTACAAGGTGCAATTTTCTCATAGCTTAAGAATACACAGGCATATGTAGAGCTTTTGGAATGTGTTTTCTAATGGTGTAATCCTCATTTCACAAGAGTGTCTCTAATTTCATTTTACCACAGTTTATTTTAAAGGGATTTTCTAAGGTTCTAGGTTTAAATATTACACTAAGGCTTGACAAAATGGCTTCTTGAGCTGACATGGTATGCAGTTACACATATGCTTACTACATTAGACTAGAAAGCTCCTAATTTTGCATTGCAATGGTGTCTAGTTCATTAATGTTCTTAGGTCATAAAATCATCCGCCTTTTAAGTAAACTCATTCTCCTAAGTGAGTTTGGTTTCTCTTCTTGGAGATGCAAGTCCTCCTAGATTTTTTTATTTTTCCAATTTTTTTCTATAATAACAATTGTTGATTTATTTGAATCTTGAATAGTTTGTAATATTTTGTGTAAAATATGTCTTCTTATAGTTTTTTGTACCCCCCACCCAAAAAATTTTGTATTGCATCGAATTTCAAGCCAAAGCCATTATCCTAAGTGGTCTTAAGTGCAAAATGTTTCAGGTCTCGTTTAGTTTGTTGTGTCTTGTTGTCTTTTTCCTTTTCTAATCTTTATAGGAGCATGGAATTGAGAATTTTAATCATTCATCATGTTAGAGGAAATAAGTTCTTGAAAGAGAAGTTTGTTGAAAATTAGAGCTCAAGGGAAAACCTCATTAAAGTAGGTATGACTTTCAGAAATTGTCTTTCATATTGTCAAGTGCCCTAGCAACAAGGGCACACTTGAATGAGTAAGAAAGATTCAATGTCAAAATGTTTATAGGCATGGATAAAATGCACGCTTTACAAAATTCCAAAGCATCAATATTAAGGTGCATGTGTGGGCCTTTGGGGTGCACTTGACTATGCACGAATTGTTTTTCAAGGAAAAATTTAAAAACACCATTCACAAGTGCACACCTAGAATGAAGCATGCATCTAAGAAAAGGATGTTCAGATTTCCAAAATATAAGGCAGCACATTTAATTGCACACCAAGGGATCTAGACACACCTACTAATGAGGCCAATTAGATATCAATGTACACATAGGTGCATGTCAAGAGTGAAGGGTGTGCCTCTCTAAATGAAGGATATGATGAAGAATTTAGATTTTTTTTAAGGCAATTCACAAGTGAGCACTAGCGATCTAGGCACACGCCTCATTGAAGCACATAAGGATAAAATAATGAATGATAGCCAATGTATAGGCATGCATCAAAGAAGCCAAGCACACCTCACAAGGGGAACTAGCATGCACAAGTACATGAGGGAGCTCAAGCACATGCCTAATCAAGGAAGATAGAAGGCATTAGAAGGAATTTTGAAATCATGAACATAAGCATGCCTCTAGAAGAAAAAATGCACCTAGTTAAAGATTTGATAAATTAAAATGTCAATATATAGGCATGTGGGAGGTATATAGATGCGCACCTTTATAAAGGAAATAATTCATAGTAAAATCAAAATATAGGCATGTGCCTCCATACTAAGTGTGTGCCTATGTAAAGAGTTTTTTTGCTAAAATTTGTCATCAATTGTTCTACTAAATGTGTCATTTAAAATGCCAATTCCTCTGTTCTACTAAATGTATACAAAAGGGGAAATGATATTGGCTTTGATAAAAGACAAGGATATTTCATCAGCATAGAAGAAAATGATTGCCAAGTGTTGACATGTGTTTTATGACAACACCAACACAGAATAAAAATGTCCAACGGTCACTCTATTCTCTCTTGATCAAAGTGTTCCGCATGCTAAGATTGCGTGAAAGTTCATGCGTTCGACTCCAAGGTTCCTTTAATGCGCATAGACTCAGTTGGTTGATGTGAATCTGCTGGGTATTCCAAGGGGACTTACGTAATTGTTCAACTTTATATGCTCAAGCAAATGAAGGATTTTGACTATGATGCTCTGGTATTTGAATGGATCGGGAAATGCTGAATTTAAAGGAGGTAGGGATAGGAATTCTACGATCTATTTCTACGGGTGGAATGCAAGGATTAGCTTTGACAGTCTTCAAACCAAACTTCGTTTCGTCTCCCCTTCGGACAACTCTGACAAAGCTGGTGCAATCTTCAAAGGATAGATGAGATGTTCAAATTGAGATTCACCATGCACACCCCTTCACAACGAAGCAAGTGGGCACACTAAACACAATCGAAGTTAAGTGCTGAGATTCCAGTTGACCACGCAAGAGAAAGACTTACCGTCAGCAAGTCCGCCAGTGGTATGGATACGGGAAGATATGCCCAAACTAATGTCACATTCCACAGTTAACTCTACTTGCATGAAAACAAATCTACTTTACTTTACTCTATTCGAATTGGAAAGACGAAAAGATCTTCTCAACTGCCCACAACACAAAATGAAGTCACCAATCAATGAAATCTTTATATCATGAGAGTCTTACACAACAATCTTTTGCAAAAACTTTCAAAGGGAAAGTCTTTCTTTCCTTTCCAACTAAGCTAACTCCTAGCTCTACTTTAACTTCTATTAATCTCTATCTCTGTCTAGCTCTGATCTATCTCTGATTCTAATTCTAACTGTTTACAAATGAGGGGGGATGCCCCTTTTATAATGAGTCCAATTAGTGGACGGTTAAGATCTGATTACAATAAAGGGCTTAGATTGAGCCACCCATGCCCTAATTAGGGCTTTTGCCCTAAAAACCGCCACCAAGAGGAGTGGGGCAATGAATGCGCCCTCCACTCCTCATCAATGCACCATACTCTGCGATCAATGCACGTCGTCCCCCTCCAAAAGGTCATCGTCTAGAAGAGCGTTTCCTTTCTCCTTCTTGCTGGCTGCAAATCTGATGAATCTGGCCAAGACTGCCTCAACTTCCTGATCGGAGATAGGAGGAATGTGATCCAACTGAAACTCCAAAACTGCAACTGTTTGCCCATGCCGAGCACATGATTTCTTCCAGGCAACAAGGGCGTCCTGGGTGTTCTATATGATACTGGAGAACGTGGTCGTGTTCTCGAAATCATCATGTGTGAAGGTTTTCACCTCAGAGAAGAATGGCGTCAATCTGTCTTTCAATCCTTCTGCAGTTATCTCTTCAGAAGTCAATCTCTTGGCAAAGATTGCCTCCAATGTGTTGAGAATTCCATCTAAGATGTTCGTCATGGCTTTTCTAACCTTGACTAAATCTGCCTATGATGCATCATAGAATCCCCGGCCTGTGACTACTGAAGAATACCATCTGGCGAAGTCGTATCTATCCCCCTGCTGAATAACACCTCCCTCAACCAAAGTCTGTTGAGGTATGCTCATCAAAGCCCCTAAACGGAGAACAACTCTCATCTGATAGATGTGAGCCTCACCCCAAGCACGGTTAACTGCGTCCACTCTAGCCATAATATCAGAAGCTTGCCCATAGGCATGTGCAAGATCTTCCATGAACTTTCTTGTTTCTGTACACACACTGGCAACCCACTTGTCTGCCTCCTATGCCATTCTCTTTAAATCTTCTAACCCACTGATTGACTCCCTGGAAAACTCAGCTGGAAGTTCAATTGCCGGATTTTCTTGCCCACAAGGACAGGACAAGTGTTGCACGTAGCCTATCAAGGTCTTGTGCTCTACCTTCAACCTTTTGTATTTGCCCTCAACATGGGACAATCTATCCTTGAGTGCCCGATAGAAATTATCGCACTCCTCTACCACTTGTGCTCCAGTAGGGTGGCCTAGTTCCATGGTTGTCACAATATAGTTCTCAGGAACGGCCTCGTCTCTATCACATTCTACCCGAGGAACTGCCATATGCAAGGTTCGGGATCCATCTTCATCTATGGATATTTTGGAAAACTTCCTAGCCTTTTTCTTTGCTGGAGGTGCACTGATCCTCTGTAATAATTCCTCCATCTCGGCTGCGAGATCGGTCTCATCTACAAGATCACGCCTCATTTTGTCCCTTAGCCATTCTGGCACCTCCTGCCGCATGTCAGATATAATAAAAGGCTGTTCCACCTCGGCCTCTACCTCGTGAACCTCTCCTCTGCCATCGTTCTGACAAGGCTCACAGTCATCAATAGGCTCCGTGTCTCCTGAGCTCTGGGCATCCTGATCTGAAGTAGCATCACCCTCAAGAGCCGCCTCAATTTCCTGCTGAAATTGAGTATCAGTACCCGTCCCCTCATCTGTCTCTTGCTGATTTTCCTGCTGATGATCCTCTTGGGGCATGTTGATGCTCTGACCCACTGATTCTCTACAAGGTGGTTGACTCGCCACTTGCACTGTCTGCTCTACATCCAATCTCTCCCTCTGATCAACAAACAATGACACCTCCTGTAAGCTTGGAGAATGTGTCTGAGATGGCGTATGCATGGACTCCTCAACTACCATTGGCTCAGGTCAAACTGGCTCCTTTCCTCTAGGCTCTGGAGTTGGATTACTCCGCCTCCTCTTATTAGTTGCCAGTAATCTGCTGTCTCCCATCAAATTGTAGGTAAGGGGAATTGACCTTCCCTTGAGTCGGCTGACGTGCCTCTCTACCCAACTCCATGTAAATGTCAAGATTGGGATACAAAGTGTATCCAAGTCAGTGATTTCTGGCTCAGACCAATCTAGGAGAGGTAAAGGTGTATCTTTTACTGTCTCGTAGTCAGCCTGTACTACTTTTATATCCTCCTCAATCTGATCTGGTACTGGGATGATCTCACATTCTCTGACCATCACCAACGGTATCCGAGAGAACATTCTCTTTCTGAGTTCGATCTCATCCACTACACTAGCCCAAAAGTCTTCGATTTGCACCTTGTGCCTGAACTCTTCTGTCAATATCCACCTGATGTTTCTATGGGGATCGTAGTAATGTCTGCTGGTGTGATAGGAAAGGTGGAAGAGTTGGAGCTCCGCTTCTGCCTCCCTTGCTGCTTGCAGCAATGGGCAGATTTCATCTGAGTTCCCCATGGTAATTGGGAATCCGAGTCCACCTTTCTTCTTCTTCATCTGAATCTTATCATAGGCAATCAATTGCCTAGATACTTCCAGCATCACTATCTTGTTTGTGGGATACCAAGGCAATCTGTATGGATAGGAGGAAAATCCTTGCAGCCTTATGTAGGTGAATTTTGGAAATTGGATAAACCAACATCCGAATTTCTCAATCATTTCTTGTGCCTCCCTTGATATTCTGTGGTGGGTTCTCTGCTGCAAGGTCCTCGTGATATGCATTGTAAAGGCGTCATTGACCCTCTTGTAATTAGTTGTGCTTGTCAGATGCAACTGTGGACAAGCTTCATATATTTTAAACTGATGGGAACCGCATCCAATTGGTTCCTTGTAAGATATTCCCCTATATCTCATCATGCGAGCCAGCATATAGACAAGGTAGGAGCCCATGTAAAATGTCTTCGTTCTCCTCACGCCACGAAGCTGCTCATGTATGTTATCACTGATCATTAGTGCCCAATCCATGTAATCCTTTCCTTCCAACACCAAGTTGACAAAATAAAGCATCCAAGGTTCAAAGATGAACGCTTGGGGGCAACCTCCAACTCTGCTCAGCATCATAATGAGATCACCAAACTCCGATCTCAAGTCCTCTGAGACTATCTGCTTGGGAAATTTAGTGCTAGTTGGCTTGGGTTTAATCATCCACCTAGTATTTATCAAATCAGCACACCGGTCTGTGGTGGATGAGTACATCTTTCCAACTCTCTCTTTTGTCTTGTAGATCATCTTCTCATGAACTGGAATCCCGAATGCCTCTCTGATTGCCTCAGGGGTCAGGTTAGCCAGCACCTTGCCATCTGGTGAAGTGACTGTTCTCTGTTCTGCATTGTAGTGGTAGGCACACTCCATGATGAGTTCTGGACATCGGATAGCTGGCGGAAAGTTGGCAGCCGCATACAGTCCACTTCTGACAATACTGTGTGAAGTCACTGACGGGTGATGGCCTCCAGTCCCCAATATCCTTCTTCTGAATGCTTCCATGTTGAATGAGCCTAAGTTCATGTCAGCTAGCCTGCCGAGCTTTGATGAAAATTTGGATTCTGGCAAGAATGACTTGCCCAGTTTCTTGATCACAGCCTGTCTGGACTCGGTGTGATTGTTTCTGCCTGTAGCTCTTTTGCTTGATTCGGCCATTCTGCAAAAAGGCAAGAGAGTCATTAGAAAACAAGATTCTATAAAACAATATATCGCTTTTGAGGGTGCCAGCAGATTTTTAAATAAAAAGGCTGCACCACTTTGTCACTTTCAGCTACAAACCTCAACTACGCCTGTTTACTTCAACGTTTTTAGAAGTTTCTTCTCTAGTTGCAGCAACGCAATGCCAAAAACTTGGAAATGTTTGCTTGCAGCAATTTACTTTTAGCAAATCTGAAACCTCTCCCTTGAAGTTCGTACTTTTTTTTCTAACTTAGCAACTTCAAACTTTCTTCTCAAGTCGTACTTCAACATTCAGCCACTCCAACTTTTGCAAATTCGTACCTTCTCAGCAAATGCAGCAACTGGCAACTTGGGAATTCGTGCCTCTCAACAACTGCAGCCTTAGCAAGTTAAGTCGCACTTCCCTCAGCAACTTCAACTTTTACAAATTCGCACTTCTCCTTCAGCTCTCTCAAAATTTTGAACTTCTCAGCAACTGCAGCCTCAAGAATTCGTACTTTCACTTAGCCAATATTTTTGCATTCAGCAACTGGTGAGAGGAATGAAGAGGATTTTAAAATCTTATAGCCTGGTCGAATTCCTGCAAAGGCTATACTTAGCAAATTTTCAAATCCATTTACCCTCTCTTTTCTCCGTTGTAACACTTGTCATCTGAGGCATCTTCTAGAATTATGAATTCATCATCTCTGCACAGGCCTGCCTCGTCGCATTTGATTTCTTAAAATATTAAATAGTCCACTTCCTTGAACAATTTCGAAATGTTTGGCTAAGTCATTTGATCTTGTCTTCGCTTTGGCAAAATTGTCTAGCTCAAAACTTCTAGCGAAGTGCCTCTCATTCATTTTGCTCGTTTGCCTTAGAGAAATCTCTCAATTTTGCCTGAGGAATTTTATTTAAAATAGGCACTGGGCAAAATATCCATCTAAACGATGTGGACATGGCGTGGAGTAAGCTTGAATCACCTCTGAATTGCGAATGTTTAATACCCAGAAGAGAAATTCTTCCAGAATCCATCGTTTTCATGTGTATCCGGACGAAGGGGTTCTTTTAATTTTTATTATTTAAAAATAATAAAAATGGCTAATGTTTATTTCTTCCCCTCCGGATGTATTCCACTCCTACAATTTCAAGCTTCTTGGCCTTAGCAAATTTTCTTGATTTTTCCCTGAAGAATTTTCCCTTTGAAGATTTTCATAACTCTGGAAATTAGCACCATCTTCATTCATACTCTTCATTTTCCCCTCTAGAAAATACCTTAGGAATTATTTAAAAATATAAATTTTAACTCCGAAGGGCGCGTATAGCATGTCATTGTTCATTTCTTCCCTTAAGCAATTCCACGCCTAAGCCTTTTCATACTTAGCAATTTTCACGCCTAGACTTCCTTTAGCAATTTTCATTTTTAAGTCCCCACTCACTAGGCGCACTTCATATAGTGAAGAGGAAAAATAAATAAATAAAATATAATCCTTGGTCTTTTAAAAAATCACGCCCCCTTAGCATTATTTCCCCTTTGGCATATGGTGACTCCTCACCCTCCTCAAGAGCATATGCCATAGTGGACTTCCACCTTCAAGCACATCTCATATTCTTACCATTTTACCTTTCACCCTCTATACTTTACCTTGGGCGCATGTGCCATGGAGAAGAGGAATTCCCACACCTTGACTTGACCTTTCATCTCCCTCTAGTGCACTTCACACACTAGACTTTCACTTGAGCGCATTTCCACTTCATCACCCCACGTTTTGCCTTGACTCTTCACCTCTTTCTGGCGCATATGGGCTAGGCTACTTCCATGTTGGGTGCATTTGCCATTTGCAAAGGAAAAATGCCATTACCTTGTGACCCTTCAGCTTCCTCAAGCGCATTTTGACTTGCATACTTCCATCTTAGGTGCATTTGCTAGGGAATTCTGCTTACTTCAAGTGACTGTTCAGCTTCCTTAGGCGCATTTCACCCATGTAACTTCCTTTCTCAAGTGCATTTTGCATGTGGTCAAGGAAAACCCATGCCCAAAGTGACTTTTCAGCTCCCTTTGGCACATTTAGCATGTGCAACCTCCTTTCTTGGGCGCATTTGAGGATGCTTTAGGAATTTTCAAATGTCTCTTGAATATTTTCGTGTTTTGGGTGACCTTTCACCTTCCCTAGGCGCATTTGACCTTGGCAACTTCCATTTTCAAGCGCATTTCACTATGCGAGATGGAAAATCCACACCCAAGCTTGACCTTTCACCTCCCTCAAGCGCATTTTGACCTAGTGAGGAGGAGTTCTATGCCTTAGGGGAATTTCCATGCCTTAGGATAATTTTCATGCCTCTGGAAGGCACATTTCAAACTTCATCAAGGAAATTTCACACTTAGTGATTTTGTATTTTCCACTCCTCCTGGGCGTATATGAAGGTGTTTGCCTGTCAGATGTTGTTTATAAATTTCCAACGCCCTAGGTGACCTTGGCTTTCTATTTTTAGTAAAATTAGGGTTTCATTGCATTTCACCCTATTCTGAACTGGAGCTGACGTGGCTATGCCTCCATTTGGTTTTGCTATCCTGTTCACATCTTATCTGTCACAATACATGCTATTTTTAGCCATTTGCTATTTTTAGCAAACCCTAGAATTGATCAATTTTCGTATCTCTATTTGCTTTGAAATTTGTTCCAGTTGTTTTTGATGCTGTGAGAGACCTGTTCATACTTGCTTCTGGTGATGACGCGCTATTTTTAGCCACCTGCTATTTATGGTAAGTTTCAAAGTTGCCTATCTGCTATAGCTCTGTTTGACCTAAAACTTCCTATGTCTAATCCTGATAACTTGAGTGCTCTGTTCACACCAACTTCCAGCGTAGACCTGCTATTTATAGCCATGTCCTAACTTACTAAAAATAGTAAGTCCTCCGATTTTGCTCAAAATTTGCCAGTAGGTAGCCCAAAGGATGTTGATCATGGTGGCGTGCTTTGTTTTGACATCTCCGCATTTTGCTGCATCTATTTTTAGACATGGCAGGGAAACCCTAATCTGACTTGCATGTGCTCCCGACTGCTCCTAATTTATACTATTTGTCGTTCTGCTCGCTGGAATGAAGTGCTAGGTAGCTGTTGGACTGAAGCTGCTATTTATAGTAAGTGTCCAAAAAGTGGTCCATCGGATGTCGGATGAGTTTGCATGTCACAGTGCCCGTGGGATCTCAAAAAACCCAGAAAAACCTAAAAAACTGGTCAAAGTGCGGGCATTGGCTAAAAATAGTAAGTCCCTGAAAACTGATCCAATCCACTTGCATGTCATATCATTGCGAAGCTCTCGTGAAACCCAGATGGAATATCTAGACATGCATTGAAAATTCCTGCATGCAAACCCTAAAAATAGCCTCGGAAGGCTGACCTCTAAAAGTCCCCAACTTGATTTGCATGTTACACCATCGCAAAGGTCTTGGAAAAACCAGATCAATTCTCATGTCACTCGCCGAAGAATTGCTTATCTAAACTCTGAAAATAGCCTCCGAAGGCTGAACTGCTAAAAATAGCCAGTTGTCTGAATCTGTTCAAATTTCATGTGTAGGCACTCGAAAGTTGCCTGATTGTGCTGAAGTAATTAGAATCCCGAAATCCTGAGGGACAAGCCTCAAATTAGGTACTTACTAAAAGTAGTAAGTTGTCGGATTTCAGTGAGATTTCAGGGGGATTCTGCCTTGAGCTTTCTGAATGTGTTGTTGCACTTAGATTTCACCCGAGTAACTCAATCTTGACCTCAGACGGGTCTAAAGGATAGGAACCCTAAATTTGTCAATTACTTCAACTGAGGTCAAACGGGACACCCCCGGAAGGACAAAGATCAAAGACAGAGAGAACCAAAGCCAAAAGACCAGAATGGAGCAAAAATTAGGGGGTCCCCATCTTGGATGGGGTGATGTGTGAAAAGGTCACAACACCAAGTTTAATACATTTGTTTTGAGGGTATTTTCTGCATACCAAGTTTTGGGCATAAAGAGTGCTCAAGGGAAAGCTAAAAGAAAAACCAAATGTAGCTAATGTAGCAATTGTTGAATATCCTCTAGATACTAGCAATGGTGAAGAATTTGCTAATGAAGTATATGTAACTTAAGAAGCCTATTTTTTTGAAGATAGGAAGATATCTACTATAGATAAAACTCAACATGGATAGTTGCCCAAATAGTTCAGGAGTTTGTGAATCTTGGGAATTATATCCTTATGATAATCATAAGACAACTTTATGGAGCACTATGGATGTAACTCAATATGGATTGTTATTCAATAATTTAGGAGATCTGTGATTCGAGAGTTTGGGGAGGTGGTAATGTGAGAACTCTAGAATTCAGCTCAGAAGTTACACCTTTACGAGGGTTACAAGGT
This sequence comes from Sequoiadendron giganteum, assembly GCA_007115665.2. Taxonomy (NCBI): domain Eukaryota; kingdom Viridiplantae; phylum Streptophyta; class Pinopsida; order Cupressales; family Cupressaceae; genus Sequoiadendron; species Sequoiadendron giganteum. The sequence continues at coordinate 350,011,577 of CM021108.1, forward strand.
AGCTTGATGGATTTTTACCCAATCCAACAACTATTTTCAAAGAAAAGCTACTGAAGAATATATGGTTTTGTTGTACCCAAAATAAAAAATTTGCTTCAATAAGGCATTTTGATAAAAATGATCTAAATCTTGTAAAATTGTCGTCAAAAGTCAGTTGTAGGTCAAATGAAGCATGGGCTTTTTGTGGGTTTATCATCCAAAGAATACTGGTAAATTTTGAAAATTTAGGGTTTCAGGCCCCTATTTTTAGGAAAACCCTAAAAGATAGGATCTTTCCAAAATTGAATGAAAATAATTTTGATTGGCTTATTTCTCGTCACGATCACATTGGTTCAGTCAGAATCAGGAAAAAGTCATTTTTTCTCTAGTGGGTCTAACTCAATTTTTCAGGAGAAAAGTTAGGACCTCTAAGGTCAACAATGGCAGATGGCCAGTACCAGGTATCGAAATCTAAGCCTCAAACGCATCATAGAAGATTCTATGGTGAAAAATGCTCCACATCAGAGGGAAAAAATTTCAAAGATGAAAAATGAAAAAAATATTCTAAGTCTGGAAACAGCATGCCTTGCCACAAGGGAGATGCCTTTGCAGTCAATGCCTTGGTCAACTTTGCAGTGTTTGTGTACGTAGAATAGTGAATGCAATCACAACGATGAACGTACTTGTGTCAGCAGCAGCAATGCTCAAACGCAGTCGAAGTAGCCAAGCAACACAGTGATTACGAAGCGCGAAGAGGTGAAAATCATTAGAAAATGATCCACTCTTGAGCCAAAAGCACCCTTGCTGGCCGGGGGCGCCCTTGAATTTAAGAGGCCAAATGCAATTGTTAACACTTGCAAAACCAGTCGTCTTCTTCAGAATTCTACTAGCTTTCCGGCGAATCATCAAGCAAATCCATCAAATTTGTCAAACACTGGCAAACGAAGGCAGAGGCAAAAGATGTTGCGGGCAACAGACATCCAAATTGGTAGTGTATCAAGGAAACTACACCCCTGTAGTTTAGGGGCACCCAGACATAAAAGCTATCAGATGTCATTTTTTGAGTTGGTTATCTCCAGGTGATCTTCCCGGTTTCAGTCCAGCTTCGCGACGAATTTGTTCGCCAATCCACAAGACATATCAAACGACAATAGCTATGAGTCAAACAAGCACGTAAAATGGAGGATAAAATAAAAGTCAAAAAGTCAAATGTACCCCTGCAGGCCAGGGGCACCCAACCTTTTGGTCAACCAAATGAGGTTTTCAACAGCTATCTTCTCCAAGAGATCTGCTCATAATCCTTCCAGCTACGCGATGAATCCAACAATCAACTCCCAGAACCTGTCAAACGCTCGTGAACAAAGATCAAGTGTGAAATGCTGAAAGTCGAGGCAAGTTGAAAAACGTAAAAAATTGGCTAAGTGTTGAGAATAATGCACCCTTCTTGGAAAAGGCGCCCAACTTTTGGGGGCATCAGATGCAACTTTCAAACTTCGTGACTCCCAAAAAGACCTTTTCAAAGATGATCAATCTTCGTGAAGAAATCGTCAGCATGAACATCGGAGCAATCAAACTCCCGACAATGAGGGTCAAACTGGAGGATTTCATCAAAGGTTACAAAGTGCAAAATGTATCTCAAAGGCACAAAAGCACCCCTGGCTTAGAATTTGAGCCTCATAAATCAGTTTTCAGAACTTGCACATACAGTCATCCTTTCCGAAATTCTTCCAGCTTCGCGATGGATTCAACATCCAGTCCGCGGGAATCGTCAATCATCGGCAGCTGCAAATTGAAGCACGGAGGGTCAAATTAAAGAGATTGAAAAGCAGCCAAGAAATTGGTTGTCTGGCAAAAAAGGCACCCTTCTGGGAAAAGGCACCCAAGAATTCAAGCCACCAGATTGAGTTTTTAGCATTTGTTGCCCCCAAGAACATCTCTTCAGAGTTGATCTAGCTCCGCAGTGAACCTGTTAGCCAAGCCTCAAGATCAATCAGGCAACTAGAATTCAGGGTCAAATAGAGGCAATTCATCACAGAAAAAGATGAAAATCTTTAAAAAAATTCTAACTCCCTAAAGCTTGGACACCTAAAGTCAAAGTGGGCCCAGTTGACTCTCAGTTACGATTTTTGAAGGCTTCCTCTTGCATATGGCGTCCCAAAATCAGTGGAGAACTTGCAGTTAACAAGGCAACCATGTACATTAACTCTTCAATCAAGGTTGGCGCCATAACTAACACTCCCACCTCCACAATGGATATTTATCCAAGCTTAGGCGTCATTTCTCCATTATTTCTTGCAGGTTGAAGGAAAACACAACTATTTTCTCTCCAATGCCTTTTGAAGGATCTAACAGAGGCCATTTTCAATATTCTTTGCAGTTCCAGATTCAGGTTGCATAGAGGAACAGTTTTTCAACTTTTACATCTCCAAGCGTCATTTTCTTGAAGATTGAAGGGCAGCAGTTTATAACTTCTAGCTTCTCCCCCTCACATTTCTTCTATTCTTGTCTTAGGTTTTCTCGCATGCACAAGTAAACTTCATTTATTCACAAATCTGGTCATCTGGGTTCGTTCAGCACAACATTGGCAACAAAACCCAGGTGCCAAAAACTTTCGAGAAAATTACCCCGTTGCCCCCTATTTTTAGGGTTTTCGAAAAAAGTCATCATTTCAAAAAATGGACAAACAGGGTTTGATCAACACACAGACGCCAACAACACCCATATGCCAAAAGAAATTGAGAAAAATAGCCTCTACAGCTTCTAATCTGCTGCTTTTGTTTCTGAAAAGTTGTTGCATGTCTGAGGAAAAGTCACTTTTTCGAAAATCTGATGATCTGGGTCGGCTTAGAAATACATTCTTAACAAAACCCACATCTCAAAAAAAATCAAAAAAATTGCCCCTCGAGAAGCTATTTTTAGCCTCACCAGAAAAGTCACCTAAACATATCCGTGTTTACAGTCAACAGTCAAGCTTTTCAGAATGTAATTCTCTCAGGTTTAATACAAGGTAAAATCGGTCTTACTCCATGATTTTTTCGGAACAACTGACACCGATTTGCATCAAGTGCATCCGGAGGTTGACTTGAACGCTTTGGAGGGCATAGACCAAAACACACTTCAGAACATCGAGCAACTTGGGTTGCTTGAGGCAGCCTCATTTCCCATCTCAGCGCAAAGCAACGAATTTGTAATCGCTTGTGTAAAGCATTACAACCCAACTGCACGAGAGATTCAATCAGTAAATGGGAGAGTAAAATGCAGTCTCAAGCCAAAGGACATCGAGAGATGCTTCGGTATTCCTCCAAATGCAAACAATTTGGTCATGTCCATGGAAGAGTGTGAAAGGGCTTTCAACATGTTGGCATTTCAATTAGCACCTCTACAATGCTTATTGGAAATGGATAGCTACTACAAGTGTTATAGTACTGCTCTTCGGATTATAGAGAGGAAGATCTCTCTTTGTTGATGTTCTACGTAAAAAAGGGTACTAAGGTTCCTATCTTTTTTACTCAGCGGCAGGACACAAGGGTGCATAAACACAATGCGTCCTAGCTTTTCTCTGGTTTCCGCAGATCTTAACTATGACTAAAATAGCTTCTAAACTATCCTATCTCCCGAAGATTAACAGAGCATGAGGGCATAGGAGCGAAATGGATGGGTTGGATCACCTGAATCTGTCGTCTAATTAGAATATGGTTGAGACTTTGAACTCTCGGATATATGCTGGGCTAAGGTTTTATGCAAGAAAAACACTCTTTACGGTACGCTGGATCTGAGACTTTCCCAAGAAGAGGAACCACTGTTCGAGGTATAGGCTAGGAAACAGATTACTAGAAACAACAAGGTACGAAGATCTGGGTATCAAGATTGCTAAGGAGGAGCAACACATGTCCGAAGTATAAGTTGAAATCCGGATCTTTAAACAACATCAAACGATAGCAAACGATAACAAAATATCCGAGGAACCCCTATCCAAGGAGGAGATTGAAACAATAAACTATTTAGAACAAGACTTTGAATCAGCTCAAATCTTAGATCAAACATGCATACGCCATCTGATTTTCTTCTTCAAGCTTCTTCAAAGAATTACAAAGATTGGGACAGCAAAGGCACAAAATCATGCACAATTACAATCAACCAATAAACTCTCATCCAAGAGTGAACAAATACAAACAACCAAACTCTGGCAACAATGGCACAGCAATTTTGCGTAGTAAATAAAGGTTAAACAAATAATGAGCCCAAGGCTCTTATTTATAGAAACTCAAAGGAGTAGGCAACCCTAAAATCTCCTTAAGTTAACAATCAGTTCTTGCCAATCAGTAAAATTTATTCCTATGTCTAAAAGTAGGTGAGCAAGCAGTTAACTCGAAATCTACTTCAGTTAACTGAAATTAAACAAAAGTCAAACTAAAAGTCTACCTCAGTTGACTGACACCTAACTAAAAGTGAACTTAAATTACAAATGTGTCTCCAAAATAGACATCCATCTTTAAAGGAGATCTGAGATCCACAAATCATGGGAGTCAATTAGACATCCTTAATTAGTGGGATCTGACATGCATGATCTATGGAGATTTGAAGTTAACTTGGAAAGGGGCATCAAGTTGACTTCAGTCATAGTTATTGCTACTTTGGAGGGTAGGATGTCCTTCTTGAGGTGCTTTACACCTCTTCACCAATGGTCAACAGTGCCTCTATCTAGTCGTTGACCTCTTCAGCCCCTAGGCAATTAATGCTTCTCAAGATGACGACGTGATGTCTAAGCATCTGTTCACCTGTTATAACCTATTCTTGATAGTCTATGAATTTGGCAGTTGCTTCATCCAACTTGGTAGACATGGCTGCAATTTTGGCTAACTTGCAACCATTGGGATCAAGGAATGTGCTATGGATGACCTCTTGGAATCGTTTTTGCACTGTTCCTAGCTCGATGTATTCTCCTCCCTCATGCTGATATTCAATGTGAGGGAAGGATATCACCAACGTTCTTGTGAAGTTGATAATACCTGCGACAATATGCCTGTAATCAATCAGCTCCACAGAATTGGCATAATAGGCTTTCACCTTGTATACCAATTGTTCCTTCCAATCAAAAAGATGGCGTTTCTTTTTTGTGGTGTGTTTCTTTTTTGTGGTGGTAACTGATTGATATGCCAATTGTAGATCGCCAACTGTCGTTTCATATCCCGACCTCTTTTATGTTGTCCTCAAGTCTAACTGTTGGATCTCTGAGCGAAGTCCATGTGCTCTATCTCTCAAATGGTATGCTTCCGCCAATACACATCCTCCTCTAATAACAAACTCATCCACTTGATTTCTCAAATGTTTGCCATATGTGATCAACCGATGATGGTTTCGCTCTGTGAGGAGATCTAGCAACTCTTGAGATAAAGTCGAGGTACTGGGAGTGTCATGCATCAAGCTTGAAATATACATCCTCAATTGCCAGTTTTCGGCCTTTAAGGCTGCTTTGTCCCATCCATCCTTTGTCATCCTCTCTTGGGCACTCGCTAAGGCAATTCCGAGAAGGTCTGCCTCCACCTAACGAGTGGTCTTTCCAAGGTTCACCTTTGCTAGCGTGAAGTCTTCAACCCTTACATTATGTATATCTCTGTCTTCAGGTGGAGAAACAATCTCTATGATGACCTTGTTATCCGCATTCCTTCCTACATGTGTTTGCTTCTTCAACTTCTTCGCCGGCATGTCTTGAGGGACATGATCAAACTCTGTAAAGTCAAGCTAATAGGATGACCTTTCTCTCTTCCTTCCAAAGGAACTCTCAAGCTAGATAGAATCCCGACTAGCTTCACTGGAAGGAGGACTGTGGGCCCCCTAAATGTTGGATGAACGAGACTGTGCCATGGTGATGTCTCGTGGTGGCGAGTCCAAGTGCATGGGACCTTGTGACTGTTGTGATGGTGGTGAAGTTGGTGGCTCTGTTTCTATTACAACTACTTCTGCCATGGCCTCCATCTCTGTTGTGACTATCTCAATCACTGGCTCTGGCTCGGCTGTGGTGGTCTCTACTATCCAAAACCCTTGCCAGATCTAGAAAAGACGTCCTTGAGAGAAACTTGTTGTTTTGATCTTCAACCTACAAAAAGAAGTAATGAAAAACGACGCCTAGGCTTGATTATATAAAGATTCAAGTCTAGATCCACCAAGTATGGGTGCCAACTCATGACTTAAGCCTGATTTGGAGTTCAAAAGCTGATTTCCACTGATTGTGGAGTGTTTGGCTTCTTTTTGCCTCCAAATTTTCTTAACTCAAGTCAACATATTGCCTTTGACCTTTTTTGGCATCCCTTTTTGGATGTTGAGCATTTTTTCATCATTTTTCAAGCTGAAGTGCCTCCGTTTGACCTTTGATCTTGGTTACTCAATCGATCTTCGGCAGCTACTGACGGATCTGTTGTCGAGATGTGATCAGCCTAAAGAGATATGCCTGAGAGTTATTAACTCAGAAAACTGAGATTGAGCCTCCAGGTTAAAGGGCGCCTTTCTCCAAGAGGGGCGCTTTTAGCCTTGCCTTAGTCAGTTTTCATGACTGTTCTTCGTTTTGGCCATTTTAGACCCTTTGTGCTTTAATTTGACATTCCCATTGATTGATGAGTCGGATAACTCTACTTGATTGTGCATCGGGTAACCAGCTCAATCTTGGAAAGGACAACTAACTTCTCAGCTTCTGAAGGTAAGTTTGTGTCCTTCAAATCTAAGGGTGCCCCTAGCCAGCGGGGGCACCTTTGACTTGTTGACTGATAATTCCATGCTTTAAACTGCCTTGGTTTGATCTCTATTATTAGATGACTGGATTGTCAAACGTCTGCATCGATAGTTCCATTGTCAGGATTGATCAAAGTGGAGGAGATATGCCTGGAGGTCACCAAGCCAACAAACTGCATCTGTATGCTTTAAAGACTAGGCGCCTTTCTTCAAGAGGGGTGCTTTTCTTCTGTACTTAGCCAATTTCTTGGCACGTTCTTTCAGTTTTCTCCTTGGGCGTTTTTTGCTTGATCTCAGCATCTAACTATTGGACATGTCTTGTGAACGTGTTGTCAGATTGATCACGTAGCTGGGAGAGGGCTAAGCAAATGTTATGTATACTGTAGTTGTTGATATCTTCATCATATGTTTTGAAATGAGGGGTGCCCTTGGCCAGCAAGGGCGCTTTTGCTATGGAGTCCATTGATTTACTTTGTGTTCTGGCTTGTAGCATCCTCATGTTTTGTTGACGTTTGTCAGTGACTCCTGAATCAGTTGATCTTGCTTGAAGATGTGTTGAATATACAACACGAACATGAAGAGGATGACTGTTCCCGAAGGATCTGGTGCTTGTATTTTCCCTTTGAGATCAAAGGGCGCCTTTGACCTTGGTGACTGTATTTCTGCCTTGGTAACAAGGCGTCTCCATTCTAGAGTTAGCCAAATTTTGGCCTTTTTCGTTTTGAGAATCTCCTTCATCGAACAACATCCTTTTCAACCTTTTCCGCCATGGCTTCTTCGTTGAAGCTTTTGAAGCTTAGCTATCAGCACCTGGTACTGGCCAATCTGCCATTAATAGCTGTGGAGCTCCTAACTTTGTTCCTGAAAAACGAGAATAGACCCACCAGAGTAAAACATGTCTTTTGATGATTCTAACTTGACCAGTGTGATCATGAAGTCAATTAATCCTATCAAAATCATTTTCAATCATTTCCGGGAAGGTCCTAGTTTCAAGGGTTTCCCTAAAAATAGGGGCACGAAACCGTAATTTTTGGTTTTTCAAAAATTTTAACCATAGGTTCCTTGACAAAAACCCACAAAAACCTTATGTTTGGTTTGACCTAAAACAGACTTTTGATGGCACTTTTACATGATTTAGCTCAATTTAAGTAGAATGCCAAAAAATAATTTTGGGTACAACATTAGGTTCCATCTAGTGACCATGTCGGATACCTACGACATAGGAGAACCGAGAATCTCAAGTTTCGTAGACCAGTACTTTATTAGTTGGGCAATGGAGTCAGGACTTATTTCCTAATTCACATAAGAATTGAAGTTCACCTTCATTTATTGGGGCTCACCTATTATTCACCTAAAAACAAGACTACCTACAAAATCACCTAAAACACAACAATACTTTACGGAACAGGGAAAAACATAACAACATAACAATAAAGTGAAAGAAAAATTATTTACAAAATACTCACCCCATCCCTGAAGGGATGAAATGCTTCAAGTATTGCCTGTTGTAGGGTAATGGAAAGCGCCTCCCGTTCGACTGTGAGAGAATGTAGGAATTCTCTCCTGCAACATCATGGACCACGAACGGGCCCAGCCAAAGGGAGTCAAATTTCCGTGCATTTCTTTCAGCTCGTGTCTCTTGTCCCACAGCAGGACTTTGTCTCCAATCTAGAAGTCTCGTTGCCGAGCCTTCTTGTCGAAGATCTTCACTCTTTCTTGGTGCTGAGTTATCTTATCAACAACCTCCACCCTCTCCTCTTGTAGTTGTGTCAGACACAAGATGCGCTTTTGGATTGGATCCTTGAACTCTTCATCTTCTACTTGTGGATGCCAACTGCAAAGAGGATAACTCCAGAGTGATGGTTAACATCGCTTATGTGCCATACATCATAACAAAGGGGGAAGTGTTGATAGCTCTCTTGGGCGTGATCCTATAAGCCCAAAGAGTGTCTTATAACTTAGTGTGCCAAGCCCATTGATTGGATTCAACCATCTTGCGCACGATCATGACTATGTTCTTGTTAGATGACTCAGCATGTCCGTTGCCTTGTGGATAGTAATCTGAAGAATGGGACAGTGTGATGCCATAGTCGAAACAAAATTCTACTAACTCCTTTGATGAGAAGCTCGTAGCGTTGTCAGTCACGATCTTTCTTGGTACTCTGAAGCGTGTGATGATATTTTCTTTGAGGAAGTTGCACACAACTTCAGAAGTAGCACTCTTCGTAGGAACTGCCTCAACCCATTTGGTGAATTAGTCTGTTGCCGTAAGGACATAAACATGTCCCTTACTGGAATGTGGGTTTATTGGACCTACGAAGTCGATACCCCATTGCTGAAATGGAGCATCGATTATCACCGGCCTTAGTGGAATGGCTGCTAGCTTGAGTTTACCAACAAAATGTTGGCACTGTTGACACTTGCGCACCCATTCATATGCGTCGTGGAACAAAGTCGGCCAGAAGAACTGTGCCCGCAAAATTTTGAATGTCGTGACCCTTAATGAAAAGTGGCCACCGCATGCTTCACTGTGAAATGCTTCCAACAACCGCCGTTGTTGGTCTCTACTGACGCAAAGCAAGAAAGTTCCATCAAGTCCACGCTTGTATAGAACGTTGCCTCACAGAACATAGTTTTGTGCTTTTAACCTCAGGGTTCTTTTCTGCTATTTGTCCAAGTGGGTTCGACATTCTCCATAGGTTGCATTGTACCATACCTCTGAGTACCACTCCTCCACAGAATCAACCAGTAAGACCATTGGAAGGTCTTCTTCAATCTCTGTTTCTACCTCGCCATTAGCCGCTTCATACTTTAGATCACCGTCTTCCACCATGAGCTGACATAGACCTCTCCCGTGGAAGAGTTTGGTCAGCTTGATATCCAAGTCATATTCCCAGACCTTTGCGATCCAGTTGCCTCTTTTAGTCCCTATCTCCTGCTGAATTAGAATACTCTTGATCGCAAGGTCAGTGACATAGACTGTTGTGTGAGCATTTGAGATATAGAATCCAAAAAAATTCATAGTTCTCACAATAGCATAGGCGTTCTTTTCAATCTGGGAGTACCAGAATTCGCTGTCTTTGAAACTACTGCTCATGAAAGCAATCGGTGATTTTGTTTCCTCGTTCAACTTTTGAGTTAGTATGGCAGAGAAAGTGTATTCTGACGTGTAACAATAAAGAATGAATTCCTTATTGAAGTCAGGTCAGACCAGCACCAGTGCCTTACTAATGGCTTCTTTTATCTTGACGAACACCTCCTTTCCTTTGTTAGTCCATTTGAAGGCGATCGTCTTCTTCATCATCGTTAATATATCCTTGGTCAGCTCTGAGAAATTAGGTACAAACCTTCGTATGAAGTTTACCTTTCCGAAGAAGGAATGCACCTAAGTGGTATTGGTTGGGAGAGATAGGTTCTTGATTGAATCCACTCGATCTGGATCGATCTGAGTTCCCTCTTTGGAGAAGATATGGCCCAGTAGTTTGCCTTCTGTCACCACAAAGATAGATTTCTTTGGATTCAAAGATATATGATGATACCTACATCTCTCGAACACTTTCACTAAGTGTTGAAAATGATCTTGCCGCTTCCATGAGAAAGCGGTAAGGTCGTCAAGGTAGACGACTATCACTTTATTCTTTAGATCTCCAAATGCCAAGTTCATGGCTCGTTGAAAGGTGGCACCGGCGTTGATGAGGCCAAAGGGCATCCTCTCATAGGCGAACGTTCCCCACGAGGTGGTAAACATTGTCTTGATTTGATCCTCCTTAGCCACGACAATTTGATTGTATCCGGAAAATCCATCAAGCAATGACTACATCTTTGATCCGGTAACCGTCTGTAAGGTATGCTCCATGATAGGTAAAGGATAATTATCCTTTAATGACGATTGGTTAACGTTCCTGAAGTCGACGCAAATCTGGATCTCTCTGTTCTTCTTGCGCACAGGAACAATATTGGACACCCAGGTAGAATGATGGATTGGAAATATGATCTTGGCATCCACCATATTTTGTACCTCTACGTAGATTGTGTCTTGGAAATGCGGGTTGTAGTACCTTTGTTTCTACCTAAAAGGCTTGATATCTGACTTGAGTGGAATAGTATGAGACAATTCCCTTGGCGTGAAGACTTTCAGATCTTGATAGGTCCATGCAAAGACATTTTTGTACTGCCTAAACAAGGAGATAAAGATGTCACTTTCCTCCGCAATGCAACACTTTCCCAAGTTGACAAGCCGGGACTTATCTTCGGTGCCGATGTTGACTTGACTATAATCAGCAGATGTTTTGCTCGCTAAATTTCTTTGATCTTGCATGTGTCTATCATGTTTGTCAAATATGTCCTCCAAGGATACTAGATCCTTGGAGATGATGTTACCTCTTAGCCGGATAATGTCGAATTCCATTGCTTCGGAATCTTCCGCTATAGACTCTCTGAAAGGAGAAGTACTTCCTTCAAAGTATAGTTCTTTATAATTATCCCCCATACAGAGGAATTCCTTGATATCATCATCATTATCAAAGACCTGTCAATTTTCACAATTATCGGGGACAAATGGCCTATACACGAGCTCAATAGCGAAGGCATTCTGACGGAAGTCAGAATGGGGCATGAACATTGAAGCCGACACCACAAGGGCATCCACTCTACTATTCTGCTCGCATGGAATATACTTCATGTTGAATGCTTTGAACCAATCAATAGCATTCCACACCCTTTGTCAATAAGCCTCAAGGCGGCCTTTTCTAACTTGATAGCGCTCTCTAACCTGTTGGACGATCAACTCTGCATCGCCTTCGACTTGAAGGTATTTTACACCCATATCCCTTGCATTCTTGAGCCCTAGTATGAGTGCCTCGTATTCTGCAGTGTTCTTCGTGTTATCGAACAACAAGCGATAAGCAAGTGGATATTAAACTCCTTCGGGAGAGGTACAACTCCCGCTCCCGAGCCTACTGTCGAGCAACTCCTGTCGAATTGCATTGTCCACATCTTTGACCCTTCATTTGATGTACTTGTGGCAAATGCAACCTTCTTTTCCTCTTCGGTTACTTCAGACAGCATAGAATACATACCAGGACCCGTACTTTGATGTAGCACTTGTGCTTCGAGGTCTTGAGATTTCACCACCGTGAATTTTGACTTAGCCTCTGGTTCCAACTTGAAGCCACCTTTCTTTAATGGAATTGTCACGTACGACCAATCCAATTAAATCTCGCCTCTGAGATCCTTGCAGAAGCTTCGGCTCAGTAACATCCCATAATTGATTGGAATGTCAACTATGAGGATGGTCATCATGATCTTCTTTTCTGGGCTTGACGCCAATCTTACTTGTGCGTCCTTTAGTTGGCCAACCAACGGCACCGGTTTTGATTCAAGTAACACTTGTCATGGGTTTCGGTGCACGATAGTCCCAATGCATTCATGAGCTGCAACGACATGGCGTTGTTTGATGCTCTTGAGTCAATGATGCAGTTGCTGAATTTATAACCTCCCATATACAGAGATATGTAGAAGGGCTTGGGCTTTTCTCCCGCTGGTACGGAAGATTCTAGCAATGTAGGCTGAATGACAACCTGCTTCTGTACTACTTTGAGAATCCGATCCATTTGATCGGGATGTTCCTGGAGATACTCCAACTGTGAGATTTGTACCTTCGTCTTCATCATGGACGTCATAATGTCAAAGTTAGTCAAGGACGGATCTTGAGCACTTGATGTGACGTTCTCCTGTGTAGACTTGGGATTAGAAGTGGAAGCTTCTTTTCCCTTTTCATTTGACTTTCGTCTTTCTTCTTCTTTTTGTGCTTTGAAATGTTGAGCGCGTGTGAACACGGGCGTCGACATATTCTCGTGGTTGACAGCAAGAGAGTACTGACGGTAGTCTTCTTCTTCTTGATTTTCGGGTTCGCTATGAAAGTATCCTGTTGCGGAGTCGCCATTGATGTTCTTCGGTTGTGGTGAGACAACATTCGCATTTGAAGGTACAAAACTTGGCTTGGTGCTTGATCTCCGACATATCCCATGATCTGGTTCATCCTTTGATTCTCAGGGCATGTGGATCCAGTGTGTTCGTCTGTCTCATGGAAACAGCAAAACACATTAGATCTTTCGGCCTCTGCTCCTATTTGCAGAGGTCCTTGATTTCTAGGCTTGTAGTTGTTGAAAGGCTAGAAATGATTCTTCTTCGGTTGGTACTGTTGTTGAGGCTGATATTGTTGTTGTTGATACGGCGGTGGTGTGGGCAGTGCTCGCTGCCCTTGATTGGGTGAATGTCTCTTCAAGATAGTCACTTCATTTGCTACCTTCTGTAGTAGTGGATCTGTTGATGCTTGGACCAGTGGTCTGATAGCATCGCCCTTCATCTTTCCCGTGGTGATCATGTGATCCTCGATCTCGATAGCCTTCTCTTGTGCAACTTGTAATTCTTCTTCGTGGCTTCCTTTGATGAAAAAGGCTATCTCTGAGGGAAGAGCGTTGATGAAGTTGCTCATTAGAATCTCGTCTAATGGATTGATCGTGTGAGAGAGATGTGTAGCTAGGCGATTAAACCTTGCTACAAACTCCCTCATCAGTTCTGTAAGCTCCATCTTAGAGTTTGATAACCGGGCAAATAACTGATGGTTGTCTTCAGCGGGCTTGAATCTCGCTAAGAACTTCTCGCTTATGTCCTCCCAGTTTCTGATGACTTCGGGTGGTAAGTGATGGAACCAATCGGAAGCATTCGCCTCAAGAGTTTCGACAAAGAGTCGAACGGCGATATCTTCATGTCGTACGGACAGAACGGAGCAAGCCACTGTGTACGCTGATATATGCTCGTCGGGGTGTTTAGCCCCATCGCCGAAAAATCTTGGGAAGTGCTTTCGGGATCCCTTGGGAAGTTCATGATTGCCTTGTAGGGCCAATGGGCCTATGTTGTTACCCCATGGCAAAGGTGTTGGACGTCTCACGACTCTTGCATTACAGCCATTGCCGAACAGATTGTGTCCATTGCCGTTATTGCCGTTGTCGTTGCCACCATTGCCATTGCCATTGTCGTCATTGCTGCCATTGCCATTGTCGTCATTGCCGCCATTGTCGTTGTTACATTATTATGGCTATTGTCGTTGTTGTTGCCAATGTCGTTATTATTGGCATTGTCATTGTAGAGGCAGTTGTCCACCATCGCTTGAGCTGGAGGACCTTGTTGTTCTTCTAGAAAATGTTCAAGGACCTCTTCAAAGATTTTCTCTATATCGGATGCTTCTCCGATGTCTTCTTGAAATAGAGGATTAGTTCTCCTCCGTACGTACACTCGGTGAGCCTGGATGCTTACTGCCACGCGAGTGGTGGTAACATTGGTCTCTCAGCTGTAAGATCAGCCTTTCTTTCTTCCTTGTCCAGAGTAATAGCTGCGGCTCTCCACTAAGCTGGTGATGTGTTCTTTTCGAACATGAAAGTACGCAAGCTACTGATGATGTCCGTCTACTCTCCTTCAATGAATGTAAGATCTGGTTGGAGAGTTGCTGGAGCAAGATCAAGTTGTTCAACTAGAGCTCAAGGACGCCAAATGCTCATTTCGTGTCATAAAAGCGTTATCTTTTTCTTGAAGTTTTATGCCTCGTTGCCCCATGGTGGGTGCTAGAAAACTATTGGCGTTTCAATTAGCACCTCTAGAGTGCTTATTGGAAACGGACAGCTATTGCAAGTGTTATAGTACTGCTCTTCGGATTATAGAGAGGAAGATCTCTCTTTGTTGATGTTCTACGTAAAAAAGGGTACTAAGGTTCCTATCTTTTCTACTCAGTGGTAGGACAAGGGTGCATAAACACAATGCGCCGTAGCTAAGTGTTATACCCAAAATGAAATTTTTGGCATTCTGCTTAAATTGAGCTAAACAACGTAAAAATGCCATCGAAAGTATGTTTTAGGTCAAACCAAATATGAAATCTTTGTGGGTTTCTGTCAAGGAACCTATGGTTAAAATTCTGAAAAAATGAAAATTAGGGTTTTACACCCCTATTTTTATGGAAACCCTAAAAAATAGGACCTTCCCGGAAATGATTGAAAATAATTCTGATAGGATTAATTGCCTTCACGATCACACTGATCAAGTCAGAATTATCAAAAATTATGTTTTACTCTGGTGGGTCTATTTCTATTTTTCAGGAACAAAGTTAGGAGCTCCGCAGCCATTAATGGCAGATTGGCCAGTACCAGGTGCTGAAAGCTAAACCTCAAAAGCTTCAACGAAGAAACCATGGCGGAAAAGGATGAAAATGATGCCGTTCAACGAAGGAGATTCTCAAAACGGAAAAGGCCAAAATTTGGCTAAGTCTGGAAGGTGCACGTTTTGTCTACCAAGGCAAAACACAGTCTACAGTGGCTAAAAGCGCCCCTCTTGAAGAAAGGCGCCCTTGGATCTCAGAGGACAAATCAAATCATTTGGCATTGTCAAAACAGTCATCCTTTTCACTTTCATACTGGCTCGACAACGAAACAATCAGCAAGATCATCTGATTCAGGGATCATTGACCAAACCGTCAGCGAAGTATGGAGGATCCATTGACGACAGAAATGTCAAATCAGAGAGCTTCAAAACTAAAAGCGCCCCTGCTGGCCAAGGGCGCCCCTCAGTTGCAGGCACCAGATGAATCCAAAAGCTGCAGCTCTATACATGATATCTTTCCAGCTTCTTCCTAGCTACGTGATCAATCTAACAGCAAGTCCATAAGACACACTAGACGATCACGAGATGAGATCAAGCAGAAAAAGCCAAATTTGAAGAACTGGAAAGATAAGCCAGAAAATGGCTAAGGCATGGCTAAAAGCGCCCCTCTCAAGGAAAGGTGCCCTTTCCTAAAGGTATCCAGATTCAGCCAGAATCTTCACTGCCTCCCAGGATGACCTTCTCAGCTATGACCTATCTCGTCAACGAGACTATCAGCAAGAACTTTCAACAAATCAATCAACTGATGGAGGAGGTCAAAGACTGGCAGTCCACAACCAAGATGAAACCAAGCAAAAGCTAAAAGTGCCCCTACTAGCCAGGGGCGCCCTTTAGTTTGAAAGCCCAAAACTTGCCAACTTGAACTGAGAAGTTAGGCATTGTGCACAAGACGAAACCGGCTACCCGACACATCGTCAAGCAGAATCATCTGATTCATCAAACATCGGGAACGTCAGATCAAAGCAAAGAGGGTCTGAAAAGGTCAAAACAAAGAACAAGTCAATGAAAATTGACTAAGGCATTGTCAAAAGCGCCCCTTTCAAGGAAAGGCGCCCTTCTTTCTGGAGACCTAAACTCAATTTTCTGAGTTAATCTCTCCCAGGCATATCTAATCATACTGATCCCGCCTCGACAACAGAACTGTCGGACACTGCCTGAGATCAACTGAGTAACCTGAATCGAAGATCAAACGGGAGCACTTCAGCTTGCAAAATAGACAAAAATGATCAAACTCAAGGTTGGACGCCTAAAAGAAGTCAAACAGAAATGTTGACTTGAGTTAGCAAATTTGGAGCCAAAAAAGAGAAAAACACTCCACAATCAGTGGAAATCATCTTTTGGAACTCCAAATCAGGCCTGAATGATGAGTTATCTTCCATACTTTGTGGATCTTAACCCTAATTGCCTTATATTCATGCTAGGCGTCCCTTTCCTCATTATTCTTTTTGCAGGTTGAAGGATAAAACATCAAGTAGCTCCCAAGAACAAGTTTTCAAGATCTGGCAGGGGTTTTGAACGGATCTTCAATATTTTTGAAGATCATTGGCAGTAAAAGCATTCTTCTCCCAAGATTGCTTCCAGAGACAGATTATTGCAAAGTGGCAGTTTATAACTTCCAATCCATCTTCTGTCTACTTCCTCTACTTTTGTCTATATTTCTTTTGCATGTCACAGGAAACGACAGATTTTCACAGATCTGACCAACTGGGTATGATCAGCACAGCTTTTTCAACAAAACCCACATGGTAGATTTTTTCAGAAAAAGTAGCCCTGCTGCCCCTATTTTTTAGGGTTTTCGGAAAAAGTCATAATATTGAAAAACAGACAAACTGGGTTTGTTTGGCTTTGAAGCACGAACAAAACCCACATGGTAGATTTTTTCAGAAAAAGTAGCCCTGCTGCCCCTATTTTTTAGGGTTTCCGGAAAAAGTCATAATATTGAAAAACAGACAAACTGGGTTTGTTTGGCTTTGAAGCACGAACAAAACCCATGTGTTAGATTTTTCCGAGAAAAATCACTTTCTGGTGCCCTTGCTGCCTCTGCCACCGAAGGGCTCTTGCATGTCAAAGAAAAACTCGTTTTTTCGAATTTCTGACGATCTGGGTCTGTTTAGAAAATCATTCTTAACAAAACCCATGTCTCAGAATTTTTCGTAAAAACTACCCCCGGCGAGGCTATTTTTAGCAGTTCCAGAAAAGTGTCAGAACAGGGTCAAGTGCCCAGTCAATATTCAAGGTTTTCAGAATGCAGTACTCTCAGGTACAATACAAGACCAAAACGGTCTTATACCATGATTACCTGAAAACGACTGATACAGACTTATGGCAGAAAAATCCAGAGGTCAGTTCTGAAGACTTGGAGGGCATGAATCAAATCACATTGCAGAACATCGAAGAATCCGGTTTGTTTCAAGCAGCATCTATTCCAATCACCTTACAAAGCATCGAGCTTGTAATTGCTTGCACTAAGCATTACAACCCGACTACAAGAGAGATCCTGTCAGTAGACGGGAGGGTGATTTGCAGCTTGAAGCCGGTGGACATAGAGACTTGTTTTGCAATTCCACCATGCCCTACCAAGAAGGTCATATCAGTGACAGAATGTGAAAAGGCATTCGAGGCTTCGAAGGACAAGTGTTCGCTTATAATGGCTGAACATTGGCTGAAAACAAAGAGAACCAGCTTGCCCAGATTGGTTGGTAGAGGAGAATTCAAAGACGAGTACGGAGTGCTAATCACCCTACTCAGCAGAGTCACTGGACAAGAGGAGGGAAAATCCTTCCAGCCGTGGATGTTCTACATTATTGGCAAGATAATCAGCAGAAAAGAACGTTACGACTGGGCCTCCCTGATCAGTGACACACTCCACCAACAATTCACCGGGTTTCTAGAAGAGCACCGTTTCCACATGTGTTCATACCTGGTCTACCTGATAGCCTTCCAAGGCGATTTCAGAACATTAAACACTGTGGGAACCCTGGGTGTGCAAAAGGTACAAGAATACTTTCCTCGCTTGGAGTTCACTCTAGCGGAAAGACATTTCAAAAGGATAAATGACCTTTTTACTATGCACACCGTGCACGCTAGACCATGAGATGCACGTGTATTTCACCAGCAGCTAAGGCAGCAATGGTGGACTGGGCGGATTGGTTCATACAATTCCCCACTTTCACCTACATACGCGTGTATGGCTATAATGGTCACCCCGCCATGATGCCACGTTACCCCTCAGATAGGGTAGTGTTCATGGAATTCCTGAGGCAATTGGCCGAGGTTCACTCTTACCTTCGCGTAAAGAAAAAAACTGCAGCAAATTTTCCTCTTTTCAGATGGGACTCTACAGATGCAGGACTGTAGCCGATGCAAGGTTGATAAGCCAAGAAATAGTGAGATTTAATCTCAAGTACCTCATCGACAGGAGGCCATCCTATGACCCCAGAGGCATCTTCGCAGCTCACCTTGAGCAAAGATCATCACATGAACCTTTCATGGAAGATTTTTGGGTCAACTGCGAGGATGAGTTCGAAGTGAGAAGAAGGAACCATAGTAGATTCAAGCTCTCGCAGATTGCAGAATTCATGTCAGAAGACATCGAGGGCTTATCTGAGGACGAAGAAGAAGTTATTCTTTCTTCCTTCTTCACGGGTTTAGTGGATTCACAACCACTCAGCAAAGTAGACTGGTACGCGAAAGAGAGTACGTCTATTGAGAAAAGAACGGGTAGAGTAGTTCGACACAGTCAACTCTACCTGGACAGTAAAAGGACAAGGAAGGTAGTACTTCCCCGATCAGAGCCGCCAGCGGTTCAGTTTACACTACCTTCCACGTCTAGGAGGAAACCCAGACAGAAGAAGATGAGCTTTCCTCCAGAAGGAATGCGTATGTCAGGGAGCACATAGGGAAGAAAAGGAATTGCCAGCACAAGCCGGCAAGAGGTACAGGTGGAGACAGCCACCAATTTGCCTGAGACAGTTGAGACCATTGCAACTACACAAGAACCAGTGATTGAAATAATCGCTGTAGAGATGGAAACCATTGTAGAAGAAGTTGCAACAGAAGCGGTGCCAGTAATAGAAACAGAGCCACCAGCTTCACCACCATCACAGAGGTCACAAAGTCCTATTGATTTGGACTCACCACCATGAGACATTGCCACGGCACAGTCTCGTTCTTCTAGCATTCAGGGGACCTATGTTCCTCCTCCCAGCGATGCTAGCCGAGATTCTATCTGGCTGGAAAGCTCGCTTGGGAGGAAGAGGGAGAGACCTTCTTATTAACTTGACTTCTCTGAATTCCATCATGTCCCACAAGACATGCCGGTAAAGAAGTTGAAGAAGCAGACGCATGTAGAAAAGAATGCAGAGAACGAGGTTATCATAGAGACTGCTGCCCCACCTGAAGACAAAGATATACATAATGTGAGGGTTGAGGATTTCACACTTTCAAAGGTGAACCTTGGAAAGACCACTCGACAGGTGGAGGCAGACCTTCTTGGAATTGCCTCGGCGAGTGTCAAAGAAAGGATGACAAAAGATGGACAAGACAAAGCAGCCTTGAAGGCTGAAATCCGTCAGCTAAAGTTGTACATTTCTAGTTTGATACATGACACTCCAAACTCCTCGGCTTTGCCTCAAGGACTGTTGGATCTCCCAGCTGAAAGAAACCATCATCAGTTGATTACATACGGTAAACACTTGAGACGTCAAGTGGATGAGTTTGTCGTCAAAGGGCGGTGTGTGTTGACAGAAGCATATCAGCTGAGAGACAGAGCACATGGACTTCGATCAGAAATCCAGAAGTCAGATGTAAAGGCAGCTCAAGAGAGGCCGAGAGAGGAGGTGACAGTTGCTGATTTGCAACAAGCATATGAATCAGTTACGACCACAGAAAATAAACACCATCTCTTTGAGTGGAAAGAACAGGTGGCATACAAGGTGAGAGCCTATGATGCCAACTCTGTGGAGCTGATTGACTATAGACGCTTCGTCGCCAATATTATCAACTTCGCAAGAACGTTGGTAATATCCTTCCCGGAGTTAGAATATCAGCGGGAAGGAGGAGAATATGTGGAACTTGAAACCGTGCAGACACGATTCCAGGATGTCATCCGATCTTCATTCCTTGAAGATCCCAATGGCTGCAAATTAGCCAAAATTGCAGCCATGTCTGTCCAGTTAGATGAAGCAGCTGCCCAATGCATAACCTATCATCAGCAGCTTACGACGGGTGAAGAAATGCTTAGACGCCACATAGTCATCTTGAAGAGCATTAATTGCCCGGAGGCCGAAGAGGTCAATGACTGGATAGAGACTTTGTTGACCAGTGGTGAAGAGGTATAAAGCACCAAGAAAAGACGTCCTACCCTCCAAGTAGCATTAATGATGACTGAAGTCAACTTGATGCCCCTTTCCAAGTTGACTCCAGATCTCCACAGATCATGCATGTCAGATCCCACTAATCTAGGATGTCTATTTGACTCCCACGATTTGTGGATCTCAGATCTCCTCAAAAGGTGGATGTCTATTTGGAGACACATTTGTAACATAAGTTCACTTTTAGTTAGGTGTCAGTCAACTGAGGTAGACTTCCAGTTTGACTTTTGTTTAGTTTCAGTTAACTGAAGTAGATTTCCAGTTAACTGTTTGCTCACCTACTTTTAGACATAGAATAATATCTTGCTGATTGGCAAGAATTGTTTGTTAACTCAAGGAGATTTTAGGGTTGCCTACTCCTTTGAGTTTCTATAAATAAGAGCCTTAAGTTCTTTATTTGTTGAACCTTTATTTGCTAGCAAAATTGCTGCGCCACTATTGCCAAAGTTTGCTTGTTTATATCTGTTCACTCTTGGATGAGAGTTCGTTGGTTGATCGCAATTGTGCATGATTTTGTGCCTTTGCTGTCCCGACCTTTGTAATTCTTTGAAGAACCTTGAAGAAATAAATCAGATGGTGCAAGCTTGATTGATCTAATTATTTGAGTTATTCAAAGTCTTGTTTTTAAATAGTGCATTGTTTCAATCTCCTCCTTGGACAGGTGTCGTCGCCTCCTTGGATATTTTGTCATCGATCATTATCGTTTGATGTTGTTTAATGATCTTTCTTGCAGCCTAGACTTTGGACAGGTGTCGTCACCTCCTCGGGAATCCTGTTAGAAAGGCCATCGTTCCTTGTTGTTTCCAGTGAGCTGCTTCCAAGCCTATACCTCGGATAGGGGTTCCTCCTCCTTGGCAAGTCTCAGATCCAGTTTACCGTAACGAGTGTTTGCTTGTATCAAGCCCTATCTTGGTATATATCCGAAGGTTCAGAGCCTCGGCCATATTCCATTGAGACGGAGGATTCAAGTGATCCAACCATACCATTTCGCTCCTACGCCCTCATGCTCTGTTTATCTTGAGGAGGTAGGATAGTTTAGAAGCTTAGTTAGTCGTAGTTAAGATCTGCGGAAACCAGAGAAAAAGCTTAGCTACGGCGCATTGGTTTATGCACCCTTGTGTCCTGCCGCTGAGTAAAAAAGATAGGAAATCTTAGTACACCCCTTTTTTACAGTAGAAAATCAGCAAAGAGAGATCTTCCTCTCTATAATCCGAAGAGCATGTACTAACACACTTGCAATAGCTGTCTGTTTCCAATAAGCACTCCAGAGGTGCTAATTGAAACGCCAACACTAAGCTTTTCTCTGGTTTCCGCAGATCTTAACTACAACTAAACTATCTTCTAAACTATCCTATCTCTCCAAGATTAACAAAGCATGAGGGAATAGGAGCGAAATGGATGGGTTGGATCACTTGAATCCACCATCTCCTTAGAATATGGCCGAGGCTCTGAACTCTCGGATATATGTTGGGATAAGGTTTTATGCCAGCAAAACACTCTTGATGATAGGCTGGATCTGAGACTTGCCAAGAAGGAGGAACCCTTGTCTGAGGTATAGGCTAGGAAAAAGCTTACTGGGAACAACAAGGTACGAAGATCTAGGTATCAAGATTGCTAAGGAGGAGGAACCCCTGTCTAAAGTATAAGCTGAAATCTGGATCTTTAAACAACATCAAACGATTGCAATCGATAACAAAATATCCAAGGAGGAGGAACCCATGTCCAAGGAGGAGATTGAAACAATAAACTATTTAGAACAAGACTTCGAATCAACTTAAATCATATATCAAACATGCATACGCCATCTGATTTTCTTCTTCAAGCTTCTTCAAAGAATTACAAAGATTGGGACAGCAAAGGCACGAAATCATGCATAATTACAATCAACCAATAAACTCTCATCCAAGAGTGAACAAATACAAACAAGCAAACTCTGGAAACAATGGCGCAACAATTTTGCGTAGTAAATAAAGGTTAAACAAATAATGAGCCCAAGGCTCTTACTTATAGAATCTCAAAGGAGTAGGCAACCCTAAAATCTCCTTGAGTTAACAATCAGTTCTTGCCAATCAGCAAGATTTATTTCTCTGTCTAAAAGTAGGTGAGCAAGCAGTTAATTGGAAATCTACTTCAGTTAACTGAAACTAAACAAAAGTCAAACTAGAAGTCTACCTCAGTTGACCGACACCTAACTAAAATTGAACTTAAATTACAAATGTGTCTCCAAAATAGACATCCACCTTTAAAGGAGATCTGAGATACACAAATCGTGGGAGTCAATTAGACTTCCTTGATTAGTGGGATCTAACATGCATGATCTATGGAGATTTGAAGTCAACTTGAAAAGGAGCATCAAGTTGACTTCAGTCATAGTTATTGCTACTTTGGAGGTGTTGTGACCTTTTTCACACATCACCCCATTCAAATGGGGACCCCCTAATTTTTGCTCCATTCTAGTCTTTTGGCTTTGCGTCTCTTGCTCTCTGGTCTTTCCGCCCTTTCGGGGATGTCCCATCGTTTGACCCGGATTGAAATATTGGTTAAGTCTGTGAAATTAGAGTTTCCTATCATCCAGGCTTTTTAAAGGTCAAGCTGAGTTATCAAATTGGAATCTGAGCTTAGTACTGCAATCACAGGGCTTCCAGCAGAGTCCCACTGAATTTTTATTGAATTCTGACCACTTACTATTTTTAGTAAGTGCACAATCTGGGACTGTTTCATCAGGATTTTGGAATTCTGACTATTCCATCACATTCAGGTAACTTTCAACTACTTACACGTCAATTTTGGGCAGAATCGGGCAACTTACTATTTTTAGCAGTTCAGGCTTCAGGAGCCATTTTCAGGATCTTCACATGTGCTTTTCAAATGCATGTCTGGGGAATGTTTCTGGGTTTTTTGAAACCTTCGCAGTGATATAACATGCAAACCGAGAAGTTGACTTCCAGAGTTCAGCCTTCGGAGGCTATTTTTAGGGTTTGCATGCAGAGTTTTTCAACGCATGTCCGGATATTCCTCATGGGTTTTTCGAGAGCTAAGCAATGATATGACATGCAAGTGGAGGGAATCAATTTTCAAGGACTTACTATTTTTAGCCAGTGAGTGCATACAGACCAATTTTCTGGGTTTTTCTGGGTTTTTTGAGATCCCACGGGCAATGTGACATGCAAAATCATCCAGCAGTGAATTGGTCACTTTCCAGGCAGTTTCTATTTTTAGCAGGTACACTCAGACAGCCGCCCAACACTCCAGTTTAGCAAGCAGAACGACATGCAACAAAAACAAAGTCAAACGGAGACCGTTCAGGGTACATGCAAGTCAACATTAGGGTTTCCACTTTTATAGGGGGTAAAATCCAAAAATTGCCAAAGTGAAGTACCCCATCAGGATCAGTATCATCCAAGCAACATACTGGCAAAATTTGAGCGAAATCGGAAAACTTACTATTTTTAGTAAGTCATCTCAAGGCTATAAATAGCAGGTCTGTGCAGAGGTAGGTATGAACAGGGCACTCAAGTTATTAGGATCAAGCATAGCAAGTTTCAAGTCAAACAGAACTACAGAAGTCAGGCAACTTTGGAACTTACTATAAATAGCAGGTGGCTATAAATAGAAGGTCAGAGCAAGGGATAGGCGAAAACAGGTTCATCAGACTGCAAGGATCATATGGTAAAATTTGCGGGCAAAACGGAGCTGTGGAAGTCAGAAAAGCAAGGACTTACTAAAAATAGAATGTGAAGGTGAAGGGCAGACAAGGGCATGAAAATTTTACTAAGTGTGAGAAAATGAGAGCATACCCTCTCAAATGTGCCCATGATGGAAGAGTTAACACGAGAATTCTTCTAAGTGTAAAAAATGAAAGCTCCACCATGCAAATGCGCCCTTGGATGGAAGAAGACCCATGTAAATGCGCCCACCTTGAAGAAGTGACTTCAAAATTTCTAAGGCAAGAGAATTGAAAGCCCACCTAGCAAAAGGCGCCCTCAAATGAAAGTGGGCTAGTCAAAATGCGCCCACCATGGAAGAGCCTTGAGGAAATATTCTAAGGCATTGGAAATCAAAGCATGGCACCCCAAATGAGCCCATGGTGAAAATAAAAGCAAGCCCTCTAAAACACGCCAAGGGAAGGAGTGGTTAAGTGAAATTCTTCTAAGGCACAAATCAAAAGCAGCACAAACAAAATGCGCACTTGGATGGAAGAAGCCCATGTAGAATGCGCCCAAAGGTAAGTGGAAGGCCGAAATATTTCTAAGGCATGAAAGCGAAAGTAGACCCTCCAAAATGCGCCCATCTCAAGTGAAAAAAGGTAAAACGCCTAAGGCATTGAGGATGAAAGTAGAAAGGGCTAGATGCGCCCAAGCTAATTGGAGAAGGCTTAAATTGTCTAAGGCATGGAAAATGTGAGTAACCCATGTCATATGCGCCCTCACCTTGGAGATAACATTAAAGGTGTTTGAAAAATTTCTAAAGCAAAAGCATGGCACCCCAAGTGCGCCCATGATGAAGATAGAAGTAAGCAAGTGAAAATGCGCCCCCTTGCAAAAGGAAAATATGCTAAGGCATGGGAAGAAGAAAAACGTGTAAGCATGAGAAATGAAAGTAGCCCAAGCTATTTGCGCCCAAGATGGAGGAATAGGCTGAAAACGCCTAAGTATCAAAATAAAGTGGCTACCTCTATACGCGCCCTTGAGGAGAGTGTCAAAGTTGAAAGCCTTGAAAATTTCTAAGGCATGGAAACAAAAGCTTGAGGTAGTATTTGCACCCAGCAAGTGTTAAGTGGTGGAGTTCTCGAGTTTCTAAGGCATCCAAATAAAAGCTAGCACACAGAAATGCGCCCATAAGCTAAAGGGGAATCAAGAAATTTTCTAAGTATTAAAATGGAACCTCATGGGATCAAACGCGCCCTTAGCACAAAGTGTTTGGAAAATATATTCTAAGGCATTAGAAAGTGAAAGCTCCCCATGTCAAATGCGCCCAAAGAGGGGCAAGATGGCTAAGGGCATGAAAATTTCTAAGTGTGGAAAAATAAAACTCCACTAGCTAAAATGCGCCCAAGGTGTGAAGCGAAAGTAAGAAATTTCCTAAGGTGTGAGAATTAAAAGCTCAAGGAGGTTAATGTGCCCAAGTCAAGAGATGAATTGTGGTAAGAAAATACGCCTAAAGCATTTAAAATAAAAGCTTGCCACCCCAAATGTGCCCAGGCTAGATAATGAAGTGGAGAAATTCCTAAGGCATGGGAATTTAAAATTGAATAAAATAAAATATCAAAGGGGGAAAAATGTCAAGAAATTTTCTAAGTGAAATAAATATCTCACTAGAGAAAATACGCCCTTGGTATGAGTGGAATTTCAGATTTTCCAGAGACATTTGGATAAAGTGGGCAAAGTAATGAGATATTTTCAAAGGGGAGAATTAACAACTGATGAATATTTTCCCATGGGTCAAGTAACTTAAATGAACCTCTTTAAAATACACCCATGAGTTGACAGAGTTTTAAATTATTTTCCTAAGGGAAATTTTAATATTTTCAGAGGGGATTTGTTTTGCCTAGATTATTTTCCTAACGGAAATTAAATCTCAGAGGATGGATTATTTCAAGCAAGCAAGTGATTTCAGATCAACGGAGTTGAATATTTTAAAGAGAAGATTTAAAATGTCTAAGGCAAATTTCATGAAATTGAAGATTTAAATGGCAGACACTTTAACAGATTGGAAGTAATTTTAAAATCTCCCATGAATTTTTCAAGTTGAATTTAATTAAACATTGGGAGGATTTTAAAATAGAATTTTCAATCAAGTCAAGTGATTTTCTCGCGAGTTGTTTAAATTATTGAGAGTTAACTGGCAGACTGGAGGGAAAATTTGAATTTTGCAAAGAAAGAATCCTCATTAATGGCAACTGCCATGATGACTGACCGACGGCTAGCCCACTACTACGCCTAAATTAGAAGATTATAAGGGAAGAGAGTGGCAAATTGATGAAGGTACTAAAAATAACTCCAGCCCTACTTAGCAGGATTCTTTGTGAAGAGTTATTTAAACAACCATTTCTCTCATTTCTTCTCACATTTCTAAGTGCTAAGAGTTGCTGAAGTGAGAAATTTCTTGAGAGATTGAAGTATTTTCGAAGCTGCTGAAAGTGAGGTTGAGTTTTTATTTTCTAAATACAAAGTTGCTGGAGAATTTGTTTCTCAAATTGCTGAGTGTGTTGCTGCAAATTTTGAAATTGTATGTTGGAGGTCCTGGAGATTTTATTTTCAAACTGCTGAGAGTTGAAGTTGCTGCAGATTTTCGAAGTTGCAGAGATTTCCTTATTTGCTTAAGGTCTTATTCTCAGAGTGCTGAAGAAGTCATTTTCGAAGTGGCATAAGAGTTCTTGAAGTTGCTGAGGATTTTATATTTGAACTGCTAGAAGTTGATTGCTGTTGGAGTTGAGAAGAAATTCGAAATTCCATACTGCAATGATCTCTTTATTCTTCTAATTGCTGAAGTTGATAGGCTGAAGTCAAGGATTCGAATTATTTATGCTGAGGAAGTTACTCACATTGCTGAAAGTTATTAGTTTGCTGTGATTTTTCTTCACTAGTCGAAAGTGCAGTTGCTGAGAGTTTTCTCTAAGCTCAAAGATTTTATATAGTTTGAGGTTTGGAGTTAGAAATTTATGCTGAGGAATTTTATTTTCAAAGCTAACTCCGTATTCGCAGCCATCTCTGGAGTTGTTTTATTTTATTAAAATTTGCAGTCTAACTTATTATTCTATTTTATTTTTGCAGATGGCTGGCGCAAAAGATGTTGCAGGAACAAGCAAAGCTGCAAACACTGAAGCGGGCAAGGCAAGCTCATCCCGACAAGCAATGATCAAAAAGCTCGCCAAGCCATTTCTTCCGAAGTCAGCAATTACTTCAAAGTTGGCGGGATTAAGTGACACCAAACTCGGTTCATTTAATCTGGGTGCACTCAAATCAAGGATGTATGGGCTAGGGGGTCATCAACCGTCAGTCATAGCACACAACATAATGAAAAGTGGAATCTACGCAACTGTTGGTTTTCCACCAGCAATACAGTGTCCGGAATTAATCATGGAGTGTGCAAATTGCTACAAGCCGGAACGCAGAACCATTGTCTCTCCAGATGGCAAATTGTTTGCCAACTTCACAACGTATGCTATTGGAGAGGCATTTGGGATTCCCACTTCCGAGAGGATGCTGTACAGAACAAAGGAAAGGGCGGATAAAATGTACTCCTCCTCCTTCGAAAGGGTTGCTGCAGTCATCAACAGAGTCTAGATGCAAAAGCCAAAACCACCCCGCACTAAGCTCCCAAAACAGATAATTGCCGAAGATGTGAAACAAGAATACTGTGACTTGATAATGATGCTTAGCAGGGTAAATGGGAGTTCGCAAGCATATATCTTCGAGCCTTGGATGTTCTACTTCATCGAAATCATATTGGAAGGAAAGGAATGTGTTGACTGGGCTAGGATGATTAGCGACAACATAGATGAACAATTCAAGAGCCTGAGGAGGACGAAAACCTTTTATATGAGCTCGTACATAATGTATATGCTAGCGAGGATGACCAAGTACCGAGGGATCACGTACAAGGAGCCAATCGGTTGTGCCCCTTGTTGACGTGCTTTTTATGACGACATCAACACAGAATAAAAATGCCCAACGGTCATTCTATTCTCTCTTGATCAAAATATTCCGCATGCTAAGATTGCGTGAAAGTTCATGCGTTCAACTCCAAGGTTCCTTTAACGCGAATAGACTCAGTTGGCTAATGTGAATATGCTGGGTATTCAAGGGGACTTACGTAGTTGTTCGATTTTGTGAAGCAATTAAGACATGAATGATTTGACAATATTGCTCTGACTCCTAAATTAACTGGGAAACACTGAATTAAAAAGGGATAGGGATAGGAATTCTACAAATCTACTTCTAAAGGGTGGAGGACGAGGATCGACTTAAACAATCTTCAAACCAGACTTTGCTTTGTCTCCCTTCGGACAACTCTGACAAAGTTGGTGCAATCTTCAAAGGATGAGAAAGGTGTTCAAATTATGACACAACATGTACATACCATCACCACAATGCATACGGACATATGAGTCACAATCGAAGTTAAGTGCCAATACTCTAGTTGACCACGCAAGGCGAACTTACCATCAGTAAGCCCGCTAGTGGTATGGATGAAAGAAGATATGCTCAAATCGCAACGCCACACTCCACAATTAACAACTACTTGCATAAAACAAAGTCTATTCTACTCTATCTACTTGAATTGGAAAGACGAACAGGCCTTGCTAGCTACTCAAAATAGAAGATAGAACCACCAAACAATGATAAATCTTTATATTATGAGAGTGTTCACAACAACTTCTTACAAAGTCCTCAATGGGAAAACTTCCTTTCCTCCTCAATCTAAGCTAACTTCTAAGCTAAATGCTATATGCCTTCTATTCTTTAGCTCAACTCTCTCTGATTCAATTCTAGTTCTAATTATTTTACAAATGAGGGGGGATGCCCCTTTTATAGTTAGCTCATTTCAATGGACGGTTCGGATTCAATTACAATAAAGGGCTCAGATCGAGCCACCTATGCCCTAATTAGGGTTTCTGCCCTAAAAACCGCCACTGAGGGGAGTGGGGTAATAAATGAACAAAAGATTCTCCACTCCCCACTACGAGCAATTAATGCCCACTATCTTCTTCCAGAAGATCATCATCAAGCAGAGCGTTCCCACTGTCCCGTTCTCGAACTGCAAACTCGATCAGCCAGGCCAACACCGCCTCAACCTCTTGAACCGAAATTGGTGGAATATGGTTGAGCTGAAATTCCAAGACCGCTACCATTTGTCTGTGCCGAGTGTAAGACTTCCTCCATGCCACCAAGGCGTCCTAGGTATTCTGGATTATACTAGAGAAAGTGGAGACATTCTCAAAGTCGTCCTAGACAAGTGACCTCGCAGCTGAGAAGAATGGAGCCAATTCGCCTCTCAAGCTATCAACAGTTATTTCCTCTGGAGCTAGCCTCCTAGCAAATATGGCCTCCAGTGTATTAAGAACTCCCTCCAAGATGTTACCCATTGCCTTCCTGGTTCTAGCTGAATCTGCCCTTGCTGCATCATGAAACCCACGGCCTGTGACCACCGAGGAGTACCAACTAGTGAAATCATATCTGTCACCATCCTGAATCACACCTCCATCCACCAAAGTCTGTAGAGGTATATGCATCAAAGCCCCTAAATGAAGAACAGTCTTCGTCCGATAGATGCTTGTATCGCCCCAGGCTTGATCTACCATATCCATGCGCGTCAAAATATTTGAGGCTTGCTAATAAGCATCAGCGAGGTCCTCCATAAATTTCTCTGTATCAGCCCGAACATAGCTGACCCACTTGTCTGCCTCCGTCTCCATCTTCTTTAAGTCCTCCAAGCCAATAGCTGACTCCCTCGGAAGCTCAGCTGGGAGTTCTACTGCTGGGTCTGCCTGTTCACCTGGACGTGCTAGACTTTGCACATATCCAATCAAGGTTTTGTGCTCCTTCTTCAATTTCTTATACTTCCCTTCTGTTCTGAGCAACTGGTCTTTCAGCGCCTAATAGGAGTTATCAAACTCCTCGACAATTTGGGCTCCCGTAGGACGACCCAACTCTACGGTGGTGATCACATAGTTTTCGGGCCTCTCCTCGGCTCGATCATATTCCTCCCTTGGGACAGCAACTTGGAGTGTGCGAGAGCCTGACTCGTCAGTCGAAATCTTCGAGAATTTTTTGGCTCTCTTCTTTTCTGGAGGCGCACTAATTCTTCTGAGGAATTCGTCCATCTCGACAGCTGGATCCGTATCATCCTCAGGCTCTCTTCTCATTCTCTCTGAAAGCCAATCCGGCACTGTCTGCCGTGGATTGCAAATGACGAGGGGCTGCTCCTCCATTGCTTCCACCTCGTGTACTTCTTCTCTTCTTGCACTGTTCTGCTCGGGCTCATCATCTTCCACGAGCTGTGTATCTCCTGACCCTTGGGTCCCCTGTTCTGTGTTTTCCTCTTCCTCTAATGTCATGTCCAACATCTGCTGGAAACGAGTGTCAGCCACTGTTTCCTCTTCTTCCTCTTGTCGGCCAGCCCTGGATGCACTGACGCTTATACTATCCGATTCTCGGATGTTGGGTTGATCCACCTCCTCAAGCTCCCGCTCTTCACCCAATCCTGCCCTCTGATCAACAAATAATGAAATCACTCTCAAACTCGAAGACTGAGTTTGTGAGTTCATAGGTGATGGTTCTTCCATCCTCAGTGGTATCGGCTGGGTTGGTACTTCTACTTGTGCTTCCGGTGTTTGAGCAACCTGTTTTCCTCTTCTCACCGATAGCGGCCTTGGGTCACCCATCAAGTTATAAGTAAGGGCGATTGATCTGCTCTTAAGTCTACATACATGTCTATCGACCCAAGCTCTTGTGAAAATCAACACCGGAATAGAGAGCGTGTCCAAGTCCATGATTTCTAGCTCGGACCAATCAGGTGATGGGACCGAAGTATCCCTAACTGAACCATAGTTGGGCTGTATAACGTTGACATCCTCTTCCACCTGGTCGGGAACTGGAATGATCTCACATTCCCTGATCAACTTGAGGGGAAGCCTAGAAAACATCCTTTTCCTTATTTCAACCTCATCAACAGCATTTGCCCAAAAGTCCTCAATGTGGGCCTTGTGTCGATACTCAACGTTCTGTATCATTCAAATGTTTCTGTAAGGATCGAAATCCTGCCTGCCTGTGTGATACGATAGATGATAGAATTGCTGCTCATCCTCTGCTTCTCGAGCTGCCTGCAAGGAGGGACACACCTTGATAGAATTTCCCATGGCAATAAGAAAGTCAAGCCCACCCTTCTTCTTCTTTTTCTGGATCTTATCATAGGCGATCAATTGCCTAGATACTTCCAGCATCACAATGTGATCGGTGGGGTATCTCGACAACCGGTATGGATACGAAGTGAACCCCTGCAGCCTAATGTAAGTGAATTTCGGAAATTGGATGAGCCAATATCCATATTCCTCTATCAATGCTTGTGCCGCTTTGGATATTCTTTGCTGCGTTCTCCACTGAAGGGTCCTCATGATGTGCATTGTGAATGCATCATTAGCCCGTTTGTAACTGGCAGGGTTGGTTAGATGTAACTGCGTGCAGGCCTCATGGATTTTGAACTAATCAGGTGCACAACCTATTGGCTCCTTGTATGTAATCCCTCGGTACTTGGTCATTCTTGCCAGCATATATATCACATATGAGCTCATGTAAAAGGTTTTCGTCCCCCTCAGGCTCCTGAACTGTTCATCTATGTTATCACTGATCATTCTTGCCCAGTCAACACACTCCTTTCCCTCCAAGATGATCTCGATGAAGTAGAACATCCAAGGCTCGAAGAAGTAGGCCTGTGCACTCCCATTTATCCGGCTCAGCATCATCATCAAGTCGCAGTATTCCTGTTTCACATCTTCGGCAATTATCTGCTTTGGGAGTTTAGTGCGAGGTGGCTTTGGCTTTTGCATCCAGACTCTGTTGATGACCGCAGCAACCCTCTCGAAGGAGGTGGAGTACATTTTATCTGCCCTCTCCTTTGATCTATACAACATTTTTTCGGAAGTAGGAATCCCAAATGCCTCTCCGATGGCATCTGGCGTGAAGTTGGCAAGCAATTTGCCATCCGGAGAGACAATAGTTCTACGCTCCGGTTTGTAGTAGTTTGCACACTCCATGATTAGCTTCGGGCACTGAATTGCTGGTGGAAAACCGGTGGCTGTGTAGATACCACTCTTCATGATGTTATGTGCCATGACTGACGGTTGATAGCCTCCCAGTCTGTACATCCTAGATTTGAGTGCATTTAGATTAAACGACCTGAGGTTGGTGTCACTTAATCCTGCCAACTTTGAAACAATTGCCGATTTTGGAAGAAATGACTTGGCGAGCCTTTTGATCATTGCTTGCCGGGATGAGCTAGCCTTGCCCGTTTCAGTGTTTGCAGCTCTGCCTGTAGCTCTACTTGTTCCTGCAACATCCTTTGCTCCAGCCATCTGCAAGAATAAGATAGAATAATAATAAGTTAGTTTGCAGATTTTTAATAAAATAAAATAGCCTCCGAGACGGCTGTGGATATGGAGTTAGCTTTGAAAATGAAATTCTTCAGCACAATTTTCTAACTCCAAACCTCAAACTGTATAACAACCCTGAGCTCGAAAAAAAAAAAAAACTTTCAGCAACTTGGCTTCCGACTCTCAAAGAAAATTTGCAGCACACTAACAACTTTCAGCAATGTAGCTAATTTTCCAGCACAAGATAAATCAAACTTTTGACCACACTTCGTCAACTTCAGCAATTTGGAGAATGAAGAAATAAAGAGATTGCTGCAATTTCTTCTCAACTCCAATAGCAACTAGCTTTCAGCAGCTCGAATAAATTAAATCTGCAGCAACTTCGAGAATCTCTGCAACTTGAGAAACAAATCCTCCAGTAATTTTGCACTTTCAGCAACTCAACACTGCGAAATAAAAATAGAAATCTCATAGAACTTCTCTTCTCAGCAATCTCGAAAATATTTCAATCTCTCAAGAACTTCTTCAGCAACTCTCAACTTCGAAAAATGTGAGAAGAAATGAGAGGAGAGACTGCTTAAATAATTCTTCTCGAAGAATCCTACCAATTAGTGCTAGGGTTATTTTTAGCACCTTCATCAATTCTCCACTCTCTCCGTTTGGCATCTTCCATTTTAAACGCAGTAGTGGGCTAGTCGTCAGCCAGTCATTATGGTAGTTGCCATTAATGAAGATTCTTTCCCTGTAAAAATTTGAATTTTTCCTTTTAGTCTGCCAGTTAACTATTGGTGATTAAACAACTTGCGAGAAAATCACTCTGATTTGTTTGAGAACTCCATTTTAAAATTCTCGCAGTGTTTAATTAAATTCAACTCGAAAAATTCATGGGAGTTGTAAATTTATTTCCAATCTGTTAAAATGTCTGCCATTTAAATCCTCAATTTCATGAAATTTTCCTTAGACATTTTAAATTTTCTCTCTTAAAATAATTCGACCTGCTGACAGAAATCACTTGCTCGCTCAGATTAATCCACCCTCTGAGATTTAATTTCCTTTAGGAAAATAATCTAATCAAATCAAATTTCCTCTGAAAATGTTAAAATTTCCCTTAGGAAATTAATTTTTTGACTCTGTCAACCCATGGGTGCCTTTTGGACGGGTTCATTTAATTTTTCATTTAACCCATGAAAAATATTCATCAATATTAATTCTCCCCCTTGAAAAAATATATGTCAACCTTATTCAACTGCCTCTGAAAAATTTTAAAATTCATCAAGCTATCTTTCCATGCCAAGGGCATATTTTTCCCAATGAAATGTTATTTTACTTAGAAAATATTTCTAACATTTTCTCTACCATAGGCATATATTTTTGATGAAATATTTATTTCATTTAGAAGAATTTCTCACTTTACACCTCTGGCGCACTTGACCCCTTGGCATTTTATTTTTTTGACTTAGAAATTTTCTCAAGTCTCTAACACTTTATGGGCGCACTTTGCTTGTGTTACTCTCATTTTTTCCTTAGATGATTCTCACGCCTTAGAGTATTTTCCCATCACCTTATCAAAGGCGCGTTTCTACCCTTTTACTTCCATTTTCGTGCCTTAGGAAATATTTTGTAACTCTTCCCCATTATGGGCGCATTTCTATGTACTAGCTTTTATTTGGGGCGCATTTGATACCTTCAGCTTTCATCCTATACACTTAGGCGTTTCCAGCCTACTCCATCATGGGCGCAAATAGCTTAGGGAGCCTTCATTTTAGGCGCAAATGAGAGGGTCTACTTCATTTCTCATACTTGGACGTTTTTTCATTCTCATGCCTTAGCATATTTTCCATTTGCAAGGTGGGTGCATTTTCACTTGTGAGCTTTTGTTCTTGTGTCTTAGGCAAATTTCTCCACTTCATTCTTGGGCGCACTCAACACATGGTACTTCTATTTCGTGGTGCACTTGAGGACCTATGCTTTTATTTCGTGCCTTAGAAACTTTTAAAATATCCTCACTTCAAGATGGGCACACTTTAGGTGTAATGTTTTTGCTTGAGGGCGCAAATAACATGTGAAGCTTTCATTTCACACTTAGAAAACTTTTTATACCATCACCTTTCTTGAGGGCACAAATGGCATATGCTACTTTGATTTTGTGCCTTGGAAATATTTCGGGGTTCTATTTCCTTCTTTTTGACTTGGGCGCATATGAGGTAGGCAACTCTTACTTTCATGCCTTAGGCGTTTTTTCTTGGCACCACCAACTTGGGCGCATTTGATGGCATGAGCTCCCATTTGAGGGTGCATTTCAGACCTCATGCTTTCATTTCGTGCCTTAGAAAAACTTCAAGGCTCTCTCATTTTACCTTCCTAAGGTGGGCGCATTTTAGGTGTTGTACTTTCAATTTCATACTTAGCCGCATTTTGAAGGTGACCCCTTGAAGTTTCCACGCCTTAGGAATTTTCATAGTCTCCCTCTTGAAGGTGGGCGCATTTTGACCCTTGTGCTTTTGTCTTTTCCTTGGAAAATTTTCAAACACTTAGAATTTTGCTTGAGGGCGCATTCTAGAGGGTGTACTCTCGTTTCGTGCCTTAGATTATTTTCAAAGACTTTCTTTCTCCTTGGGCGCAAATGAGACCCCATGCTTTTGTTTTACTAGGTGGGCGCATTTGAGAGGGTGTGCTCTCACTTTTGACTTAGACAAATTTTGAAGTGCCTCAAGGTGATGGGCGCATTTACAAGGTGGAGCTTTTGAATTTGCCTTAGAAATATTTGATGTTCACCATTCCTTGGGGGCGCATTTTGGAGCCTCTACTTTCAACCCCAACACTTAGAATATTTTCCATGCCCCTGCCTGCCCTTGCTCTTGCATTCTATTTTTAGCAAGTTGTGCTATTTTTAGCAGGTCCCTTAATTTTCAACTTCTACATCTCCGTTTTGCCTGAAAATTTCACCATCTAATCTTCTTTGCCTTGTGAACCTGTTTTGCCAGTTCTCTGCCCTGACCTGCTATTTATAGCCACCTGCTATTTATAGTAAGTTCTTGACTTTCTGACTTCAGTAGCTCCCTTTGACTTGAAACTTGCTATGCCTGATCTTGATAACTTAAGTGTCGTGCTGATGCCAACCTTGGGTGCAGACCTGCTATTTATAGCCGTGCCCTGACTTACTAAAAATAGTAAGTTCTTCGATTCCGCTCAAATTTTGCCAGCAGGTACCTTGAAGTACGCTGATATTGGTGGGGTACTTCATTTTGACAATTTCTGGATTTGATCCCCTATAAAAGTGGAAACCCTAATTTGACTTGCATGTATCCCGAACGGTCTCCGTTTGACTTTGTCTCTTCTGCATGTCGCTTTGTATGCTGAACTGAAGTGTTGGGTGGCCGGGGTGAAACTACTATTTATAGAAACTTCCTGAAAAGTGACTCATCCACTGTCGGATGATTTTGCATGTCATATTGCCTATGGGATCTCAAGAAACCCAGAAAAACCCAGAAAACTGGTCTGCATGCAGGCACTGGCTAAAAATAGTAAGTCGTCGAAACTTGATCTTCTCCGCTTGCATGTCACACTGTTACGAAGCTCTTGAAAAACCCAGAAGGAATATCTAGACATGCGTTAGAGAACTCTGCATGCAAACCCTAAAAATAGCCTCCGAAGGCTAAACTCTTGAAAGTGATCGTCTTGGTCTGCATGTTATATCATTGCGAAGGTTTCGAGAAACCCAGAAGTAATCTCCGGACATGCAATGAAGAATCACATGTTTGACCCCTGAAAAATGGCTCTTGAAGCCTGAACTGCTAAAAATAGCAAGTTGTCTAATCTGGCTCAAAATTTGCGTGCAAGCAGCTTGATGTGCTCTGAATGTGTCGAAGCTGACAGAATTCCAAAATCCTGCTGAAACGGTCCCCGATTGAGTACTTACTATAAATAGTAAGTTGTCAGAATTCGATAAAAATTTAGTGGGACTTTGCCAGAAGCCTCGTGATTGCTGTACTAAGCTCAAATTTCAATTTGATAACCTGGTTTGACCTTAGAAAGCCTCAGGGATAGAAAACCCTAATTTCACAGACTTGAACAATATTTCTACCTGGGTCAAACGGTGGGACATCCCCAGAAGGACAAAAGACCGGAGAGAGAGCGAACCAAAGCCAAAAGACTAGAATGGAGCAAAATTTAGGGGGGTCCCCATCTTGGATGGGGTGATGTGTGAAAAAGGTCACAACATCTGGCGACTCCACGAGAAAGTGTTGAAAAACACTTTGAAAATTAAACCTTGGCGAAACCCCTCTGACCATCATACAGAAAGGGATACTTACCCAAAAGGGGAGAAAAATCCGATATTCGATCAAAACACCTTCATCCGAGATCTCCTGAACATATGCATTTATCTCATCTCTAAATCATCTTGACTCCCAAAATTGACTACGGCAAGTTATAAAAATATCTTAGCTTCAAAAGCATCCTGGACATTGCCTCGCTGCCAGTCAGGCGTCTATAGCCCCGACGAGGTTGTCGCTACAATTCTCACGAATATTGCGCCACTGCCAGCCGAGCATCCATAGCCCCGATGGAGTTATTCGTATACTCCCAAACCAATGTTTTAAGTACAAATTTTCTCTTCTTGTTCTTTCTTTTAGTATTTTTCTTTTAGCATATTTTCTTTTCTCTTGATTTCCCATCAATTCCATAATTGGCTGGCAAGCAATGAAGCTACCAATGGGTTTGAGAATTGCAGTGGCGCTGAAGCAAGATGTAAAATTTTCACTCGCCGTAACCTCTCCCAAGAAATCAAAATGACTCGAAGTAGCTTGTTTGAACAAATAGGACACGGTAATCTCAGACTCATGTGTTAGGACACAATAACTGATTAACCTTCCGAGTCCAGCTCATATGAAACCGGATGATAATAAGAGGAAAACAACCTTGGCATTTATCATTTGCATAAATTCATAAAAAATCCCCATGGAAGTAGACCAAACTGTGAAGAAACATCATCACCCCCTTATGTAACGGGAGACCCCAAAACTCAAGTCCATTCCAAACCCAAACCAAAACCACTTGAGCGGACAACTCAAGGGAAGAAACACCAAAACCAAAAACCCAAAGGGTAACAAACCAAAAGCAAAACCAAAAAGGGGAAGCGGGAAACAAAATAACCTAATCTACTATGTACAAAGTAGGATCCAGGAGGGAACCTACACTTGGAAATAATGCTTGAGGAACCGCCCATTGACAGGCAATGGGATATCCTCTCCTGTTAATGCTTTCAATCTGAATGCATTATCTCCTAGGATCTCAGAAATCTAATACAGGCCCAGCCATAATTTATTGAACTTGTCGTGATCATCTTTTCTTTCATGGGCCTTATCCCAACATAGAACTAAATCCGAAATCCTGAAGGCCTTGATCCTGGCCTGCTTGTCGAACCATCTCTTCACAACCCCTTGATGCTTGGCTAGATTTTCCAATGCTTCATCTCTTTTCTCCTCCAAGTGCATCAATTGGGATAACCTGACTTGAACTCGGTCCTCTCCTTCCAGATATTCCTGAATAAACTGAAGAGTAGGGATCCTTAATTGAACTGGGAAAATGGGGTCTTGCCCATACACCAAATGGTAAGGAGACGTTCCCAAAGAATTCTTCGTTCTAGTCCTGTCTGCCCACAAGGCAAACCTCAACTGCGTGTGCCAATCCTTAGGGTTCTTATCCAACAGTTTTTTGATAGCATTCAGCAAATTCTTATTTGTGGACTTTGCAAGTCCATTCCCCTGCGAATAGTAATTGGATGAGAACTTCAATGCAATCCCATACTCAAATGCCCAGTTTGAAAATTTCAATGATGAAAAGGCGGGGCCATTGTCACACACCAAAGCGTGTGGACATCCAAACCTTGTACTAATATTTTCTTCGAGGAACTTAATGACCACATCCATTGTGCAAAGCTTGAGAGCTTGAGCCTCTGTCCATCTGGTGCAGTAGTCCGTAGCTATCAGTATGTACCTGTGATGTGCCGAGGACGGTGGGTTAATCATTCCAATAAAGTCCAACCCCCACTTAGCAAACAGCCTGACTTCAATCACTGGCTGCAAGGGCATAGCCGGATTCTTCTCTCTGTATGCAGCTGTCTGACAAATGTGGCAAGTCTTCACATGCTCATAAGCATCTTTAAAAAGTGTGGGCCAATAATATCCAACCCTTGAAATTTGATGAGCTGTGGCCAAACCACCTCCGTGACCTGTTCCAAATTTCTCATGGAAATGCTCCATAAGCTGCTTAGCTTCTCTTTTTCCTACACATCTCAAATAGATACCTTCGTGATTTCTCTTATAAAGTACTGATCCCTGCAACATGAATCTCTGGCTCTTCATTCTTAAGGCCCTTCTTTGTACGGGATCCAAATGTAAAGGACACCTGTGATTCAACAAGTAGTAAACAGTGTCATCGTACCACTCTCCTGGAGATACTTCTTCCAGCACATACGTTTGTTGCACTAATCCAGGTCCTGCCATTGCAATTGTTTGCGCCAAGGCTTGCCCCCGGACTAACTTCATGGGCTGTATTTCCATATCATACTCTTGCAAAGTGGTGACCCACTGCCTCTTCTTTCTCCTAGTTCATTCTACATTAACAATGTTTTCACCGTGGCATCTGGAACTATTGCATGGACTTTGCTCCTTAGGATGTAATGCCTCAACTTCTTAGCTACTTTTACTAGAGCATAAGCCTGCTTCTCCACGTTTGGATATCTTAATTCCGCCTCTTTCAATGGTGTGCTCATAAAAGCTAGTGGGTGCTCATCTTTCTCCTCAGTTCTCTGGGTCAATACCGCTGCACAGGTGTGCTCCGAAGGAAAAGAGTATAAGTAGAACAGCTTCGAATAATCCGGACTAACCAGCACTGGAGCATCCACTATTGCTTGTTTGATTTCCTCAAACGCTTTCCTTGTTTGAGGGGTCCATTCTATCTTCGCATCTTTCTTCAACATCTCATTCAGTGGTCTGACAATCTCAGCGAACCCAGTTATGAATTTTCTCACAAAATTAATCTTTCCAAAGAAGGACCTCAACTCTTTCTGACTCCCTGGCATGCCAATCTTCGAAATTGCTTCAATGCGGTCTGGGTCAATCGATATGCCCTATTCTGAAAGGATATGTCCTAACAATTTGCCTTCAGTGACTCCGAACATGCACTTCTTGGAATTGAGAGAAATACCAAACCTTCTACATCTCTGGAAAATCTTCCTCAAGTCTTCAACATGATCTTCCCTCTTCTTGGAAAACATGGTAAGGTCGTCCATGTATATAATAATGCACTTTCCGACTAAGTCTCGAAAAGCGATGTCCAGAAAAGCGATGTCCATAGCCCGTTGAAATGTGGCCCCGGTGTTGATTAAGCCAAAAGGCATTCTTCTGTAAGCAAAAGTCCCCCACTTGGTGGTGAAAGCTGTTTTCAGTCTATCTGCCTCTTCAACCATCACCTGGTTGTATCCTGAATACCCGTCCAAGAAGGACATCATTTGGGAACCATTCACAATTTGCAACACCTCATCTAGTGAGGGCAGGGGATAATTATATTTCTCAGACGCTCTGTTTAGGTTGCAGAAGTCAACACACAACCTTATCTCTCCATTTTTCTTTCTGACGGGTACCAAATTGGCGACCCACGTTGAGTGCCTTATTGGGAAAATGATTATGGCCGAAAGGAGCTTCCTTACCTCCTGATATATCAATGGTTCTAGCAGCGGGTTCACCAGCCTTTGCCTTTGTCTGAATGGTTTGTTTCCCGGCTTTAACGGGATTGTGTGCATGATCAAGGTAGTGTCGTATGTCTTTAAGTCCTCGTAACCCCAGGCTACCACATCAGAGAACTCTCTCAACGCTTGTACAATTCCTTCCCTCTCTTTAGGGGTACAAACCTTACCCACAAATACATTCTTGATTTGTTCATCTGTTCCTAAGTTGATTGTTTCGCACTCATTTCCTTGAGTGCCCTGATTTCTACTCAGTTTATCAGGGTCAAAGAGTCTTTCCAACTCAACCATGCCCCTAGGAATGACATTTGTCTTTAAATTTAAGATCCCTTCGGTGTCAAATTCCGCTTCCTCGGTTTCTTCTTCGTCTATAATCTGTGCTTCAAATACCCCCGAGTTTGTCAAGAATTCCAAAATCTGCTTATCATCATCAAATACCTGGAAATTCTTTATATTATCTGGAATTGAAGGTGTAGAGATTAACTCTACCGCGAACTTCTTTAGACCTTCCAACTCTAGTGGCTCTAGTGAACTGGCCGCCTGTGCGAGGGAATTTGCTACTGGATTTTTAGCTCTATACACCTGCTTGATATTGAAAGCATCGAAACTCTCGATCAAGTCCCATACTCTGTTCCGGTAACGGCCCAATCTCTTGTCGTGACAAGCATACTGTTTTCTTACCTGGCGGACCACTATGTTAGAATCCCCAATGGCGTGCACAATCTTGGCACCTTTATCTATTGCTAGGATCAACCCATGAATCAAAGATTCATATTCAGTAACATTGTGGTGCAAGGGAACTGGAGCCTGCAAGCACCTAGATATGCTTCTCCCTTGGGGCTGATGAGTTCAAACACTGCTCCGTTCCCTTTGTTAGACTTTGACCCATCAAATCTCAAAGTACATACTTGATCTTCTATGTGACTGCTATAGGTCACGGGATCATTCGTTTCCACTGCGGGCTCAATCTTCTCACTTTCTACCCATTCCTTCATCAGGGAGTCTTTTCTCTCATTTCCCTTTTCTAGTTCTTCTACTAGAGAGACTTGTGGAATTCTCTTTGAAACTTGCTCTATGGCCATTTTGCACATGGCGCATGTGAATTCTGGATGGAACGCTTCATGGATCCTGCACCAATTGGGCATCAACATACTGCTGATGGAAACATTCTTCCCTGATTCCACCTTTTGCTTGACACTTCTCAGCACAAAGTTTCTAAAATTTTCAAACATCCCCTCACCATCGCTTGAGTCATC
The DNA here is from genome assembly GCA_007115665.2 of Sequoiadendron giganteum. Classification (NCBI taxonomy): domain Eukaryota; kingdom Viridiplantae; phylum Streptophyta; class Pinopsida; order Cupressales; family Cupressaceae; genus Sequoiadendron; species Sequoiadendron giganteum. The sequence goes on from CM021108.1 coordinate 350,052,959, forward strand.
TTCAATCAATACTTCAGTAGAGGAGGACGTACCTTCCAAGGGTTTCTCTTGATTTACACTCTGCAACATGAGGAGCTCTTGCTTGACTGGCTTGTATGAGCCCAGATCAGCCTCTGCAGACAATACTTCATTATTATCACCATACTCGGTGATCATCAACCTGAGCCGTGGCGTACTCTCCACTCTTATCTGGTTAGGGATTCCTCTCCAAGGCAACCACATGTGAGAAAAGTCGGTGGCGATATACCCGTTCAACTTTCGGCACCAGTCTCTACTAAGCAGCATGCCATACCCATCTAGTATATCTACAACGGAAATATCAATACGGCTTTGGATTCTAAGATCCGTGGCTAGCTGCATGTGAATGTCGTTTAGTTCCCCAACAACGGGAACTTCAGTTTTATCTAGTTGAGTCACCTTCTTGTTGGTGTAGAGCGGGACTAGGCCTAACCTTTCACATACCTTCAAAGGCATGACGTTGCTCGAAGCTCCGGAATCAATCAAACAATTGTGTAGCATTTTTCCGAATATTCTGACTGAAACCAAGAATGGGGCTGGTTCGTCTTTCCCTTGATAAAACACCACTGGTTTCCTTCTCTCGTCTGCTACTTCATTTTTCCTTTCATCTTTCTTGTCCGGCTGGATTTGCCTGCCTTGAGTCGCATCCCTTGTATTCTGCCTTTGTTTCACAACATCATCAGGTTGAGGACCTTTCTCAGCCTCAGTCCTTCCAGGAATGCTGGCGGAATTCAATACCATGCCTTCAAAGTTTTGAGGCCATTGTGGTTCCTCCCATGAATTATAAGGTGCTTGGGGCACATTTTGCACTACATTTGTGTTTTGTGCTGGACGAGGCTACATGACAGCCTGGGGGTTTCTTGGCACATTGGGTGCCTCTTGTGAAGTACTCTTCCCAGTGGTGGTTTCAGTCAATGTCCCCAGAAGAGTGTCTCGTACTTCTTGGACCTTCATCAACTCATAGAGTGGTACGCTGACCTTTATCTTCTTAAACTCCTCCAACACAAATGAGCTCAGCTTCTTTATATCCTCTCTAGGAGAATTCTCCTTTTGTCCTCGGACTAACTGGTAAACTGGCTGCTGAGGCATTTGTGGTCCATTTGATCTTGCTTGTGTGGGTCCCTGTTGTCTATACTCCGAAGAGTCTTTCAATGCAACCGGCACGTTGCTCGCATTGGGGTGCGGGGGTGTCGTAAAGTTATTCGGTGGCGTTGACGAGGTCAACGGTTCTCTTTGAGGATAACCTCTTTGATATACTTTAGGGGTACCATTTCCAGTAGTCTGGAGAGCTTGTACCTCTCTAGCTCCTTCCACCAAGACACTATTGTTAAGAGGCGGAAAACTATAACTATCTTTGCTTAGGGGCTCATCTGGTGATGCGTACGTGGCATGAGCCTCTGAAGGCGCTTGAGCCTCTGGCGTCCCCACGGGACCATTTGCCGAAGCTGGTGGAAATCTCTGATTAACCGACGGAGGTGTATAACTTTGGAATTCAGGTGGAAACTTGAAGTCTTCCAAGATCAAGGCCTAATCATCTCGGGGTGCTGGGACTATTTCATACCCCGTAACTGGAGGATTCTCTATCGGTTCTGTGTTCTTCACCTCTCCTCTGAAAATGTCGGCGACAATTTGAAACTCATGGCACTGGAGCTCAGAGTGTTGATTAGTATTGTGTAATCTACACCATCCTGACAAGGCGGCTTCCGCCAGATATACTCTGTCTGCAGGACGGTTCTCAGGAGGTGGCGGGTTGTCCAATGGTGAAGGGACTCCCCCGTTATTAGGCCCTGTATTCCAGGATCTCTTCTGGAACCCTTGATTATTGTTTCTATACCCATGATTGTTCTCATGACCACATCCTTGATGGGTGTCTTGATGGTGACTCGGAGGATTATTTTGATATCCTCGGTTAGCACCTTGGTGTCCTTGATTGTTTCTTTGCATGGCTTGAATCTGATTATTTTGATTCCTGAGGTATGTCACCTCAATTGACAGCTTTTTTACTTGTTCCACCAGACCTTTTATTTCATCTCTTTCCTCTTGAGTCTGTGTCGGTGGCACTGTGTTTTGCAGATAAACAGGTTGTGCGACTGATACTTGAGATGAAGGTACTCCATGGTGGAGAACCAACTGATTTGATGGCGCGGTTGCCTGGTAAGCTGGTTGTGGAACTGGATTTAACGCTGGAATTTGCTGATTCCAGGTTTGTATTTGACTGCTCGTAGAACTTAAGCCAGTGTATAGTGAGGGCCCAGTTGTATTTTGTCCCATGTTCTGGCTCACTTCAATTGCCTTAGCATAAGCTAAGTTCATATCAGCGGGAGTGGGGTGAGCTTCTCTCACAAACATTGCAATTAAGGGATCCAAAGCGGCGTAGTAATTCTCCCTAGCATCCGTGATAGTGTAAGGAGTTCGTAATCTTGTGAGAGTCTTTTGGAATCTATTGTTAAACACATGAATGGGCTCTTTATCTTGTCTCCTTACTTCCACAAACTGTCTGAACAATTCTGCGAGAGTGATGGGAATACCAAACTTTCCGATGAAGGCCGTCTTCATCTGCTCCCATGTTCTGATTGAACCGACTGGCAAATGTATGAACCAATAATGGGCCTCTTCTCACAAAGAATAGGGGAACAACCTGCAAGCCACATCAGCATATGCAATCTGTCTATTGCGTAGGTGGTCCTCAAACATTTTGATGTGATCCTCAGCAGTGCGGTTTATGTCGTGGACGTGGAACTTGGAGCAAAAACTCTCCGGGTTCTTTGGCATGTCGTGATAGTCGGCGAACTCCAGCAAAGACGGGTTAGTGACCAACCAAGTAGCACCATTTGCAACTAGCTGAGCCATTGCTGGTCGCCTTCGATATACAGTTGTTTGACCTGGTTGCTGCTGAACAACAACTGGCGTAACTTGAACTAGTTGCTGCTGTTGAATTGCTACCGGTGTGATGTCTCGTGCTGGTCCTTGTTTAGCAAACCTTGAAATGCTAGGCGGAGTTCTGAATAAGCTTGAGACTCCTTCACCGCTCACTGCTTCTTCACTTGATTGAGCTTCTTCGTTTGATAAAATTTCCTCGCTTGAGGGAACTTCCTCGTTTGATCGAGTACCTTTCTTCTTCCTTGTTCTGGTAGGTAGCTCTAGCTCTACAAGTTCCTTGGCTGAACTGGGTGCAGACCTCAAAATTCTCTTCAACTTATCTGGCGAGAAAGAACTGATGCGATCCAGGATGAAGCTGCTTCTTTTACTGGCGACACACGGGAGCCAGTGGTTGTCTTTGATTCAACAAATCTCTTTCAATAGCAACTTGGATCTTGATAGCTTTTTCTTCTTCTTCTTGCAACACAAAGCTCGTCTGCATGTACTCAGCTGCACTTCTCTTTGTTCTCCACGCGAGATTGTTCAATCCTGAAAGAATATCTTCTTGATCGTCGTTGAATCCCAAATTTGGCTGCAACACCGGAAATATCTCTCTATGAGGTAGCACCATCTTGGTACATTATACTTTTATAATTCCTTTTTGCTTCACTATAAAAAGTAGTAGCCCTCCTTCTAGCGCCAATTCTGTTGACGTGCTTTGTCACACTGTTGCGAAGCTCTTGAAAAACCCAGAAGGAATATCTAGACATGCGTTAGAGAACTCTACATGCAAACCCTAAAAATAGCCTCCGAAGGCTAAACTCTTGAAAGTGATCGTCTTGGTCTGCATGTTATATCATTGCTAAGGTTTCGAGAAAACCAGAAGTAATCTCCAGACATGCAATGAAGAATCACATGTTTGACCCCTGAAAATGGCTTTTGAAGCCTGAACTGCTAAAAATAGCAAGTTGTCTGATCTGGCTCAAAATTTGCGTGCAAGCAGCTTGATGTGCTCTGAATGTGTCGAAGCTGACAGAATTCCAAAATCCTGCTGAAACGGTCCCCAATTGAGTACTTACTTAGTAAGTTGTCAAAATTCGATAAAAATTCAGTGGGACTTTGTCGGAAGCCTTGTGATTGCTGTACTAAGCTCAAATTTCAATTTGATAACCTAGTTTGACCTTAGAAAGCCTGAGGGATAGAAAACCCTAATTTCACAGACTTGAACAATATTTCTACCTGGGTCAAACGGTGGGACATCCCCGGAAGGACAAAAGACCGAAGAGAGAGCGAACCAAAGCCAAAAGACCAGAATGGAGCAAAATTTAGGGGGGTCCCCATCTTGGATGGGGTGATGTGTGAAAAAGGTCACAACACCCCTGACCAGTTCAAAATCCATGAGGCCTACACACAATTACATTTGACTAACCCTGCCAGCTACAAGCGGCCAAATGATGCATTTACAATGCATATTCGAAGGACCCTTCAGCAAAGAACACAGCAAAGAATATCAAAGGAAGCACAGGCGTTGATCGAAGAATATGGATATTGGCTCATCCAATTTCCGAAATTCACATACATTAGGCTGTAGGGGTTCACCTCATATCCATACAGGTTGCCGAGGTACCCCACTGATCATATAGTAATGCTAGAAGTATCTAGGCAACTCATTGCCTATGATAAAATCCAGAAGAAGAAGAGGAAGAAGGGACTGGATTTTCCTATCGCCATGGGGAATTCCATTGAGGTGTGCCCCTCCTTGCAGGCAGCTCGAGAGGTAAAGGATAAGCTACAATTCTTTCATCTGTCATATCACACAGGCAGGCAGGATTTCGATCCTTATAATAACATCTGAGTAGTAAAGAATGTTGAGTACAGACATAAGGCCCGGATAGAAGATTTTTGGGCAAATGCGGTGGATGAGGCTGAAATAAGGAGAAGGATGTTCACTAGAATCCCTCTCAAGTTAATCAGAGAGAGTGAGGTCATCCCAGTTCCCGATCAGGTTGAGGAAGATGTAAATGTCATACAGCCTGACTATGAGTCAGTCAGGAACACTCCGGTCCCACCACCTGATTGGTCCGAGCCAAAAATCATGGACTTGGACACACTCTCTATTCCGGTGATGACTTTCACAAGGGCTTGGGTCAATAGACACGTAAGCAGACTTAAGAGCATATCAATTGCTCTTACTTATGACTTGATGGGTGATCAAAGGCCACTATCGGTGAGATGAGGAAAACAAGTTGCCCAAGCGCCGGAGGCACAGGATGAGGTGCCAATCAGCCAATACCTTTGAGGATGGAACAGGCATCACCCACACACTCACAAACTCAGTCTTCGAGTTTGAGAGTAATTTCATTATTTGCTGATCAGAGGGCAAGATTGAACAAAAAGCGGGAGCTTGAAGAGGTGGATCAGCCCAACGTCCGAGAGTCAGATAGTATAAGTGTCAGTGCATCCAGGGGTGGCCAACAAGAAGAGGAGGAGGAAACAGTGACCGATACCCGTTTCCAGCAGATGTTGGACATGGCATTGGAAGAGGAAGAAAACACAGAGCAAGGGACCCAAGGGTCCGAAGATACTCAGCTAGTGGAAGACGATGAGCCCGAGCAGAACAGTGTAAGAAGAGAAGTACACGAGGTGGAGGCAACAGTGGAGCAGCCTCTCGTCATTTGCAATCCACAGCAGACGGTGCCAGATTGGCTTACGGATAGAATGAGAAGAGACCCTGAGGATGATACGGATTCAGCTGTCGAGATGGAGGAGTTCCTCAGAAGGATTAGTGCGCCACCGGAGAAGAAGAGAGCCAGGTTGTTTTCAAAGATCTCAACTGATGAGTCGGGCTCTCGCACACTTCAGGTTGCTGTCCCAAGGGAGGAGTGTGATCGAGCCGAGGAGAGGCCTGAGAATTACGTAATCACCACTGTAGAGTTGGGTCGTCCTACGGGAGCCCAAATTGTCGAGGAGTTCGATAACTCCTATCAGGCGCTGAGAGACCAGTTCCTCTGCACGGAGGGGAAGTATAAGAAGTTAAAGAAGGACCACAAGACCTTGATAGGATATGTGCAGAGTCTGGCACGTCCAGGTGAGCAGGCAAACCCAGCAGTAGAACTCCCACCAGAGCTTTCGAGGGAGTCAGTTATTGGCTTAGAAGATTTAAAGAAGATGGAAACAGAAGCGGACAAATGGGTTAGCCATGTTCGGGCTGAGACAGGGAAATTCATGGAGGACCTCGCCAATGCTTATCAGCAGGCCTCAAATATTTTGGCATGAATAGACATGGTGGATCAAGCCTGGGGCGATACCCGCATCTATTAGACAAAGACTGTTCTTCATTTGGGGGCTTTGATGCATATACCTCTAGAGATCCTGGTGGATGGAGGTGTAATTCAGGAAGGTGACAGGTATGATTTCACCAGTTGGTACTCCTTGGTGGTCACAGGCTGGGGGTTTCACGATGCAGCAAGGGCAGATTCGGCCAAAGTTAGGAAGGCAATGGGTAACATTTTGGAGAGAGTCCTTAATACGTTGGAGGCCATATTTGCTAGAAGGCTAGCTCCAGAGGAAATAATCGTTGATGGCTTGAGGGACAAACTGGCTCCATTCTTCTCAGCTGCGAGCTCGCTTGTCCAAGATGCCTTTGAGAATGTCTCCACTTTCTCCCGTATAATTTAGAATACCCAGGACGCCCTGGTGGTATGGAGAAAGTCTTACACTTGGCACGGACAGACGGTAGTAGTCTTGGAATTTCAGCTCAACCATATTCCACCAATTTCTGCTCAGGAGGTTGAGGCGGTATTGGCCCGGTTGATCGGGTTTGTTGTTCGGGAGAAGGACAATGGGAACGCTCTGCTAGATGAGAATCTTCTAGAAGATGGTGATGGGCATTAATTGCTCATTATGGTTCCTGCAGGGGAGTGGAGAATATTCTGTGCATTTATTGCCCACTCCTCTCTGTGGCGGTTTTTAGGGCAGAAACCCTAATTAGGGCATAGGTGGCTCACTCTGGGCCCTTTATTGTAATCAGATCTGAACCATCCACTGAATTGGACTTATTATAAAAAGGGCATCCCCCCTCATTTGTAATTTATTAGAATTAGATCAAGATCAGAGCTAGAGGATTGAATTAGAGAGTAGAAGGCATATAGCATTTAGCTTAGAAGTTAGCTTAGATTGAGGAGGGAAGAAAACTTTCCTTTGAAATTTTTGTAAATGGTTGTTGTGAACACTTTTCATAATACAAAGAGTTTCATTGCTTGGTGATTTCTTCTTTTGTTATGAGTAGCTAGCAAAGCCATTTCATCTTTCCAATTCAAAGTAGATAGAGTAAAATAGACTTTTATTTCATGCAAGTAGTCGTTAATTGTGGAGTGTGGCGTTTAGTTTGGACAAGTCTTCCTTTATCCATACCACTAGCGGGCTTGCTGAGGGTAAGTCTGCCCTGTGTGGTCAACTGAAATTTCAGTACCTAACTTCGATTGTGATTCGTATGTGTTCACTTGCATCGTTGTGATCGGGTGCGCATGTTGAATCATAATTTGAATATCTTATTCATCCTTTGAAGATTGCACCAACTTTGTCAAAGTTGTCCGAAGGGGAGGCGAAACAAAGTTTGGTTTGAAGATTGTTTAAGTTGATCCTCACATTCCACCCTTTAGAAATAGATTGTAGAATTCCTACCCCTATTCTTTTTCAATTCAGTATTTTCTCGGTTAGCTTAGGAATCAGAACCTCATTGTCAAATCATTCATGTCTTAAATGCTTCACAGAATTGAACAACTACGTAAGTCCCCTTGGAATACCCAACATATTCACATCAACCAACTAAGTCTATTT
>CM021108.1:350060774-350216161 GCA_007115665.2 Sequoiadendron giganteum
CTAGTCCTGTCTGCCCACAAGGCAAACCTCAGCTGTGTGTGCCAATCCTTGGGGTTCTTATCCAACAGTTTCTTGATAGCATTCAGCAAATTCTTATTTGTGGACTCTGCAAGTCCATTCCCCTGCGGGTAGTAGTTGGATGAGAACTTCAGTGCAATCCCATACTCAAATGCCCAGTTTGAAAATTTCAATGATGAGAAGGCGGGGCCATTGTCGCACACCAAAGCATGTGGACATCCAAACCTTGTAATAATATTTTCCTTGAGGAACTTAATGACCACATCCGTTGTGCAAAGTTTCAAGGCTTGAGCCTCTGTCCATTTGGTGCAATAGTCTGTAGCTGTCAGTATGTACCTGTGCTGTGCCGAGGACGGTGGGTTAATCATTCCAATAAAGTCCAACCCCCACTTGGCAAACGGCCTGACCTCAATCACTGGCTGCAAGGGCATAGCCGGATTCTTTTCTCTGTATGCAGCTGTCTGACAAATGTGGCAAGTTTTCACATGCTCATAAGCATCTTTGAAAAGTGTGGGCCAATAATACCCGGCCCTCGAAATCTGATGAGTTGTGGCCAAACCACCTCCGTGACCTGTTCCGAATTTCTCGTGGAAATGCTCCATAAGCTGCTTAGCTTCTCTTTTTCCTACACATCTCAAATATATACCTTCGTGATTTCTTCTATAAAGTACTGATCCCTGCAACATGAATCTCTGGCTCTTCATTCTTAAAGCCCTTCTTTGTACGGGATTCAAATGCAAAGGACACCTGTGATTCAACAAGTAGTAAACAATGTCATCGTACCACTCTCCTGGAGATACTTCTTCCAGCACATATGTTTGTTGCACCAATCCAGGTCCTGCCATTGCAATTGTCTGCGCCAAGGCTTGCCCCCGGACTAACTTCATGGGCTGTATTTCCATATCGTACTCTTGCAAAGTGGCGACCCACTTGTCTCTTCTTTCTCCTAGTTCATTCTGCATTAACAATGTTTTCACCATGGCATCTGGGACTATTGCATAGACTTTGCTCCTCAAGATGTAGTGTCTGAATTTCTTAGCTGCTTTCACTAGAGCATAAGCCTGCTTCTCCACATTTGGATATCTTAATTCCGCCTCTTTCAATGGTGCACTCATAAAAGCAATTGGGTGCTCATCTTTCTCCTCAGTTCTCTGGGTCAATACCATTGCACAGGTGTGCTCCGAAGCAAAAGAGTATAAGTAGAACGGCTTTGAGTAGTTCGGACTGACTAGTACCGGAGCATCCACTATTGCTTGTTTGATTTCCTCAAACGCTTTCCTCGTTTGAGGCGTCCATTCTATCTTTGCATCCTTCTTCAACATCTCATTCAGTGGTCTGACAATCTCGGCAAACCCAGTTATGAATTTTCTCACAAAATTAATCTTTCCAAAGAAGGACCTCAACTCTTTCTGACTCCCTGGCATGCCAATCTTTGAAATTGCTTCGATGCGGTCTGGGTCAATCGATATGCCCTGTTCTGAAAGGACATGTCCTAACAATTTGCCTTCAGTGACACCGAACACGCACTTCTTGGAATTGAGAGAAATACCAAACCTTCTGCATCTTTGGAAAATCTTCCTCAAGTCTTCAACATGATCTTCCCTCTTCTTGGAGAACATGGTAAGGTCGTCCATGTATATAATAATGCACTTTCCGACTGAGTCTCGGAAAGCGATGTCCATAGCCCTTTGAAATGTGGCCCCAACGTTGATTAAGCCAAAAGGCATTCTCCTGTAAGCAAAAGTCCCCCACTTGGTGGTGAAAGCTGTTTTCAGTCTGTCTGCTTCTTCAACCATCACCTGGTTGTATCCTGAATAACCGTCCAAGAAGGACATCATTTGGGAACCATTCACAATTTGCAACACCTCATCTAGTGAGGGCAAGGGATAGTTGTCCTTTTCAGACGCTCTGTTTAGGTTGCGGAAGTCAACACACAACCTTATCTCTCCATTTTTCTTTCTGACGGGTACCAGATTGGCGACCCACGTTAAATGCCTTATTGGGAAAATGATTCTAGCTGAGAGGAGTTTTCTTACCTCCTGATATATCAATGGTTCTAGCAGCGGGTTCACCGGCCTTTGCCTTTGTCTGAATGGTTTGTTTCCCGGCTTTAACGGGATTGTGTGCGTGATCAAGGTAGTGTCGTATGTCTTTAAGTCTTCGTAACCCCAGGCTACCACATCAGAGAACTCTCTCAACGCTTGCACTATTCCTTCTCTTTCTTCTGGGGTACAAACCTTACCCACAAATACATTCTTGATTTGCTCATCTGTTCCCAAGTTGATTGTCTCGCATTCATTTCCTTGAGTGCCCTGATTTCTACTCAGTTTATCAAGGTCAAAGAGTCTTTCTAACTCAACCATGCCCCTAGGAATGACATTTGTCTTTAAATTCAAGATCCCTTCGGTGTCAAATTCCGCTTCCTCAGTTTCTTCTTCGTCTATAATTTGTGCTTCAAATACCCCCGAGTTTGTCAAGAATTCCAAAATCTGCTTATCATCATCAAATACCTGGAAATTCTTTATATTATCCGGAATTGAAGGTGTAGAGATTAACTCTACCATGAACTTCTTTAAACCCTCCAACTCTAGTGGCTCTAGTGAACTGGCTGCCTGTGCGAGGGAATTAGCCATTGGATTTTTAGCTTTGTATACTTGCTTGATATTGAATGCATCGAGGCTTTCGATCAAGTCCCAGACTCTGTTCCGGTAACGGCCCAACCTCTTGTCGTGGCAAGCATACTGTTTTCTTACCTGGCGGACCACTATGTTAGAATCCCCAATGGCGTGCACAATCTTGGCACCTTTCTCTATTGCTAGGATCAACCCATGAATCAAAGATTCATATTCAGTAACATTGTTGGTGCAAGGGAATTGGAGCCTGCAAGCACCTAGATATGCCTCTCCCTTGGGGCTGATGAGTTCAAACCCTGCTCCATTCCCTTTGTTAGACTTTGACCCGTCAAATCTCAGAGTCCATACTTGATCTTCTATATGATTGCTATAGGTCATAGGATCATTCCTTTCTACCGTGGGTTCAATCTTCTCACTTTCTATCCATTCCTTCGTCAGGGAGTCCTTTTCTTCATTTACCCTTCCTAGTTCTTCTACCAAAGAGGCCTGTGGAACTCTCTTTGAAACTTCTTCAACGGCCATTTTGTACATGGCGCATGTGAATTCTGGATGGAACGCTTCATGGATCCTGCACCAATTGGGCATTAACATACTGCTGATGGAAACATTCTTCCCTGATTCCATCTTTTGCTTGACGCTTCTCAGCACAAAGTTTCTAAAATTTTCAAATATCCCTTCACCATCGCTTGAGTCATCTTCAATCAATACTTCAGTAGAGGAGGGCATACCTCCCAAGGCTTTCTCTTGATTTACACTCTGCAACATGAGGACCTCTTGCTTGACTGGCTTGTATGAGCCCAGATCAGCCTCTGCAAACAATACTTCATTATTATCACCATACTCGGTGATCATCAACCTGAGCCGTGGCGTACTCTCCACTCTTATCTGGTTAGGGATTCCTCTCCAAGGCAACCACATGTGAGAAAAGTCGGTGGCGATATACCCGTTCAACTTTCGGCACCAGTCTCTACTAAGCAGCATGCCATACCCATCTAGTATATCTACAACGGAAATATCAATACGGCTTTGGATTCTAAGATCCGTGGCTAGCTGCATGTGAATGTCGTTTAGTTCCCCAACAACGGGAACTTCAGTTTTATCTAGTTGAGTCACCTTCTTGTTGGTGTAGAGCGGGACTAGGCCTAACCTTTCACATACCTTCAAAGGCATGACGTTGCTCGAAGCTCCGGAATCAATCAAACAATTGTGTAGCATTTTTCCGAATATTCTGACTGAAACCAAGAATGGGGCTGGTTCGTCTTTCCCTTGATAAAACACCACTGGTTTCCTTCTCTCGTCTGCTACTTCATTTTTCCTTTCATCTTTCTTGTCCGGCTGGATTTGCCTGCCTTGAGTCGCATCCCTTGTATTCTGCCTTTGTTTCACAACATCATCAGGTTGAGGACCTTTCTCAGCCTCAGTCCTTCCAGGAATGCTGGCGGAATTCAATACCATGCCTTCAAAGTTTTGAGGCCATTGTGGTTCCTCCCATGAATTATAAGGTGCTTGGGGCACATTTTGCACTACATTTGTGTTTTGTGCTGGACGAGGCTACATGACAGCCTGGGGGTTTCTTGGCACATTGGGTGCCTCTTGTGAAGTACTCTTCCCAGTGGTGGTTTCAGTCAATGTCCCCAGAAGAGTGTCTCGTACTTCTTGGACCTTCATCAACTCATAGAGTGGTACGCTGACCTTTATCTTCTTAAACTCCTCCAACACAAATGAGCTCAGCTTCTTTATATCCTCTCTAGGAGAATTCTCCTTTTGTCCTCGGACTAACTGGTAAACTGGCTGCTGAGGCATTTGTGGTCCATTTGATCTTGCTTGTGTGGGTCCCTGTTGTCTATACTCCGAAGAGTCTTTCAATGCAACCGGCACGTTGCTCGCATTGGGGTGCGGGGGTGTCGTAAAGTTATTCGGTGGCGTTGACGAGGTCAACGGTTCTCTTTGAGGATAACCTCTTTGATATACTTTAGGGGTACCATTTCCAGTAGTCTGGAGAGCTTGTACCTCTCTAGCTCCTTCCACCAAGACACTATTGTTAAGAGGCGGAAAACTATAACTATCTTTGCTTAGGGGCTCATCTGGTGATGCGTACGTGGCATGAGCCTCTGAAGGCGCTTGAGCCTCTGGCGTCCCCACGGGACCATTTGCCGAAGCTGGTGGAAATCTCTGATTAACCGACGGAGGTGTATAACTTTGGAATTCAGGTGGAAACTTGAAGTCTTCCAAGATCAAGGCCTAATCATCTCGGGGTGCTGGGACTATTTCATACCCCGTAACTGGAGGATTCTCTATCGGTTCTGTGTTCTTCACCTCTCCTCTGAAAATGTCGGCGACAATTTGAAACTCATGGCACTGGAGCTCAGAGTGTTGATTAGTATTGTGTAATCTACACCATCCTGACAAGGCGGCTTCCGCCAGATATACTCTGTCTGCAGGACGGTTCTCAGGAGGTGGCGGGTTGTCCAATGGTGAAGGGACTCCCCCGTTATTAGGCCCTGTATTCCAGGATCTCTTCTGGAACCCTTGATTATTGTTTCTATACCCATGATTGTTCTCATGACCACATCCTTGATGGGTGTCTTGATGGTGACTCGGAGGATTATTTTGATATCCTCGGTTAGCACCTTGGTGTCCTTGATTGTTTCTTTGCATGGCTTGAATCTGATTATTTTGATTCCTGAGGTATGTCACCTCAATTGACAGCTTTTTTACTTGTTCCACCAGACCTTTTATTTCATCTCTTTCCTCTTGAGTCTGTGTCGGTGGCACTGTGTTTTGCAGATAAACAGGTTGTGCGACTGATACTTGAGATGAAGGTACTCCATGGTGGAGAACCAACTGATTTGATGGCGCGGTTGCCTGGTAAGCTGGTTGTGGAACTGGATTTAACGCTGGAATTTGCTGATTCCAGGTTTGTATTTGACTGCTCGTAGAACTTAAGCCAGTGTATAGTGAGGGCCCAGTTGTATTTTGTCCCATGTTCTGGCTCACTTCAATTGCCTTAGCATAAGCTAAGTTCATATCAGCGGGAGTGGGGTGAGCTTCTCTCACAAACATTGCAATTAAGGGATCCAAAGCGGCGTAGTAATTCTCCCTAGCATCCGTGATAGTGTAAGGAGTTCGTAATCTTGTGAGAGTCTTTTGGAATCTATTGTTAAACACATGAATGGGCTCTTTATCTTGTCTCCTTACTTCCACAAACTGTCTGAACAATTCTGCGAGAGTGATGGGAATACCAAACTTTCCGATGAAGGCCGTCTTCATCTGCTCCCATGTTCTGATTGAACCGACTGGCAAATGTATGAACCAATAATGGGCCTCTTCTCACAAAGAATAGGGGAACAACCTGCAAGCCACATCAGCATATGCAATCTGTCTATTGCGTAGGTGGTCCTCAAACATTTTGATGTGATCCTCAGCAGTGCGGTTTATGTCGTGGACGTGGAACTTGGAGCAAAAACTCTCCGGGTTCTTTGGCATGTCGTGATAGTCGGCGAACTCCAGCAAAGACGGGTTAGTGACCAACCAAGTAGCACCATTTGCAACTAGCTGAGCCATTGCTGGTCGCCTTCGATATACAGTTGTTTGACCTGGTTGCTGCTGAACAACAACTGGCGTAACTTGAACTAGTTGCTGCTGTTGAATTGCTACCGGTGTGATGTCTCGTGCTGGTCCTTGTTTAGCAAACCTTGAAATGCTAGGCGGAGTTCTGAATAAGCTTGAGACTCCTTCACCGCTCACTGCTTCTTCACTTGATTGAGCTTCTTCGTTTGATAAAATTTCCTCGCTTGAGGGAACTTCCTCGTTTGATCGAGTACCTTTCTTCTTCCTTGTTCTGGTAGGTAGCTCTAGCTCTACAAGTTCCTTGGCTGAACTGGGTGCAGACCTCAAAATTCTCTTCAACTTATCTGGCGAGAAAGAACTGATGCGATCCAGGATGAAGCTGCTTCTTTTACTGGCGACACACGGGAGCCAGTGGTTGTCTTTGATTCAACAAATCTCTTTCAATAGCAACTTGGATCTTGATAGCTTTTTCTTCTTCTTCTTGCAACACAAAGCTCGTCTGCATGTACTCAGCTGCACTTCTCTTTGTTCTCCACGCGAGATTGTTCAATCCTGAAAGAATATCTTCTTGATCGTCGTTGAATCCCAAATTTGGCTGCAACACCGGAAATATCTCTCTATGAGGTAGCACCATCTTGGTACATTATACTTTTATAATTCCTTTTTGCTTCACTATAAAAAGTAGTAGCCCTCCTTCTAGCGCCAATTCTGTTGACGTGCTTTGTCACACTGTTGCGAAGCTCTTGAAAAACCCAGAAGGAATATCTAGACATGCGTTAGAGAACTCTACATGCAAACCCTAAAAATAGCCTCCGAAGGCTAAACTCTTGAAAGTGATCGTCTTGGTCTGCATGTTATATCATTGCTAAGGTTTCGAGAAAACCAGAAGTAATCTCCAGACATGCAATGAAGAATCACATGTTTGACCCCTGAAAATGGCTTTTGAAGCCTGAACTGCTAAAAATAGCAAGTTGTCTGATCTGGCTCAAAATTTGCGTGCAAGCAGCTTGATGTGCTCTGAATGTGTCGAAGCTGACAGAATTCCAAAATCCTGCTGAAACGGTCCCCAATTGAGTACTTACTTAGTAAGTTGTCAAAATTCGATAAAAATTCAGTGGGACTTTGTCGGAAGCCTTGTGATTGCTGTACTAAGCTCAAATTTCAATTTGATAACCTAGTTTGACCTTAGAAAGCCTGAGGGATAGAAAACCCTAATTTCACAGACTTGAACAATATTTCTACCTGGGTCAAACGGTGGGACATCCCCGGAAGGACAAAAGACCGAAGAGAGAGCGAACCAAAGCCAAAAGACCAGAATGGAGCAAAATTTAGGGGGGTCCCCATCTTGGATGGGGTGATGTGTGAAAAAGGTCACAACACCCCTGACCAGTTCAAAATCCATGAGGCCTACACACAATTACATTTGACTAACCCTGCCAGCTACAAGCGGCCAAATGATGCATTTACAATGCATATTCGAAGGACCCTTCAGCAAAGAACACAGCAAAGAATATCAAAGGAAGCACAGGCGTTGATCGAAGAATATGGATATTGGCTCATCCAATTTCCGAAATTCACATACATTAGGCTGTAGGGGTTCACCTCATATCCATACAGGTTGCCGAGGTACCCCACTGATCATATAGTAATGCTAGAAGTATCTAGGCAACTCATTGCCTATGATAAAATCCAGAAGAAGAAGAGGAAGAAGGGACTGGATTTTCCTATCGCCATGGGGAATTCCATTGAGGTGTGCCCCTCCTTGCAGGCAGCTCGAGAGGTAAAGGATAAGCTACAATTCTTTCATCTGTCATATCACACAGGCAGGCAGGATTTCGATCCTTATAATAACATCTGAGTAGTAAAGAATGTTGAGTACAGACATAAGGCCCGGATAGAAGATTTTTGGGCAAATGCGGTGGATGAGGCTGAAATAAGGAGAAGGATGTTCACTAGAATCCCTCTCAAGTTAATCAGAGAGAGTGAGGTCATCCCAGTTCCCGATCAGGTTGAGGAAGATGTAAATGTCATACAGCCTGACTATGAGTCAGTCAGGAACACTCCGGTCCCACCACCTGATTGGTCCGAGCCAAAAATCATGGACTTGGACACACTCTCTATTCCGGTGATGACTTTCACAAGGGCTTGGGTCAATAGACACGTAAGCAGACTTAAGAGCATATCAATTGCTCTTACTTATGACTTGATGGGTGATCAAAGGCCACTATCGGTGAGATGAGGAAAACAAGTTGCCCAAGCGCCGGAGGCACAGGATGAGGTGCCAATCAGCCAATACCTTTGAGGATGGAACAGGCATCACCCACACACTCACAAACTCAGTCTTCGAGTTTGAGAGTAATTTCATTATTTGCTGATCAGAGGGCAAGATTGAACAAAAAGCGGGAGCTTGAAGAGGTGGATCAGCCCAACGTCCGAGAGTCAGATAGTATAAGTGTCAGTGCATCCAGGGGTGGCCAACAAGAAGAGGAGGAGGAAACAGTGACCGATACCCGTTTCCAGCAGATGTTGGACATGGCATTGGAAGAGGAAGAAAACACAGAGCAAGGGACCCAAGGGTCCGAAGATACTCAGCTAGTGGAAGACGATGAGCCCGAGCAGAACAGTGTAAGAAGAGAAGTACACGAGGTGGAGGCAACAGTGGAGCAGCCTCTCGTCATTTGCAATCCACAGCAGACGGTGCCAGATTGGCTTACGGATAGAATGAGAAGAGACCCTGAGGATGATACGGATTCAGCTGTCGAGATGGAGGAGTTCCTCAGAAGGATTAGTGCGCCACCGGAGAAGAAGAGAGCCAGGTTGTTTTCAAAGATCTCAACTGATGAGTCGGGCTCTCGCACACTTCAGGTTGCTGTCCCAAGGGAGGAGTGTGATCGAGCCGAGGAGAGGCCTGAGAATTACGTAATCACCACTGTAGAGTTGGGTCGTCCTACGGGAGCCCAAATTGTCGAGGAGTTCGATAACTCCTATCAGGCGCTGAGAGACCAGTTCCTCTGCACGGAGGGGAAGTATAAGAAGTTAAAGAAGGACCACAAGACCTTGATAGGATATGTGCAGAGTCTGGCACGTCCAGGTGAGCAGGCAAACCCAGCAGTAGAACTCCCACCAGAGCTTTCGAGGGAGTCAGTTATTGGCTTAGAAGATTTAAAGAAGATGGAAACAGAAGCGGACAAATGGGTTAGCCATGTTCGGGCTGAGACAGGGAAATTCATGGAGGACCTCGCCAATGCTTATCAGCAGGCCTCAAATATTTTGGCATGAATAGACATGGTGGATCAAGCCTGGGGCGATACCCGCATCTATTAGACAAAGACTGTTCTTCATTTGGGGGCTTTGATGCATATACCTCTAGAGATCCTGGTGGATGGAGGTGTAATTCAGGAAGGTGACAGGTATGATTTCACCAGTTGGTACTCCTTGGTGGTCACAGGCTGGGGGTTTCACGATGCAGCAAGGGCAGATTCGGCCAAAGTTAGGAAGGCAATGGGTAACATTTTGGAGAGAGTCCTTAATACGTTGGAGGCCATATTTGCTAGAAGGCTAGCTCCAGAGGAAATAATCGTTGATGGCTTGAGGGACAAACTGGCTCCATTCTTCTCAGCTGCGAGCTCGCTTGTCCAAGATGCCTTTGAGAATGTCTCCACTTTCTCCCGTATAATTTAGAATACCCAGGACGCCCTGGTGGTATGGAGAAAGTCTTACACTTGGCACGGACAGACGGTAGTAGTCTTGGAATTTCAGCTCAACCATATTCCACCAATTTCTGCTCAGGAGGTTGAGGCGGTATTGGCCCGGTTGATCGGGTTTGTTGTTCGGGAGAAGGACAATGGGAACGCTCTGCTAGATGAGAATCTTCTAGAAGATGGTGATGGGCATTAATTGCTCATTATGGTTCCTGCAGGGGAGTGGAGAATATTCTGTGCATTTATTGCCCACTCCTCTCTGTGGCGGTTTTTAGGGCAGAAACCCTAATTAGGGCATAGGTGGCTCACTCTGGGCCCTTTATTGTAATCAGATCTGAACCATCCACTGAATTGGACTTATTATAAAAAGGGCATCCCCCCTCATTTGTAATTTATTAGAATTAGATCAAGATCAGAGCTAGAGGATTGAATTAGAGAGTAGAAGGCATATAGCATTTAGCTTAGAAGTTAGCTTAGATTGAGGAGGGAAGAAAACTTTCCTTTGAAATTTTTGTAAATGGTTGTTGTGAACACTTTTCATAATACAAAGAGTTTCATTGCTTGGTGATTTCTTCTTTTGTTATGAGTAGCTAGCAAAGCCATTTCATCTTTCCAATTCAAAGTAGATAGAGTAAAATAGACTTTTATTTCATGCAAGTAGTCGTTAATTGTGGAGTGTGGCGTTTAGTTTGGACAAGTCTTCCTTTATCCATACCACTAGCGGGCTTGCTGAGGGTAAGTCTGCCCTGTGTGGTCAACTGAAATTTCAGTACCTAACTTCGATTGTGATTCGTATGTGTTCACTTGCATCGTTGTGATCGGGTGCGCATGTTGAATCATAATTTGAATATCTTATTCATCCTTTGAAGATTGCACCAACTTTGTCAAAGTTGTCCGAAGGGGAGGCGAAACAAAGTTTGGTTTGAAGATTGTTTAAGTTGATCCTCACATTCCACCCTTTAGAAATAGATTGTAGAATTCCTACCCCTATTCTTTTTCAATTCAGTATTTTCTCGGTTAGCTTAGGAATCAGAACCTCATTGTCAAATCATTCATGTCTTAAATGCTTCACAGAATTGAACAACTACGTAAGTCCCCTTGGAATACCCAACATATTCACATCAACCAACTAAGTCTATTTGCGATAAAAGAAACCTTGGAGTTGAACGCATGAACTTTCACGCAATCTTAGCATGCGGAATACTTTGATCAAGAGAGAATAGAGTGACTGTTCGACATTTTATTCTGTGTTGGTGTTGTCATAAAACACACGTCAACAGGAGGGTAGGACGTCCTTCTTGAGGTGTTTTACACCTCTTCACCACTGGTCAAAAGTGCCTCTATCCAGTCGTTGACCTCTTCAGCCCTTGGGCAATTAATGCTTCTCATGATGACGGCGTGACGTCTAAGCATCTCTTCACCTGTCATAACCTGCTGCTGATAGTCTATGAATTTGGTAGCTGCTTCATCCAACTTGGTAGACATGGCTGCAATTTTGGCTAACTTGCAACCATTGGGATCATCAAGGAATGTCTATGGATGACATCTTAGAATCGTTTTTGCACTGTTCCTAGCTCGATGTATTCTCCTCCTCATGCTAATATTCAATGTGAGGGAAGGATATCACAACGTTCTTGCAAAGTTGATAATACCTACAACAATATGCCTGTAGTCAATCAGCTCCACAAAATTGGTATCATAGGCTTTCACCTTGTCTGCCAATTGTTCCTTCCAATCAAAAAGATGGCATTTGTTTTTTGTGGTGGCAACTGATTGATATACCAATTGTAGATCAGCAACTGTTGTTTCATCTCCCGGCCTCTTTTCTACTGTCCTTAAGTCTGACTGTTGGATCTCTGAGCGGAGTCCATGTGCTCTATCTCTCAACTAGTATGCTTCCGCCAATACACATCATCCTCTGATAACAAACTCATACACTTGATTTCTCAAGTGTTTGCCATATGTGATCAACTGATGATGGTTTCGCTCTCTGGGGAGATCTAGCAACTCTTGAGGTAAAGCCGAAGAGCTGGGAGTGTCATGCATCAAGCTTGAAATATACATCCTCAGTTGTCAGTTTTTGTCCTTTAAGGCTGCTTTGTCCCATCCATCCTTTGTCATCCTCTCTTGGGCACTCGCTAAGGCAATTCCGAGAAGGTTTGCCTCCACCTAACGAGTGGTCTTTCCAAGGTTCACCTTTGATAGCGTGAAGTCTTCAACCCTTACATTATGTATATCTCTGTCTTCAGGTAGAGCAGTAGTCTCTATGATGACCTCATTATCCGCATTCCTTCCTACATGTGTTTGCTTCTTCAACGTCTTCGTCAGCATGTCTTGAGGGACATGATCGAACTCTGTAAAGTCGAGCTGATAGGATGGCCTTTCTCTCTTCCTTCCAAGGGAACTCTCAAGATAGATAGAATGCCGACTAGCTTCGTTGGAAGGAGGAATGTGGGTGTGTTGAATGTTGGATGAATGATATTGTGCTGCGGTGATGTCTCGTGGTGAGGAGTCCAAGTTGATGGGACCTTGTGAATGTTGTGATGGTGGTGGAGTTGGTGGCTTCATTTCTATTACAACTGCTTTTACCATGGGCTCCATCTCTGGTGTGAGTATCTCAATCACTGGCTCTGGCTCTGCTGCAGCGGTATCTACTATCTCAGGTAAATTGGTGGCTGCCTCCACCTGTACCTCTTGCTGATTTGTACCAGCAATCCCTTTTCTTCCCCATGTGTTCCTTGACATCCGCATTCCTTCGGGAAGGATGCTCATCTTCTTTTGTCTAGCCTTCTTCCTGGACATGGAAGGTAGTGAAGACTGAACCGGTGGCGGCTCTATTCGGAGAACTACTACCTTCCTTGTCCTCTTGCTGTCAAGGTAGAGTCGACTGTGTCTGACTACTCTATTTGTTCTTTCCTCTATAGATGTGCTCTCTTTCGCATATCAATCCACTCTGCTGAGTGGCTGTGAATCCCACCTGATCCATGAAGGAGGGAAGAATGCCTTCTTCCTCATCCTCAGATAAGCCCTCAATGTCTTCTGACATAAAGTCAACAATTTGTGAGAGCTTGAACCTGCTATAGTTCCTTCTTCGCACCTCGAACTCATCGTCACAATTCACCCAATAATCTCCTATGGAAGATTCATGTGATGAGTGTTGCTCAAGATGTGCTGCATAGAGCCCTCTTGGATCGCATGATAACCTCCTCTCAATGAGGTACTTGAGATTAAATCTCACTGTTTCTTGGCTCATCAACCTGGCATCGATTGTCGTCTTGCATCTATAGAGTCTCATCTGAATGGGAAAGTTTGCAGCTGACTTCTTTTGGCGTAGATAAGTGTGAACCTCGGCCAACTGCCTCAAGAATTCCATGAACACTACCTTATCTGAAGGGTAGCGTGGTATCATGGCGGGGTGACCATTGTAGCCATACACATGTATGTAGGTGAAGGTAGGGAATTGGATAAACCAATCCACCTAGTCCACCATTGCCTCCTTAGCTGCTGGTGATATACGTACGTCCATCTCATGGTCGAGCTCTCGCACGGTGTGCATGGTGAAGAGGTCATTTATCTTTTTGAAGTGTCTTTCCGCTTGAGTAAACTCAAGACGCGGAAAATATTCTTGGACCTTCTGCACACCTAAGGTCTCCACAGTGTTTAGTATTTTGAATTCACCTTGGAAGGCAGTCAAGTAAACCAAGTAGGAACACATGTGGAAACTATGTGCTTCTAGAAACCCGCTAATTTGTTGGAGTGTCACTGATTAGAGAAGAAGGTCGTAATGTTCTCTCTTGCTGATAATCTTACCAATGATATAGAACATCCAAGGCTGAAATTGATTGCCCTCCTCCTGTCCAGTGACTCTGCTGAGTAGAGTGATTAACACTGCGTACTCATCTTTGAATTCTCCTCATCCAACTAATTTGGGCAAGTTGGCCTTCTTTACCTTTAACCACTGTCCGGCCATTTTCAGCGAACACTTGTCTTTTGAAGCGTCGAATGCCTTTCCGCATTCCGTCACAGATATGACCTTATTGGTAGGGCATGGTGGAATTGCAAAACATGTCTTAATGTCCTTCGGCTTCAAACTGCAAATCACTTTCCCATCCACTGATAGGATTTCTCTTGTGGTAGGATTGTAATGCTTAATGCAAGCCATTACAAGCTCCACACTCTATAACGTGATAGGAATTGATGCAGCTTGAAACAACCCGGATTCTTCTATGTTCTACAACGTGATTTGATTCATGCCCTCCAAATCCTCGAAATTGACCTCTGGGTTCTTCTACCATAAGTTTGTGTCAGTCGTTTTCAGATAATCATGGTACAAGACCATCTTGGTCTTGTATTGTACCTGGGAGTACTACATTCTGAAAGACTTAAAGGACTAAAAAGACCAAAACTTATGTACAAAAACCAATCTGAAACTCTACTGGAAGTAATGTTTTAGATGCTACCCACTGTAAGGCAGTGCGAATGGAGTGCCATCTTGATATGCCAGTAGAAAACTGTTTTCACCAATTACTTGATGAATTATAAAAGGGCCATGCCATAGGGAATCAAATTTCCCATGCATGCCTTTAGGCTCTCTCCTTTTATCCCAAAGCAACACACGATCTCCAACTTGAAAAACCTTTTGCTTTGCTTTTTTGTCAAAGAGACTTTTAACTTGCTTCTGATGGTCGTTGATGCGATCCACCACTTGTGACCTTTGTTCCTCTAATTGTGAGAGAAACATTATCTACTTATCCAAAGAATCTTCAAATGTATCATCTTCGACAGCCTTAGCCAATTTGAGAGCTGGGAGTTCCAATGTAATTGGGATTTCAACATTCACACCATAGAGCAGCTGAAATGGAGACATGCCGATGGCTCTCTTGGGTGTAATTCGATCAGCCCATAAAGCATCATACAATGCTTTATGCCATGATCTTTGATTCTCATCCACAAGCTTTCGTATTATAGTGATCAGGTTCTTGTTACTCAATTCTGCTTGACCATTACCTTGAGGGTAATAATCTGATGAGTGGGCCAATATTATACTATAGTCAAAACAGAATTGAGTTACCTCATAAGAGGAGAATGATGATGCATTGTCTGTCAGTACCTTGTATGGAACACCAAATCTTGATATGATGTTCTCTTTCAAAAACTTACACACTACCTCAAATGTAGCATGTTTTACAAGAACAGCCTCTACCCATTTGGTAAAATAATCCGTTGCAGCAAGAATGTAGGTATGTCCAGCACTTGAATGAGGATTGATGACACCAATGAAGTCAATCCCCCATTGTCTAAAAGGCTCTTCTATCACAACTAGTTTCAACGGCTGTGCCATCATCTTTTGCGTGCCAACAAATTGTTGACATTGTACACATTTGCGTACCCATTTATACGCATCTTGAAAGAGTGTTGGCCAATAATACCTAGCCCTTAAGATCTTATGAGCAGTTACTGACGAAGAAAAGTGCCCACCACATGCTAAATTGTGAAAAGATTCTAGCAACCTATCTTGTTGTGCCTTATCAACACAACGCTGAAAATTGCCATCAAGAGTTCTTTCATACAAACCACTGTCCCAAAGAACGTAGTTTGCAGCCTTAAGCTTCAAATTTCTCTTCTCTTTAAAAGATAGATGAGTTGGACATTCACCGTAAGTCAGAAAATAGGCGATGTTTGAATACCATACATCAGTAGTGTTGACAAACAGCACTTTAGGAAGGTCTTTGTAAACCTCCTCTTCACCTTCTTCTGAATTGCTCTCAGCCATAAGCTGACATAGGCCTCTTCCACAAACAAGCTTGGTAGGCTTTACTTCTAAATCGTACTCTTGGATTTTTGCCACCCAATTGCCTCCTTTGTACCAAAATCTTGCTGCGTTAAAATAGATTTGACTGCGGTATTTGGAACTAAAACCACTGTATGAGAATTGAGAATGTAGAACCTGAAATATTTAACTGCCTTTACCACAGCAAAAGCATTTTTCTCAATTGTGGAATATTTGAGCTCGTGAAGTTTCAAGGGACAACTCATGAAAGCGATAGGAGACTCAATCCCTTCTGAATTTTGCTACATCAGAATAGCAGACATGGTATGCTCGGAAGCATAACTGTACATTATGAAATCTTTAGTGTAATCTGGGCAAACCAGCACTGGGGCGCGAGCAATCGCATCCTTGATGTCAGCGAAAGTAGCTTTACCTTCATCATTCCAACGGAAAACAGATTTCCCTTTCATCATATCAATAATATGACGTGTCTTTTCCGCAAAATCTAGGACGAATCTTCTCAAAAAATTCACTTTCCCAAAGAAAGAATGAACGGTTGTCTTACTAGATGGCAAGGGGAGATTTTGAATAGATTTTACTCTCTCCGAGTCGATCTTGATTCCTTCTTCTGAAACATGTCCTAGAAGTTTTCCCTCAGTTACCCCAAAGACCAATTTCTTGGGATTAAGAGAAATGCCATGTTTCCGACACCTTTCCAGCACATCTTGTAAATGAAACAAATGATTCTCACGGTCTTTTGAAAAGACGGTAAGGTCATCCAAGTACACTACAATATACCTTCCCAAGATACCACGGAAGGCTAAGTCCATTGCTCTTTGGAAAGTTGCCCCTGCATTAATCAATCCAAAAGGCATTCTGCAATACGCAAAAGTACCCCATGGAGTGGTAAAAGCAGTTTTGTGTCTGTCTGCTTCACTTACTTCAATCTGGTTGTAGCCTGAAAATCCGTCCAGCATAGACATCATCTGAGCTCCTGTCACTGTCTGTAGCATTTGGTCCATTATAGGCAAAGGATAATTATCCTTCAGTGACTGCTAATTGAGGTTCCGAAAATCCACGCAAATGCAGATTTCTCCATTCTTCTTGCGCACTGGAACTATATTAGCTACCCACATTGAATGGTGAATAGGAAAAATAATTTGTGCGTCTAGCATCTTCTGAATTTCTGAATGGATAGTGCCAGAAATTTTGGGATTATACTGATGCTGCTTTTGTCTAAAAGGAGCTGCATCACTTTTCAAAGGGATTTCATGTTGGACTTCTCCTGACTGAAAAGATTTCAGATCATCATAGGAATAAGCCAGCACATCACTGTACTGACGTAATAGTTGTATAATCTGATTTCTTTCTTCAGGGGTGCAACTGTTACCAATGTTAATCATCTTGGGATCATCTTCAGACCCAATATTAAACTTGTCATAGCCCGTATGAAAATCTGAATTGATCTGTTGCTGCTTTTTGATATAACAGTCATGCTTATCAAAAAGTTTTTCCAGCGAAACCAGCCCCTTAGGAATTTTATTTCCTTTCAACTGCAAGATTTCTTCATCTGGTTCAACCAAAGTGTCAGTCATAGAGTCTGAAGAAGGAGAGGAACTGCTCCCTTCAAAATACAGATTATTAAAACCATCATCAACTTGTAAAAAGTTAATAATCTGCTTGTCATCATTGAAAATCTGCCAATGATCCCAATTATTAGGTACGCTGGGTCTGCAAATTAGTTCAACAACATACTTGTCTTGATTAAAATCAAGATGAGGAATTAGAAGAGTAGTTGAAACTGCAAGGGAATCAGCTCTGTCATTGAACTCTCTAGGACAACTGAAATGCTGAAAGCATCAAAGTCTTGAATATTCTCCCATACCAGATTGCGGTAATGTCGAATTCTATCGTTCCTTGTCTGATAGATATTCCTTACTTGACACACTACCAACTCTGCATCTCCTTGAACATGCAAATTTTTAATTCCTCTTTTGAGCGCAACGCTCATGCCTAATAAGAGAGCTTCATATTCCGCCGTGTTGTTAGTGTTTGCAAACTGCAACTTGAAAGAATATGGAAAGATCTCACCTTTTGGAGAAATGAGAACTACACCAGCACCAGATCCGTTGGTAGCACAACTGTCGTCAAACTCGAGAGTCCAAACACCGTTAGAGCTGTCATCAATATAAGGGTTGCTGGAATCTCCTTCTTCTGAAGTAGAAGAAAGAGTGCTCTCTTCTTCCATAGGAGAAGATTGATTTTCTTCAACTTGAGGAAGAATCTGAAAATCTTTTTCTGTAGTAGAAGATGCGGCATCTTCCACCATATTATCAAGGGAGTTTTCAACTGATATTAAATCCTCTCCATTATTAGAAGGCCCTTCACTTGCTGAGAGAATTGAAGAATCGGCTGAAGACCAATCTTCAGCAAATTCAGAAACTTCATCAATATGGAGATAGTAATTCTCGAAACCAGCTGATTCAAAGAGAATCTGAGCATGAGGATCATCGGATTTCACCACTGTATACTTAGTTTCCCTTTCAGGAATAATTTTTGCACAATGCCCTTGATAGGAATCCTGGCCTCCGTCATATCCATGTTGAGCTCGCCCCCTACATCTTTACAAAAATTGCGTCCAAGTAGCATCCCATAAGAAGCTGGAACATCCGCAACAAGGACAATCATCTTCATCTTTTTCTCAGGGAAAGCTGCAAAGGCAAATTGTGCATCTTTGATTTGCCCAACAAGGGGCACTTGTTTATTATCCATAGAATAACAATTGCCAAAAGTTTTGGTAAGAGTTAACCCAAGGCAATCAGCTACTTTGATTGGCATGACATTGTCCGAAGCACCGGAATCTATAATGCAGTTACTCAACTTGAAACCATTAATAAGAAAGGAAATATAGAAAGGATCTATCTTTCTTGGGACTGAAGATGGGATGATAACCAGATTATTGGGTAGATTCTTGGCCTCTTGAACAGCAGGGCTACTGGAACTAGGACGAGTATCCTTACTTTTTACAAATTTAACCAATCTTTCGAATTGGTCGGGATTAGCTTGGAGATACTCTACCTCAGACATTTGGACCTTAGTTTTCCTAGCATGGTCAATGATATCGAAAGCTTGAAAAGAATTTGCTAGGGATATAAATGGTGTATTTTCAGTCATTGATTTAGGATTTGACACACTAGTCTTAGGCTCACTAGAAGGAACAGTGGGAGAGCTACTTACTTGAGCTTTGGATGAATCCTTAGTTAAAGTGGGCAGCGGTGTCCCCTTTTTAGCAATGGTAACTGGTAACTAAACGTTGTTTTTCACCTTTGCTCCTTCATCTTGCTGAGCCAACCGAGTTTCGGATCGTGTCATTACAACATACACTTGACCTCAAACATTTTCAGCTTCTGCTGAACTGTCATAGTGCATATACCGTATAGTGGAGTCGCTAGTTGCCTCTCCATCTTCTTGGTTAAAGACAGCTTCATCTTCTGCTTGAAAATCATCAGAAGAAAGTTCTTCTCGATCAATTTCATAATATCCAACAACTGAATTCTTGGGAGGAGCTTCAAGTGCAAGCCTCTCGAGAGGAGGAGGCAATTTAGCTTTATTTTTGGCAGCATAGTTGGAAGCAGAATTTGGATATGCCTTTCTAGGGATATCCTTGTATGGAGCAGCATAAGAAGCTTGTGAAACTTGCTTCTTCAAGGCAAGAAGTTCATTAGCCAAGTTTTGCACCATAGGATCAGTAGAACCTGAAGTAGAAGATTCAGAAAAGGAATTTCCTTTGAATCGATTAGGATCCTTCCGGATTTTCCCAGCCAAGATCAAATCATCTTCAATCTCTGTAGCAAGGACTTGAGCATGAGCCAAACTTGTCGGAGCAGCTCTTCTCAGCAGAAAACTGACTTCCGGTAGCTGAGTGTTGATGAAGAAACACTTGAGATTTGCAGGAGTTGGTTGAGAATCAGTGGGAATTCTATTTGCTAATTTATTGAACTTAGCAATAAATTCACGCATGTTCTCATGTGTGTCTTTCTTCATTTGTGTCAGCTAAGCCAACAATGCATGTTCGTCCTCAGCAGGCTTGAAACACTCTTCAAACTTACTCTTAAGTGTATCCCAACTAGTGATATCACCAGCTCTCAGATTGTAAAACCAGTCAGCTGCAATTCCTTGTAGTGTTTCTACAAATAACTGTACAACAACGTCTTGATGTTCTACGCCTAGAACACCACACGCCATAGAGAATGCTTTGATATGTTCATCGGGGTGTTGCTTACCATCTCCATGAAACTTGGGTAAATTCTTGCGTGAGCCTTAAGGAAGGGCATGGAGAGGTGGGGTAAGATTTAGAGGACCAAAAGCTACTCCCCATGGACCGTGAGCCATTGCTTTGATAGTAGGAACAACTGAAATTAATGGTTTGAAGAAAAAGGCTGATAGTTCACTCGGGATGGGGCTTTTCTTTTTGGATGGAGGAAAACTTGTAGTTCGCGAAAGAGGGGATATGGTAGTGAGAAGATCAAATCTAGCTTGTTCAACCCAACTTAATCCAATAGCTTGAGAACTTTGTCCCTTCTTACGTCGAACGTAGTAACGAATGTCTTCCAACGTAGAAACTTAACAACAAACCAAGTAAATCAGTAGAGAATAAGGATAGTAGACTTCAAAAGAAAGCGAGAGGCTTTTAAATGTGTTCGTAATCCCCAACGGAGTCGCCAAAAACTGTTGGTTGAAAATTTTGTATACTTGAGAGGGTGTACAAAATTGTGGTTTTAGCCACAGTACGTGAGATAAACTCTCCTATTTTCAAAGGGAAGGCTCCCCCTTCGCTTTCTATTTTATCAATTCAGAAATTAATTCTAGTCACAAATCTATTCTAGACCTGGGTGAAACTCTTGTCTTGTTCTCTTTTTTCAGAAAAGACAACTATCCTTTTCTCTTATTTCAGAAAAGAATCACAATGGAAAGCATATATGATTAATAAAGTAAAGAAAGAAGCAAAGTTTCCATGAAGGCACAAAGTCCTCCGTTGCTCCTCCGGGACGGGAAAACAATCTCCAAGCACAAAGTCTTGAGAATTAGAAATCCTATCTACCTTTTCGAAATAATACTATGAGACAATATATATATAACAGCACAAAGTCTGTAAATATAATGCACTTGTGAGTCACAATTCCTAACTGTAAACCAATTTAATTTAATCCTTCAAACTTGAAGCACAAAGACTGCAAGAAATCAAATCAAAGTCTTTTCACAATAACTCCACAATCTTCTCAAGAAGAATTTAGAAAATTACATTACCATGACATAAGAACACAGTAATGAAATGCAACAAGATTCAACACAAAGTCTGAAATCTTTATACCTTCTTTATATCACTTGAAAATTAAGTTCACATACACAAAGCTCAGAGTCTTTTTTGCTATAAATTTCTGCAAAGTTTTCTCTATTGCCAAAAAGATAAAAATTACAAAGGACCTCCTCAAGTATTTATAGGAGAGAGACCTTGAGAAAAAGGTGGGAGGATCTCAACAAACTTGAGAAAATCTCTCAACCACTAACTAACTGTAATTGATTTATTCAAAATTACAATCCAAATTGTGATTTGTCTTGTAAGAATTTACATGTAATCACATTTTCCAAAACTGCAAGAAAAGAATACTTGCAATTTGCAAAACCTGTTTTTACATATATTTTGTTGAAAGCAAAATACATAAAACAAATATTCTTATTCTGTCCCATTTCTAGCTTTGAAAGATACAAACTTGCTGATAATTTCCTGCAACTCATCAGGATCGGGACCAAGTGTATTTCTGGCAACGACAATGGTCTTTATGATAACATCATAGTATCTGACTGTCGCCTCTCTATGCTCTTTGAAACCAGCTTGCATCTTGTTAAAGACCAGCTCATGATTGACAAATTTATGAACAGCATTCATAGAAAATTGATCTGAATCTAGCTCTTGGTGAGGATTCACAGTAATCTGAGAAACAACATCATTGACTGCAAGTAATTCACCTTCATGACTTAACACCTTGCAAGGGATTTTCTCAAAATCTGAAAGCATGTCATGTTCAACTTCAGCACTCATCTCAAGGGTAGCCTGGATATCTTTGATAAGAACTTGAATAATTAATGACTTATTTGTCATAAGTTCCTCAAATTCTATGTATTTTTCCCTTTTTGAAATTACTGAGTTGCTGCACAGAATTTCCAGCTTCACTTGATCTATCTCATGCCAAATTTTCAAGTCTTTCTCAAGAGAATGTAGACTTTGCTGAAAGGCTTCCGGAGTTTGATTCATTTTGAATCTCACTACTTTGACAGTATTTAAATTCTTCAATGCCTTTTCAACCACTGGTATCCCTTGATCAATTAGTTGGGTTGTCCAGGAATCAATTGCCTTAGCTTTTTGCGCAATCCTTTCTAATTGCTTGACTGATTCCTTAGGAGCAAACAAAGATGGTGAACCAACTATTTCTGATGACCCAGTAATCCTTTGAATAACTGAAACAAGTTGTTCATTCTCTTCTTTGAGCTTCTCCTTCTTGGCTAGGAGTTCATTGTAGTTTTGTGCCAAAATTGTCACTGAACTCTGGGCATCTTGCATCATATTAGCATGAGTCTGCTTGCCCAATTCCACCCTAGTGAATCTATAATCAGAAACCTGCATCTCTTCATGTGGCTTGTCGACAAGAGGCTCTACTATCTCAGCATATTTCATCTTGTTGCTGTCAACAAATACCTATGAGACTGTTTTCGCCTTCTTTGCAACCATTGGTTTGGACTTCTTCAATTTTTGGAAATCAAACACATCAGGAGAGACTGCTTGTTTCTTCCTTTTTGGAGCAACTGAGTTTAACCATGGAGGAAGATCCAAGGTTCTTACCTCTAAAACAACAACTGCAGTCTGCGTAGAAATGGACTCAGTCTGTGTCACAACTGAAATTCTAGGAGGTGCCTCAGTTTGTATAGCAATCATAGTTTGCTCAGAAGACAAATTACGACTAGGATCGGCCATAAAACAATCAAAGCTTGTTGCTGACGTATCTATCTCTGGAAGAGTTATTTCAGACATTATCGGAAAGATTGGAGTTGTATCAAAAACATTCTCCAAGTTGTCATGCTTGCTTCTGACAGGTGTATTCATTATTGATGTAGCTGAAGAGTGATGAATAACTTCTGAAGGTGGGATGGGAGAAACGAATACTGTCGAGAATGAATCAACATCATTATCAAAGGGAGAAATAGGAGACATTGCTGAAACAGGTATTGGGGCTTCAACATGAGGAGACATTTCACTTAGAATAGTAGAGGTTTCAAGAACCTCCTCTTCTTGCTGATCCAAAACTTGAATCAGCGTTTCCTGAACTTCTTTCCCCTTCAGTGTTTCCTTTTCCAACGGTTCCTTTACAGCCCGATTTACTCTTAACTTAATTCCGGTACCTGAAGAGGAAGCTCGTTCTTTTGATTTGTCTCTAATCTCTGACTTCGATCCTTTGGGCCCAGCTGAATCATTCTCAGCTCCATTTCTGAATTTTATAGTCTTAACACCTATGCTTTTAAGCCAAGTGTTGGTATTTGCTAAGACTGACTGAAATCTATCAAAAATAGAGGTAGATTCCTTCTGAGACCACTGGATTGCAGGAATGGGAGCATTAACCACCTCTTGTTCTTCATATTCAGGATCTAAAACCTGCCCATCATCAATTACTCCTTCTGGAACCAAGGTCAGATTAAGATCAACAACTTGCTCCACCATGAGCCTACAGTAATCCATTTTATAGATGTCTTTTTCTGTTCGGAAGTCTGCCCAAATGTCTTCAATGCGGTGCACATGAGTGAAAGCTCTTTTGATTTTATCTTTCACTCTCCTGTAGTCAAATTCCATTCTGGCCTGGAATTTCTTTAACTTTATTTCCTGAAGCTCAGCCTCCATTGCTTTGGCTCTTGAAGAAGTTGTCAAAGAATACCTCCCAATCGTCAATGGATTATGTGATGAAATATTGACTCCAATCTTATGTTGTGTAGCTTGACGTGCATATACTGTCATCAACTGCCTTCCCAGCTCCATCAAAATGATCTTATCTGTTGAATACCTTGGAAGCATATAAGGCTGGTCTTCAAAACAGCCAACTCTCATATAAGTGAAGGTAAGGAATTGAAGAAATAGGCAACCATACTCATTTACTTTTCTCCAGGCAGCTTCGGATACCTTGTTGTTCTCCAATGCTTTGTCAAATAAACACATGAGATGACCAAAGAAGGCATCTTGAACTCTTCTATAATGCACTCGACTTTGCCTTAAAGTCAGCTGATCATAATACTCCCAAACAGGAACTAATAATCTGTCACCTTTAGTAGAAAGGCCTGGAAATTGCCTCAATGAAGCTGCTATATAAACCAGATATGAGTTCATGTAGAAAGTGAGTGTGGTAGGAACCTGTGCAAACTGTTCACACAAACTGTCACTGATTATTTCACCCCAAAAGATTGGGTACTATGCTTTTCTGATAACCACGATGAATTTATACATCCAGCTTTCAAACATATTAGAAACTTTCAACCCCACTATTCTGCTCAAGAGAGTGATCATATCATTAATCTCCTCTTTAAAATTAGACCGATACAATTTGGGTATCCGGGTCGCACAAGGTCGTAATTTGAGAAGCCACCTATGATTGATATGTTTAATACAATCATTCTTTTTCTGCTCGTATTGATTATGAGCACTCTTCACTATGATTTCTGAATATGTAGGAGCATCAGGAACTCTGAAGATTCTGTTGATAGTTTCAAGATCAAGTCTAATAACCACATTGCCGTCATTGTCCTTGATGGTTCTAGATTCACTGTCAAAGTGGGATGCGCATGCAAGAACAAATTCTGGCTCGAGGGCAGAAACAGGAAAAGAAGATACCAGGTGAATATGACTTCTCAGCAACAACTGCATATCGTGGGAAGTCGATTTCTCTGCCCTTTCAAGAAACTCGGACATGTCAACATGCCCAATTTCTATGTCTTTGATCTCATCTATGTTTGAGACCACATGAGATGAAGAAATCTCATTCTGATACTTATCGAACTTATACTTCATCTTCTTGTTTGTTGGAGAAGCTGGTTCGTCTGTCATTGAACAGGAATCTACAAGGCTGCGGTGAAAACCCCATAAGGTCAGAACATCATCAGCATCAACGTGTGAAGACATGGTAGCCATTAATAACAAAACTCAAACCCTAGGGCAATGAAACTGCTCTCTGAATGATGATGGAGAATGAATGGTAAAGATTGATTCGGATCTTGGCGGAGTGATTGCGAGTGAAAACAATGTTTTGCCCTTTTGGAACAGCAAGCCAAAAAGATTTTCTAACTTGAATTTGAAGTCAAGTCAAAAAGTTCAACTTTTGGGCTTTTTAGAGCATTTCGGGTTTTTGGATGTTTTCAGCAACTTCATAAAGTGCAATCGGGATTTATGGCCATTTAAACAAATTTTATTTTTTGCAACTTTTAAACAATTGCAATTCTTATGACAAACCCCAACTTGCCATTTGGTACTAAAAACCCGAAATTGAGATAAGGCATATTTTATGAAAATGAAGGTAAAAGGGATGGGTAATGAATGAGGCGATTTTGGTGAAGGAAAATGGAATGAAAAGAAAAGGAGAATGAAAACGAAGGCAAATGAGATGAGTAAATATTTTTCCCTAAGGACATCTCTTTGCACAATGAGATTCAAGATAATGAAACTTCTAGAATATGACATTTTGGCTGCGAAGACACTTTTTAGACAAAAACGTGATTGCCAAGAGCCGCGGTTTGTTTAAAAGGAAAAACACATTTTTCTTTGAAGACTCATTCTATTCTTTCACAAAATACAACTTCTTCTAGGTCGCACAAGGGAATGACGGTTTCGTTGAATAATGTAAGTGACATTAATCAGCTGCAAAGAAAATGTTTTAATCAAAAACGTGATTACAAGAAACCGCAGTTTGTTAAAAAGGAAAAACACATTTTTCTTTGAAAAAACTTGAAGTCAATACTCAGAAAGACATGTTTTAAGATGACAAAACACAAAAAGGTTTTATATGTTTCAGCTTTGACAGATTACGAAGCCACAATTTCAATAAGACGAGACGTTTTCAGAAAAAGAGACTCAAAAAGACTTTACACAGCAAAATAAAGAAAAACGTGTTCACCTTTCAATATGCGATTTCCAAAGACAAGAAAACAATAAGCGACAAGGAAAAAGAAACCATACCTAGAAGAAAAAGAAGCTGAAACACAGAATGAAAAAGAAGAACCCTAGATAACTTCGTATTTTCTTCAACAATGAGAGCCTAAATATTCAAGCTGGGGGCGCAATTCTAGTTGGAGGATTTATGAAAGCTCCCAAAGAAAGAGGAAAGTAATCAAATTGGAACACAAACTCTTCAAATCTGAGCAAACTTCTTCAAATCGGGTTTCAAGAACCAAGCAACAACAAAAATAAGCAAATTTGGGTTTTCTATTTCACTTAGCAACTTTATTTTTTGTCAAATGGATAAAATCGGACTTTTCAACTCTTATAACAATTTTCATTTTAACAAAATGAGGGTTTTTGAGCAACTTAAGCAATTTCGGACTTTTTATCTCTTTTGACAATTTTAACATAAGCAAAAATCGGAACTTTTTACTCACTTAAGCAACTTCGGACTTTTTCATGACTTTAGCAATTTTGCTTTTAGGCTTGAAATTCCCTATTCTGCTGAGCTGCCTAAAAAACCCGAATTTGGTCAAAAAGATAAGAAAAATGACTCAGAATTTTACAAAAACGGAAAGGAGAGCTGATGAAAGGATGCCCAAAGGGATCATCAATTGAGACCTGAAATTTTCTAACCTCAACACCTCGTAAAACGTGCCTTAGAGAGAAAAACTTCAAATTTTTTTTGGGTAGGTTGCTTCAATTTTTGTCATGTCAAAAATTGAGGACAACAGACTGGGCACCTTTCTTCAAGAGGGGTGCTTTTCTTCTATACTTAGCCAATTTCTTGGCATGTTCTTTCAGTTTTCTCCTTAGGCATTTTCTGCTTGTTCTCAGCATCTGACTATTGGACATGTCTTGTGAACATGCTGTCGGATTGATCACGTAGCTGGGAGAGGGCTGAGCAGATGTTATGTATGTTGTAGTTGTTGATATCTTCATCAAATATCTTGAAATGAGGGGCGCCCCTGGCCAGCAGGGGCGCTTTTGCTATGGATTCCACTGATTTGCTTTGTGTTCTGGCTTGTAGCATCCTCATGTTTCATTGACGTTTGTCAGTGACTCCTAAATCAGATGATCTTGCTTGAAGATGCGTTGAATAGACAGCACGAACATGAAGAGTATGACTATTCCCAAAGGAATCGGTGCCTGTATTTTCCCTTTGAGATCAAATGGCGCCTTTCTTCAAGAGGGGCGCCTTTGACCTTGTTGACTGTATTTCTGCCTTGGTAACAAAGCATCTCCATTCCAGAGTTAGCCAAATTTTGGCCTTTTTCATTTTGAGAATCTCCTTCATCGAACAACATCCTTTTCAACCGTTTCCGCCATGGCTTCTTCGTTGAAGCTTTTGAAGCTTAACTATCAGCACCTGGTATTGGCCAATCTGCCATTCATGGTTGCAAAGCTCCTAACTTTGTTCTTGAAAAACGAGAATAGACCCACCAGAGTAAAACATGTCTTTTGATGATTCTAACTTGACCAGTGTGATCGTGAAGTCAATCAATCCTATCAAAATCATTTTCAATCATTTCCGGGAAAGTCCTATTTTCAGGGGTTTCCCTAAATATAGGGGCACGAAACTATAATTTTCAGTTTTTTAGAATTTTAATCATAGGTTCCTTGACAGAAACCCACAAAAACCTTATGTTTGGTTTGACCTTAAACAAACTTTTGCCGGCATTTTTCCATGATTTAGCTGAATTTAAGCAGAATGCCAAAAATTAATTTTGGGTACAACACAACACCAAGAAAGAAAAATGGCAGAGAGATGGCTCAAGCAAAAACGAAATAATTTGCCAAAGAATGTAGGTTGTGGAGAATTCAAAAATGAGTACATAGCTATGATCACCCTACTCAACTGTGTCACGGTCAAGCAGAGGCAAACAGGTTTTGGCCATGGATGTGTTATATCATGGCTCAACTTGTCAATAGCAAGGAACACTATGACTGGCCAGCCTTCATCGACGACATTCTCCACAACCAGATGACTAGTTTCTTGATAGCTCACGAATTCCACATGTGTTCATAACTCATATATCTAATAGCCTTTCAAGGCCAGTTTAGAGGGTTGAATACTGTTGATGTTAGAGCAGCTTCGGGCCTTATCCTTCCAACCACGAACTTGATGAAATAAATTCAATATAGCCTATCGGCTATTTAATTTATTCAAGTCGATGTCAATGTGAAGAGGCGCTTCACTTGCAACTTAAACGAATGATTAATTATTGTGAATAATTAATTAAGGACAACTTATCTCATTCGCCACCTCTTGCAGATATATCGATTTACTTTGGAGGCCGACATCATGTTTCAAGGAGACGAAATTCTTTGTAGAAGGCCGACATGAAGACTTGAAGAGATGCGTCCTATCCCTTTCACTTGTATATATTGGAGTTGATCATTTGTCATTTGAGATCATCCATTATTCATTAGTTCGAGTTTTTCAAGCAAGTGCGAATTTCTCTAAGAGCAGATCATAGTCTAAAAGGAGGCTGAGTTTGTCACCAAGGGAGTTCGCTATTATCAGCAGCAAGGTGTCTTATATTATTCTGTGTTTGCATCAGTTGTGGTGCTGTTGATTGGCCTCATATTCAGCCCCATTGTAAAGGAGATAACTATTTCATATTCAATATATAAGTGATATATTGTTGCTGGGTTTTTCTCCCTCAAGTGGAGGGTTTTCCTAGGATATATGTTGTGTCTATTTGTCTAATTTTTGAATTAAATCTGCTTGCTAATATCTAATCATAAAACTAACATGGTATCAGAGCGGGTTTAAAGAAGATTGTGATCAGATTTATATAAGCAACGCCTTCATCTACTCTTGTTCTCATCTTCTTGCATCTATCTCATCTTCAAAATGGTGAACGGGCTCAAGATCGAAGATAGGCTTGAAGGTGCTTCCAACTTCACCTCTTGGAAGTTTAGAGTGATGCTTGCATTGGAAGAAAATGAGCTTGCTAAGTTCATGGAGGGAGAAGTTCCCGAACCTTCCGATGAAAATGAGAAGCCACAATGGAAGAAGAATGGCACTAAGGCGAAAAAGATTTTGGTTGATTCGGTGAAGGACCACCTTGTGCCAATTATCTCCAAGTTGAAGACAGCAAGAGAAATGTTCAAAACCTTGGAGGAAATGTATGAGTTCAATAACACAAGCAAAGCTCTTGCCTTGAAGCAACAGCTTCATAATGTCAAGATGGCGAAAGGAGATTTTGTCATGTCCTTCTTCATGAAGATCATTGAATTGAGAGATCAGCTCTCTACCGTTGGGCATATGGTTGATGATAAGGATTTGGCCATGTTGGCTCTTAATGGTCTTCCTAAATTTTGGGAACCATATATCCAAGGCATTAGTGCGAGATCAAAGCTACCTAAGTTTGATCGCTTGAGGGCAGATTGCATTCAAGAGGAATGGAGATTAGCAGCAAGAGGCAATGGGCAAAGTTCTACCAATGAAGAGATTCATGTACTTGCCGCTCAATCTTCGAAGAAGAGAGGAAGAGAAGGAAAGAAAGGCTACTTCAAAAGGAATAAAGATAGAGGATCTGATGGTGCTCTCACATCTAAGAAGAAGAAGGATCTTTCCCACATACAGTGTTTCAGATGTGACAAATTTGGTCACTACGCAAAGGATTGCCCAACTAGACCAAAACAGCATGCTTCAATTGCGGATGTGGGTGAGATCTCTCCTCAAAAGGATTCAAGTGAATTCCTATTCTATTTTGCATTATCAAGCAATGTTCCAACGGATAGCAACACTTGGTTAATTGATAGTGGCACCTCTCGTCACATTACTGGATTTAGAGAACATCTTTCAGATTTGGTGATGAGAGATACAAGTGTTCAAGTCATAATTGGAGATGATGCATGTTATTCAGTGAAAGGTGTTGGGACCTCCACTCTTCACTTAGATTCCGGCATCTCCTTGCAGTTGAGTGATGTACTATTTGTACCAGGCATCAAGCGAAACCTTATCTCTATTTCAGCCTTGGAGGACAAGGGATATCAAGTTGCATTCTCCGAAGGTAAAGTTCTTGAATGGCCGAAGAACTCTAGCATCAAGTCAGCCCGAGTGATTGGTGTTCGGCAAGAATGTCTCTACAGACTTTTCACTCGTCCACTACAAGATTTGTTGCATAATACATCAAGTTCATGTGAGCTTTG
Organism: Sequoiadendron giganteum; assembly: GCA_007115665.2. NCBI lineage: Eukaryota > Viridiplantae > Streptophyta > Pinopsida > Cupressales > Cupressaceae > Sequoiadendron > Sequoiadendron giganteum. Next base: position 350,090,880 of record CM021108.1, read on the forward strand.
GCATAGAAGGCTTGCTCACATTCACTTCCGAGCGCTTCCAACCATGGAGAAGATGGTCACTAGCATTCCTAAACTCAGACAGGAGCATGAAGGTACTTGTCGAGGATGCACATTGGGTAAGAATACTAAAGGACCCTTTCATAGTAGTGAAAGTAGATCCAAATGCATTCTAGATCTTGTTCATTCTGATTTGTGTGGTCCAATGTCTGTTGCTTCTTTGAGTGGTTTCTTGTATTATGTAATTTTCATTGATGACTACTCTAGAAAGACTTGGATTTATTTCTTAAAGACTAAAGAATCTGAGGAAGTACTTGAGAAATTCAAGGAATTTAAAGCTCAAGTAGAGAACTTGTTCGGGAAGAGAATCAAAGTTCTGAGATCTGACAACGGAAGAGAATACTTCTCTGGAAGTTTTCGTAGCTTTTGTGTTGAAGCAGGAATTAAGAGGGAGTTTTGTGTTCCCTACAATCCACAACAAAACGGTGTAGCAGAAAGGAAGAACATATCTATTGTAGAAGCAGCTAAGGCCATGATTCATGATCAGGATCTGTAAATCTTCCTTTGGGCCGAAGCTTCTAGGACAGTTGTGTATGTTCTGACTCAAAGCCCTCATCGTATCTTGGAGAACACGACTCCTGAAGAAGCTTTCACAGGTGTGAAGCCTTAAGTCAGCCATTTTGAGAATATTTGGTTGTCTTGTGTATGTTCATGTCCCTAAAGATAAAAGGACAAAGTTGGAACCATCTGGAAAGAAGGGAATATTTGTGGGCTACAGTGAGTTTTCAAAAGCCTACAGGATTTATATTCCAGGTCAGAAACTAGTAGAGATCAGCAGAGATGTTACATTTGAAGAAGATGTTGCATTCAAGAGATCTAAAGGCTCTCACATGCAGATAGACAATGAAGACCAAGAGTCTCCTCAAGACATGGAAGTTGACAATACTCTTGAGATTCAGAGGGAGGCTACTGATTCAAAAGAAGATGATGATCCAGTTGAGCCTTTGGAACCCTTTTGATGGGCCTATCGACATTATTATTGGTCGAAAGAGACCTCTATGGGCTAAGAAAACAATGCAAGAGGCAAAAAAGTTTGCAGCCCCTAGAGGAACATTCGGAGAGAGCAAAAGACCTCTCAAGGTTTCAAACTATGTTGCATTGATGAGTCAAATCATTGAGTCTGAACCTTCCAGTGTTGAGGAAGCTACAAGTCAGCAAGTATGGAGAGATGCTATGGCGAAGAATATCAATCTATCCTCAAGAACCATGTTTGGGACATTGTACCTAGACTAGAAGGCAAATCTGTTGTATCTTCTAAGTGGCTTTTCAAGATCAAGCATGTGGCTGATGGAAGCATTGAGAAGTACAAGGCTAGATTTGTGGCTAGAGGATTCTCTCAGAAAGAGGGAATAGACTATGAGGAAACCTTTGCTCCAGTTGCTCGTTATACTTCCATCAGGACTATCATTTCCATTGCAACAGCTAAAGGATGGAAGTTACACCAGATGGACGTGAAGAAAGCATTTCTAAATGGTGTAATTAAAAAAGTATACATTGAGCAACCTGATGGCTTTGAAGTTCATGCGAAGGAGTCTCATGTTTGCAGATTGAAGAAGGCTTTGTATGGCCTTAAGCAGGCTCCTCGTGCTTGGTATGAGAGGATTGATCGATACCTGCTGAGCTTGGGCTTCTCCAAAAATGATGTTGATTCAAACTTGTACTTCAAAGTAATTGATGGCGAAGCATTGATCTTGGTCCTCTATGTTGATGATCTATTTCTTACTAGAGAAGAACACCTCATTATCAAATGCAACAAGGAGTTGGCTTCTGAATTTGAAATGAAGGATCTTAAGTACATGCATTACTTTCTTGGTTTAGAAGTATGGCAGAGGTCTAATGAGATCATTCTAAGTCAAGGAAGTATACAATAGACATCTTGAAGAGATTTGGTATGATGGATTGCAAATCCATGTCTACACCTATGGAAACCAATTTTCAAAAATTAAAGGAGGCTATAGCTAGTTTAGATCTGGTGGATCCTACTATGTACAGGCAGTTGATTGGATCATTGATGTATCTAGTCAATACTAGACCAGATATTTGCTATGCAGTGAGTGCACTCAATCAGTTCATGTGTGAACCAAGGCAAATACACCTAGTTGCAGAAAATCATATCCTAAGATACTTGCGTGGCACAGTTGGGTATGGCTTGAGATATTCTTTTGGTGTAAACTTGAAGCTGCATGGTTATAATGATTCTGATTGGGCAGGGTGTGTTGCTGATCGGAAGAGAACCTCTGGATGTTGTTTCAGTTTGGGGTATGCGATGATCTCCTGGTGGAGCAGGAAGTAGTCTTCAGTGGCACTGAGTACCGCAGAGGCCGAGTACATTGTAGCGTGTGTGGCAGCTCGAGAAGCAGTGTGGCTTCGGAAGCTCCTTGCAAGATTGTTTGGACAATCATTGGAGCCAACTGTCATTCATTGTGATAATCAAAGCTGTGTGAAGCTTTCTGTCAATCCAGTGTTTCATGACAGAACAAAACATGTTGAGATCAAATACCACTATATCGGAGATATGGTATTGAGGAAAGCTATCCAGTTGAAGTATATTAGCACTGAGAGCAGACGACAAACATTCTCACCAAGCCTCTCTCAAGAGTAAAGTTTGTGTACTTCCGAGACAATCTTGGTATTGTGGAGAATGAAGTCCTAGCTGAGAGGGAGACTCAGCTTCAATGATCTTTTGTGATTTGCCTTAATGCATTTTTCTCTGTGAGAGAAATTTGAGGTGAAATCCCTTGTTTCCACCCTCTGGGAGTAGCCATGGTGGATGTCATGTTGAGTGACTCCGTGACAACATCACGTGAGAGAGTCCATGATGATTTTCTTGTAATTGTGTTTATTCACCCTTTGGGTGTAGCCATGGTGAACGTCATGTTGAGATGATGACATCACGTTGAGTGATTCCATGATGGGCACTTGTGCACATATGCTTTACCATACATGGGAGTAGCCATGATGGTTGATATCACGATTGAGTGAATCCGTGATGAGCTTCTTTAACATTTGGGTGTAGCCATTGTGGATGTCATTTCATGACATTGGTCAGTTGGAAGTATTCCTCCCTAGCTGAGAGGGAGTGTTGATGTTAGAGCAGCTTCGGGCCTTATCCTTCCAGCCACGAACTTGATGAAATAAATTCAATATAGCCTATCGGCTATTTAATTTATTCAAGTTGATGTCAATGTGAAGAGGTGCTTCACTTGCAACTTAAACAAATGATTAATTATTGTGAACAATTAATTAAGGACGTGTTGTGACCTTTTCACACATCACCCCATCCAAGATGGGGACCCCCTAATTTTTGCTCCATTCTAGTTTTTTTGGCTTTGGTTCTCTCTGTCTTTGATCTTTTGTCCTTCCGGGGATGTCCCGTCTTTTGACCTAGACTGAAATGATTGTCAAGTCTATGAAATTAGGGTTTCTATCCTTCAGGCTTGTTTGAGGTCAAATGGAGTCATCAAGGTAAAATTTAAGTGCAGAAGTACAATCAAAAGGCCCAATACAGGATCCCACTGAAATCTGACAACTTACTATTTTTAGTAAGTACCTAATTTGAGGTCTTTTCCTCAGGATTTCGGGGTTCTAACTACTTCAGCACATCCAGGCAGCTTCAGAGTGCCTACACATGAAATTTGAGCAGATTCAGACAACTGGCTATTTTTAGCAGTTTAGCCTTTGAGGCTATTTTCAGGGTTTAAACGTATGATTCTCCAATGCATGACTAGGGAATGGATCTGGGTTTTTCAAGACCTTCGCAATGGTATGACATGCAAACCGAAATGGTGACTTTCAGCGGTTCAGCCTTCAGAGGCTAATTTTGGGGTTTGCATGCAGAGATTTTCAGTGCATGTCCGGATATTCCATATGGGTTTTGCGAGAGCTTCGTAGTGATATGACATGCAAACGAAATGAGTCAGTTTTCAGGGACTTACTATTTTTAGCCAGTGCCAGCACGTTGACCAATTTTCTGGGTTTTTCTGGGTTTTTTGAGATCCCACGGGCACTGTGACATGCAAACTCATCCGACATCAGATAGGCCACTTTCCGGACACTTACTATAAATAGCAGTTTCACCCCAACAACTACCCAACACTTCAGTCCAACAAGCAGAGTGACAAACAGTAGAAATCAAGGGAATCGGGAGCAGTCCGAAGCGCATGCAAGTCAAATTAGGGTTTCCCCTGCTATGTCTAAAAATAGATGGAACAAAATGCAGAGATGTCAAAACGAAGCACGCCATCGGGATCAGCATCTTTCAGGCTGCCTACTGGCAAAATTTGAGCATGATCTGAATACTTACTATTTTTAGTAAGTCATTTCATGGCTATAAATAGCACGTCATCACCGAAGGCAAGTGTGAACAGGTCACTCACAGCATCAAGAGCCAGTGGAACGAATTTCGAAGCAAACAGAGATACAGAAGTTGATCAATTTTAGGGTTGCTAAAAATAGCAAATGGCTAAAAATAGCAAATCAGCTCAGGCAACAAGTATAAACAAGGTGGTGAAGTCAGTGGAAGCACAACCATGCCTGCCCTCGCTCAGAATGGGATGGAATGCAAGGAAACCCTAATTTCTCCGAATTTACTAAAAATGGAAAGCCAGGGCATGGCTAGGGCGTTGGAAATTTATAAGAGATGACTGGCATGGAGACACATAAAGTACGCCCAGAAGGAATGAAAGGTGTAAAAATCTCTAAGTGTGGAATTTCCTTCACACTAGGCAAAATGCACCCTCAAAGGTTTAAAATGGAAGCACACTAGGCTAAATGCGCCCAAGGGAGGTGAAAGGTCACTGAGTGTTGGCGCTTTCCTTTGCCTAGGCAAAATGCGCCCAAAGGTGGAAGCTCACCATGCAATATGCGCCCAAGAAAGGTGAAGGGTCACCAAGGGCGTGGAAATTCCTTCACCACCCCTCATATGCGCCTTCAAGTTCCTCCTCCCCATAGCAAATGCGCCCAAGGTGGCCACAAGGTAAAAAAACGTTGAAGGGTAAAGGAAATGCGCTAAGGTTAGGGAAATTCCTCTTCACACCCCTATTTGCGCCCAAGAGTGGAGGTTGACTAGGCCAAATGCGCCCTAGAGTGGAAGTGTCATGTGTGATTTGTGCCCAAGGTGTTTTCCTCCTCCACATGCTACATGCGCCTAAGACAAAGGTAAGGCTAGGGGTGGAGTGATTTTGAAAAATGCTAAGGATAAAAGATTTTCCCCCTCCACATGTGATATGCGCCTAAGGCAAGGTTGATGCACAAGGTGAAGTACGCCCCTCATGGGTAATCTAAAATGAATTTTCTAGGAATTTTTCTAAGGTGAAAAGAATTGCTAAGGCGAAGTAAGATGGATAAAATGGAAGCTCACATGCTCAAATGCGCCCCACATGGGTAAATTAAAATTTAATTATTTTCTAAGGATGAGAAGTACGCCTAAAGGTGATGATGAAGCTTTCTTCAAGCAAATGTGGAGCCAGACAGAGGGAAAATTCTTCAGGAGAAAATCAAAGAAAATGCCAAAACAAAGAAACTGGAGATTGCAGGTGTGGAAGACGTCCGGAGTGAAGAGAAATAAACCTTAGCCATTTTATTATTTTAAAATAATAAAAATTAAAAGTACCCCTTCATCCGGATACACATGACAACGATGAGTTCTGAAAAGAATTTTCTTCAAGGTATTGAGCATTGTCGATTGCGAGATGGTTTGAATTCATTCCACGCCTTGCTCACATCATTTTGGTGGATATTTTTGCCCGATGTCTATTTTGGTAAAATTCCTAAGGCAAATTCAGGAAATTTCTCTAAGGCAAACGAATAAAATGGATGAGCTTACTAAAATATTTCGTTGGAAGATTGAACGGGATAATTTTGCCAAGGCAAGGATGAGTAAAAGTGACTTAGCCAAATGAATTAAAATTGTTCAACGGAGCGAGTGATTTGATATTTTAAAGAAACAAATATGATGAAGCAGGCCTGTGCAGGGGTGATGAGATTCATACTTCTAGAAGTTCAAGATTCTGATGCTTCGGATGACGTGTTACGACTGGAAAAGAGAGGGAAAAGTGAATTCAAAAATGTGCTAAGTATAGCCTCTGTTGGATTTCAACCTGGCTATAATATTCTGAGTCCTCTCCATATTCTTCACAAGTTGCTGAATGCAAAGCACTTTTTGAAGCTGAAGTACGAATTTGCAAAGGTAGAAGACCCTCAAGTTGCTGAAGAATTCGAATTTGTGAAGGAAGTTGGAGGTTGCTGAGAAGTGCGACTTGGCAAGAGGTTGAGCTGACTGGGGCGTGGCTAAGCAAGTTTGGAGTTGCTGAAGCTGCTGAAGTACGGATTTGTGAAGAGGTCCCAAGTTGCTGAGAGGTCTTGTGGTTGCTGAGGAATTCGAATTTAAAGTCTTGAGGCTGCAGTTGCTGAAGGCATGACTCTGTGAGGAGGTTTATTTGCCTGCTGAAGTACGGAATTGAGTCTAGACATTTGGAAATTACTGTAGTACAAATTTACAAGCTTGCTGAAATATGCATTTAGGAGAAGCCAACAAGTTGCTGAAAGTACATTTTTAGAGGAGAAGTGCGAATTTGAAGAGAAGTTTCATAACTGTTGCAAGTACAGAAATTTCACAGAGACTTCTAAAAACATTGAAGTGAACAAGAATGTTGAGGTTTGCAGTTGGAAATGGCAAAAATGTTGCAGCCTTTTTATTTAAAAATCTGCTGGCACCCTCAATGGTGATTATTTTATTATTTTAAATCTTGTTTTCTAATAGCTTTTATTCCTTGCAGAATGGTCAAATCAAGCAAAAGAGCTGCAAGCAGAAACAACCACACTGAATCCGCAAAAGCACACACATCAAGACAAGCGGTGATCAAGAAGTTGAGCAAGTCCTTCTTGCTAGAATCAAAATTTTCATCAAAGTTGGGCAAGCTGGCTGACACAAACTTGGGCTCGTTCAACCTAGAGACATTCAGAAGAAGAATAATGGGGACCGGAGGCCATCACCCATCAGTGACTTCACACAATATTGTTAGGAGTGGACTATATGCAGCTGTCAGTTTTCCACCAACTATCTGGTGTCCAGAGCTCATCATGGAATGCGCCAACCACTACAACACAGAGCAGAGGACGATCATTTCGCCAAATGGCAAGATATTGGCCAACCTGACACCTGAAGCAATCGAGGAAGCATTCGGGATTCCAGTTCACGAGAAGATGATCTATAAAACAAAGGAAAGGGCTGAAAGAATGTATTCATCCACAGCGGACCGGTGTGCTGATTTGATAAACACCAGGTGGATGATCAAGCCCAAGCCAACTCGTACAAAATTACCCAAACAGATAATCTCGGAGGATTTGAGACAAGAGTTTGGTGATCTAATAATGATGTTGAGCGGAGTTGGAGGATGCCCCCAAGCGTTCATCTTTGAACCTTGGATGTTCTATTATGTCAACTTGGTACTAGAGGGCAAAGATCACATGGATTGGGCACTAATGATCAGTGACAGCATACACGAGTAGCTCCGTGGTGCGAGGAGAATGAAAACGTTTTACATGGGCTCTTATATTGTCTATATGCTGGCTCACATGACGAAGTATAGGGGAATCTCCTACAAGGAACCAATCGGGTGTGGCTCCCATCAATTTAAGATACATGAGGCTTGTCCACAGTTGCATCTGGCAAGCACCACCAACTACAAAAGGGTCAATGACGCCTTCACTATGCATATAACAAGGACCTTGCAGCAAAGAACCCATCACAGAATATCCAGGGAAGCACAAGAGTTGATTGAGAAGTTCAGGTGTTGGTTTATCCAATTTCCAAAGTTCACCTACATAAGGCTGCAAGGATTCTCTTCTTATCCTTATAGATTGCCCCGGTATCCCACCAACAGAATAGTGATGCTGGAAGTATCTAGGCAACTTATTGCCTATGATAAGATTCAAAATCAAAAGAAGAAGAAGAAAGGTGGACTTGGATTCTCAATTACCATGGGGAATTCAGATGAAATCTGCCCTTCACTACAAGCAGCTAGGGAGGCAGAAATTGAGCTCCAATTCTTCCACCTTTCCTACCACACTAGCAGGCACCACTACAATCCCCACAAGAACATCAAATGGATATTGTCAGAAGAGTTCAGGCACAAGGCACAGATCGAAGACTTTTGGGCCAGTGCAGTGGATGAGATCGAAGTCAGGAAGAGAATGTTCTCTCGGATACTATTGGTGATGATCAGAGAGTGCGAGATTGCCCCCGTGCCAGATCAGATTGAAGAAGACATAAACGTTGTACAAGATGACTACAAGACAGTGAGAGATACGCCTCTACCACTCCCAGATTGGTCGGAACCAGAGATTACCGACTTGGATACACTTTGTATCCCAGTCTTAACATTCACACGGAGCTGGATAGAGAGGCATGTCAGTCAACTTAAGGGAAGAGCAATTCCCCTTACATATAATTTGATGGGAGATCATAGATCGCTAGCAGCTAGACAGAGAAGGCCGGTGGATCATACTCCAAAGCCAAAGGGAAAAGAGCCAATTCAGCCTGAGCCTTTGAGAGTTGAGGAATCCTCGAATTCACCATCCCGGGCACATTCTCCGAGTATGCAGGAGGTATCATTGTTTGTTGATCAGAGGGACAGATTGGATGTAGGGCAGACAGTGCAAGTGGCAAGTCAGTCACCTCGTAGAGACTCAGTGGGTCAGAGCATCAACATGCCCCGAGAAGATAATCAGCAAGAAAATCAGCAAGAGACTGATGAGGGGACGGCCACTGATACTCAGTTTCAGCATGAGATTGAGGCAACTCTCGAGGATGATGCTACTTTAGATTAGGATGCCCAGAGCTCAGGAGATACGGAGCCTATTGATGATGATGAGCCTCTTCAGAACGATGGCAGGGGAGAAGTTCATGAGGTAGAGGCCGAGGTTGAGCAGCCTTTTGTTATATCAAACATGCGGCAGGAGGTGCCAGAATGGCTAAGGGATAGGATGAGACTGATCCTGCAGCCGAGATGGAGGAGTTGTTACAGAGGATCAGTGCACCTCCAACGAAGAAGAAGGCCAGGAAGTTCTCCAAGATCTCAACAGATGAGGATGGATCCCGAACTTTGCATATGGCAATGCCTCGGGTAGAGTGTGATCGGGATGAGGCCGTTCCAGAAAATTACGTGATTACAACTATGAAACTTGGCCGCCCTACTGGAGCACAGGTGGTTGAGGAGTGCGATAATTCCTATCAAGCACTCAAGGATAGATTGTCCTATGTTGAGGGAAAATACAAGAAACTGAAGGTAGAGCAAAAGACACTGATTGGCTACGTGCAGCACTTGTCCCGTCCTTGTGGGCAAGAGAATCCGGCAATTGAGCTCCCAGCTGAGTTTTTCAGGGAGTCAATCAGTGGGTTAGAAGATTTGAAAAGGATGACACAACAGGCAGACAAATGGGTTGCCAGCGTCCAAGCTGAAACAGGAAAGTTTATGGAGGATCTTGCACATGCCTATCGGCAAGCCTCCAATATTATGGTAAAGATGGGCGCAGTTAACCATGCTTGGGGTGAGGCTCGTATCTATCAGACGAGAGTTGTTCTCCGTTTAGGGGCTTTGATGAGCATACCTCTACAGGTTTTGGTTGAGGGAGGTGTAATTCAGCAGGGGGATAGATACGACTTCGCTGGATGGTACTCTTCAGTGGTCACAAGCCGAGGATTCTATGATGCATCACAGACGGATTCTGTCAGGGTCAGAAAGGCCATGACGAATATCTTAGATGGAGTTCTCAACACATTGGAGGCAATCTTTGCCAGGAGGCTGACTTCTGAAGAGGTGACTGTAGATGGATTGAAGAATAGATTAACGCCATTCTTTTCTGAGGTGAAGACCTTCACACAGAATGATTTCGAGAACACTTCTACGTTCTCCAGCATTATACAGAACACCCAGGACGCCCTTGTTGCCTGGAAGAAATCTTGTGCCCGACATGGGCAAACAGTTACAGTTTTAGAATTTCAGCAGGATCACATTCCTCCCATTTCGGATCAGGAAGTTGAGGCAGTATTGGCCAGGTTCATCAGATTTGCAGCCAGCGAGAAGGAGAAAGGAAACGCCCTTTTGGACGATGACCTTCTAGAAGGGGATGATGTGCATTGATGGCGGATAGTGGTTCATTGATGAGGAGTGGAGAATCTTCAACGCATTCATTGCCCCACTTCTCTCAGTGGCGGTTTTTAGGGCAAGAACCTTAATCAGGGCTTAGGTGGCTCAATCTGAGCCTTCCATTGTATTTGAATCTAAGTCGTCCACTGGACTGGGCTAGATATAAAAGGGGTATCCCCCCTCATTTGTAAATTATTAGATTAGATATCAGAGTTAGATAAAAATCAGAGATAGAATTGAGCTAGATAGAAGTTAGAAATAAAGCTAGGAGTTAGCTTAGTTTGGAAAGGAAAGAAAGACTTTCCCTTTGAAAGTTTTTGTAAAAGATTGTTGTGTAAGACTCTCATAATATAGGGATTTTCATTGATTGGTGATTCTATCTTGCATTGTGGGCAGTTGACGAGATCTTTTCGTCTTTCTAATTCAAGTAGAGTAGAGTAAACAAGACTTTGTTTTTATGCAAGTCGTGTTAATTGTGGAATGTGGCGTTGGTTTGAGCAAATCTTCCTGTATCCATACCACTGGCGGGCTTGCTGACGATAAGTCTGCCCCTGCGTGGTCAACTGGAATTTCAGCACCTAACTTCAGTTGTGATTTGTGTGTCCACTTGCTTCATTGTGAAGGGGTGGGCATGTTGAATCACAATTTGAACATCCTATCCATCCTTTGAAGATTGCACCAACTTTGTCAGAGTTGTCCGAAGGGGAGACGAAACAAAGTTTGGTTTGAAGATTGTTAAAGCCTGTCCTCTCATTCCATCTTTAGAAATAGATTGTAGGTTTCCTATCGCTATCCCCTTTTAAATTCAGTATTTCCCGGTCAGTTTAAATACCAAAGCATCATAGTCAAAACCCTTCATCTGCTTGACAAAATCGAACAATTACGTAAGTCCCCTTGGAATACCTAGCATATTCACATCAACCAACCGAGTCTATTCGCAATAAAAGGAACCCTGAATTTGAACGCATGAACTTTCACGCAATCTTAGCATGCGGAACACTTTGATCAAGAGAGAATAGAGTGACCGTTGGACATTTTATTTTGTGCTGGCGTTGTCATAAAACACACATCAACAGGACGACTTATCTCATCCGCCACCTCTTGGAGATATATCGATTTACTTTTGAGGTCGACATCATGTTTCAAGGAGACACGATTCTTTGTAGAAGGCCGACATGAAGACTTGAAGAGATGCGTCCTATCCCTTTCACTTGTATATATTGGAGTTGATCATTTGTCATTTGAGATCATCCATTATTCATTAGTTCGAGTTTTTCAAGCAAGTGTGAATTTCTCTAAGAGCAGATCATAGTCTGAAAGGAGGCCGAGTTTGTCACCAAGGGAGTTCGATATTATCAGCAGCAAGATGTCTTCTATTATTTTTTGTTTGCATCAATTGTGGTGTTGTTGATTGGCCTCATATTCAGCCCCATTGTAAAGGAGATAACTATTTCATATTCAATATATAAGTGATATATTGTTGTTGGGTTTTTCTCCCTCAAGTGGAGGGTTTTCCCAAGATATATGCTATGTCTATTTGTCTGGTTTTTGAATTAAATCTGCTTGCTAATAGCTGATCATAAAACTAACAAATGTTGTGGGGACTCTAGGTGTGCAGAAGGTTCGTCAATATTTCTCACAACTTGAATTCACACAATCAGAACGACACTTCAAGTAGGTGAATGACCAATTCTTGATGCACACAGTGAGTGACCTTGATCGCGAGCTACATATACGCATCTCACCAGAAGCCAAATTGGTGATGGCAGAATAGGCAGATTGGTTCATCCAATTCCCCACGTTTACCTACATCGACGTATATGAATACTCAAGTCATCCAGCCATGTTACCCTATTATCCATCGAATAAAGTGGTATTCATGGAATTTCTACAGCAGTTGCACAAAGTCCACTCCTTTCTGTGCATTAAATGCAAGACAGTTGCCAACTTTTCGTTTCAGATGGCGATTTACAGGTACAAATGAACAGCTGACGCCAAGGCTATGAGTCATGAGATGACGAGACTTAACCTTAAGTATCTCATTGATAGACACTCATATGACCCTTGGGGTTACTATTCAGCACGCCTTGGCCAACATTCTTCACACAAACCTTTCATGGAGGATTTTTGGTTTTGTTGTGAAGACAAGTTCGAAGTGCACAGGTGCAACTACAGTAGGTTCACACTTCCACAAATCGTTGAGTTCTTGTCAGAGGATGTGGAAGGATTATCTGATGATGATGGAGACATCATACTTCCTACATTTTTCAGGGACCAAATTGACTCGCAGCCTCTTCGATCCATAGATTGGTATGCCAAGGAAAGCACATCAGTTGAGGAAAGAACAAGCAGAGTTATAAGAAACAGCCAACTTTTCTTGGATTGCAAGAGGTCGTGGAAGGTAGTTATTCCAAACATAGAGCCGCCGCCGGTTACTACCACACTACCTTCCACTTCAAAGTGGAAACCTAGATAGAAAACAAGGAGTAATCCTCCTAAAGGAAGCAAAATGTCAGGAAATTCAAGAGGAAAAATGCAAGTTGCCAATGTAAATCAGCAAGAACAACATGTGGAGACAGCCACAAATACAACTGAGACAGTGCCAGAAGTGGAAGCAGAGCCTCCCATTCCGTCACCACCGCAGTAGGCTCCCATTCACATTGACTTGGAGCCAAATTTGCCACCACGTGACATCTCAACACAATCTCACTCATCAGGAGTTCGAGGACTAGCACTAATCCTTCCAGCGAGATTAGTCGAGATTCTTCTTGGCTTGAGAACCTCCTAGGTAGGAAGAGGAGAAAGTCGTCCTACCAATTGGACTTTGCAGAATTTGATCATGTCTACCAAGACACGTTAGAGAAGAAGCTCAAAAAGCAGGTTCATGTGGAAAAGAACGTCGATAACAAGATTGTTATTGAGATCGCCGCACCACCAGAGGACAAAAATGCGAATGAAGTAAAGGTTGATACTTCACTTTGGTGAAAGTCAACCTTGGTAAAAGCACACACCAAACTAAGGTAGATCTCCTTGAGGTTGCATCGGTGAGCATAAAGGAAAGAGTGGTTAAGGATGGTGAAGACAAAGCAACCCTCAAGGCTGAAAACCAGCAGCTATGGCAATATATCTCTAACGTCCTTCATGGTACCTCAAATTTCACCACGTTGCTTTTGCAAATGCTGGAGCTACCCATGGAGAAAAATGAGCTAAGTCAGCTGATTCTATATGGAAAGCACCTGAGAGATCAAGTGGAAGAGTTCGTCACCAGAGGCCAGTTTATATTGGCAGAGTTGTACCAATTGAGGTACAATGCTCACGACCTCTGCGCAGAGATCCAAGAATTGGAATAGAGCATAGTAGAGTGCAGGCCTCGAGATGAGATCGCCATCTCAGACTTGAGCATGGCGTACAATTCAATCACTGTGGAGGAATACAAGCATAATATTTTCACTTGGAAAGAACAACTTGTCTACAAGGTGAAAGCTTATGATACAATCTTTGCAGAATTGACTGAGTGCAAACAAACTGTGGCAAGTGTTGTTAAGTTCGTAAGAATATTGGTGACATCTATCCCTTGCCAGTACCAGCATGAAGGTGGCGAGTACATTGAGCTCGCTGAGGTGCAAATGCAGTTTCAGGACCTCATCCACAGCAGTTTTTGCAGTGACCCTGTTGACTACAGGTTGAGTCAGGTTGCGGCCATGTCGGCAAAGCTTGATGATGCAGCTGCAAAGAAGAGTGAATACCAGGATCAGATTGCAAGTGGTAAGGAGATGCTGCAAAGACATGACATCACCCTAAGGAGTATCAGTTGTCCGAATGCAGAAACAGTTAACAATTGGTTAGAGGAGCTGATTACTCAAAGTGTTGAGGTGTGAACTGCCAGTTGGTACATCCTACCTTCTCCAAAAATAGCATTTATGACCAACACTTAACTTGATGCCTCTTTCCAAGTTAACTTGGTGTCCCACCTTTTATGCATGTCCATTTTTGGAGACACCTTTGTATATTGGAGTTCTCTTTTAGTTTAGAATCAATTAACTGAAGTAGTTTTTCCAGTTAACTATGAGGTTACCTACTTTTAGACATAGGAATAAATCTTGTTGATTGGCAAGAACTGAATGTTAACTCAAGGAGATTTTAGGGTTCCCTACTCCATTGAGTGTCTATAAATAAGAGCAACTTTTCTCATTGTATTTTAACTTTACTTCATAGTAGCAAAACGCTGAGTCGGATAGCCTGTGACTTTGTTCACTTAGTATATGTTCTTGAATCATACTTGTTATAGAAAAACGCTGAGTTGTTTGCTTGCGTTCTTGTTGTTCAGGTACTTGTGTTCAATCTATATTCAAGTGTATTTTGGTTGATCGTAATATTGGATGATTGTCCTCTTTCATACAATTTTCTGTCCCAAAAAGTGTAATCTTTGATCGAATTTGAGAACATAAATCAGGAGAGCAATGAGCCTTTGATCCAAAATTCTCAAGGTCTTTCATATTTGTTTTGTTCTTCTGATCTTCATTTCAGCCTACACCTCAGAAAGAGAACCTCGCCTCCAAGCGAATCCTGAGATCTAGCTTGCCGTTTTAAGTTGTTTCTAATAACCTTTATTTCAGCCTACACCTCGGAAAGAGCACCTCGCCTCCAAGGGAATCCTGAGATATAGGTTATCGTTTGATGATTACTTGCATAAACTTTATTTCAGCGTAAATTTGAAAGAGCAATGAGCCTTCGGATGAATTCTAAGAGACAGTTTGTCTAAGTGATCTAACCATTCCCAATTGCTCCTAAATCCTCTCGCTCTGAATTACTTGAGGAGATAGGATAGTCATAGTGTTAGCCCAGTTGTAGTTAAGATCTGCGAAACAAGAGAAAAACCTTAGCTGCAACGCGTTGTGTTTTATAACCTTGTGCTCTACATCTGAGTAAAAAGATAGGAGATTTAGTTTACTTTACTTTTTACGCAACCATCAGCAAAAGAGAGAGCTTCCCCTCCTAATTTGAAGAGTAGTTAATACTGTTCATAGCTATACATTTCCAATAAGCACTCCAGAGGTGCTAATTGAAACGCCAATAGGTACTATGTTTTTTAGTTTTTTGTCATTGTGTTGGTATGTTTGTTTTTAGTACAAGGCTCACCTTTGTAAGAAAGTCAATGTAATGAATTAAGCGATTTGTTAGTATTGTTATTTTTAGCATTTAGAATCTAGGAAAAGTGTCACGTTTATGTATGTTGGTTACATCTTCCAAACTTATATAAGGAGATGAACCTCATTATAATTGTCACTCCAATATCTAATAGAACAATATAGCATTCTATTTTTTGCAACAATTTCCATGGTTGCTTTTAAAGCAAGTCCATTTTTATGTTAAGGATTTTTTCAACAATGTTTGAGCTTTGATTGGAGTTTGATATGTCAATATCTATGATTCTTCAGCATATAAATGCAAAGGAAATGATTTGATTCAGGTTTTTTTGGATCAAGGGTATAGACTTTATCATTTGTTTAACTAAGTACTTGAATGCTCAAGGTTTCCTTGTAAAACTATCCATTTATTTCAATGGTGTGCCCTAGGGACCATGACAATAAAATCACCTAAAAAAACTCTGAGCCAACAATACAACTGTCATTGGTATGGAGGAAACCACTTTTCCCATCACAAGGGCTTGAGCCAAGAAGGAAGCACAAAACTTGTGATTGAAAAAAGATGACATGGGAAAAACTTCACATGCCAATATACAAAGGAAGCTAGAGATGCCATATCAAATACATCCAAGTGACCAAGGTAATTCCAAGCATTTTTTCCCAATCACTCATCTCGTCTTCTCATTGCAAAGAAAGCATTGGAAACTTACACCAATTAGGATTAATGACCTACCCACAAACCAATTTCTTTAACTATTCTAACTTGTACTTTCAAGTCCCATTGACCCACTATGGTCATTCTTCAGCATTACTATTTTTTTTCTTTAAACAATAACACATCATATCCAAGAACAATTGTGTGGCAAGAACATCAAACCATATTTATTTATAAATCACTCCCACACTTCCTTGTGTGCCTTTGCTTCAACTACAGGAGTCATTATGTTGTCCCCAAGACTCAACATTATAGAATTATTCCATCTTTAGCATCCCACTTGCTAATTTTACCTTGCCCTATAATTAAGTTCTATTGGATTATTGTACCAAACTTTGAGAATCGGTAAAAACTATTCCAATTATTTATCTTCAAATCAAATACTCGTATAGAACACTTGTGACATCGCTTCAATCTCCCTCAATTGTGTGCTTGTGTCTTTTTCTCACAATGACCCAACCAAAGTCTCCAATACCATGTTATTGATCCTAATAATATAAAGGATGAAAAAATTAAGGCTAAGGAATCTATTTCGTTACTTAAGGTATTGATGACATCCATGAGAGTAGATATCATTGCATTATCAAAGAAAATAGATTCCCTTATGAGTATTATGAACTCCGAGAGAGTATATTTGCATAAAATAAATTGGGTGAAAGATAATTATTCTAAGGGACACAATGCTCATGGGTTTGAAATTTTGAATTATATCTCAAGATAGATCAACACTCCAATAATTCAATAGCTAGCACTCATATTACTAGAGTATAATCAGCCTAAATTATTTTTAATAACTTTTTTAAAAAAGGACAACATACATTTTTTTTATAATGCTTCCTATTTAACTTTATATTATAAAGAGTAATAGTACAATATTCACAAAAAAGGAGGGTGGTATAAAGGCACACCCACAAAGTCTAACTGGACCAAATCTGAAACAAAGACAAACAAATAGGGCCAAACCTAGGAAAATTTAAGTAGCTAAAGCAATGCCAAAAGGAGGAGAGTTCTTATCATCAAGATTGTCCCATCAATCGGCTCCAAACCAGTGAGAGCGCCAACTTCAAGAGTGTCATCCAAGGGTTGTTGAGCACAGCCTGGATAAATGGCCAACTCTAGGCAAGGGAATTTGCCAAAGTTGGACCAATTGAGAGCACTTTCATGCTTGTGGGAAGAGGCAAAAGACAGCCTAGAAGGCTAGGTCCATCCACCATGAGCAACATTATCTTTGGGAACTAGAGGTTGGGAGCCACAGAAGCAAGAGCTTCTATCATGCTTGGCAAACTAGCTTCGCCCATGCTGACACCCTCAAGATGGAGAGGAGGGAAGGGGAGAAAAATTCTAGCAACAGTGCAAGGGGCATTCCCCCAATGGTCCAGCAACTCCTAAAGATGAGCAACTTCAAGTGCAACTTTGCTAGCTTGCATCTGAATTTTCACAAGCATGTTACACCAAATCATGGACTTAGTGTACAAAGAAGAATGAACATCAACAAAACAATCCAAGAAAAGAGATACATTTCTATCTTTCCAAATAGTGAAGATAATTTCCACCCTGAAAGCATGCTAAATCTGGGTATACTTGAGTGGTATATAAGGCCAATCTCAAAGCAAAACCATATGTTAAAAAAAGGAGTAAATCTAAAAGGTTTGAAAAAATCACAAATGAAATTCCAAGCTTCCTAAGCTCTGGGAAAAAACTAGAAAAGGTGCTTGAGGTTCACCATCTATCCACAAAATGCGCAATGGGGATCAAGAATACCCATATGAGTGAAATGACCACCCTGAGGAAGGCCTTGATAAAGGATGTACCAAGCAAAGTGTGCTAGCTTAGGCTCCAGAATAGCCAACCGAATACAATAGAAACAGTGATGTTACACCCCGAAATTGTATAGCTACTATTTTAGCAATGCTTAGAGCATTCTGTTTGTAAGGAAGATTTTGGATGAATAA
Source organism: Sequoiadendron giganteum (assembly GCA_007115665.2). NCBI lineage: Eukaryota > Viridiplantae > Streptophyta > Pinopsida > Cupressales > Cupressaceae > Sequoiadendron > Sequoiadendron giganteum. The sequence goes on from CM021108.1 coordinate 350,108,899, forward strand.
AATGTGTTGAACCTTGTTATCAATTTGAGAATCTTTTTACATTTTATGATTGACTCATTCTATGTTCTTGATTGATGTTATTCTTGGATAAAACAATGCATGAAGAAGGATAATTAGTCTTGCTTTTTATAATTGATTTATATACTGCAAAATGCTATGAGCAAGTAACTACCGTGGTTTTGTGCCAATGGATGCAGGAACAGGAACCATTCCTCCAAGCGGAGGGGAGACATCACTCGGGAGAGGGGCTTGGTCGGATAACCGGTAAAGTAAAATAGTTGAGCATACACACACTTCACTAAGGGTTAGAGGAACTGAGTCAGATAGAGTTATCTCGATAAGTCATCCTTAGGCTTAGGAGTTTTGGAATACTTCTTCATGCTTTGTGAGTGGTGTTACTTGTTAAACTGACTTCCTGTTCTGTGACCTTTAATGTGAAACATGAATTGATATATGTACATAGGCAGGGTGTATATGCGTATACATGTATCACTCATATGTACGTATCGATATGTATGACATGGCGATACAGACGTATGATGGGCAATTATTATGCCATACGCATGTGTCGACATGGCATACATACACATACATACACATGACGATATAATGGATTATACACATCTATAAACATATACACACTATCTATGATGTTTTGTTATAACATTATTATGTTGCCTTGAATTTACAGTTAAACATATATACACATATTTGCACAAATAGGTATATTGAAAGTATATTGACTGGCTCGCAATACACGTATTTGAATGATATTTGCAAATGTGTATATGTATATTTAAGTGTAAATATAATGGATAAATATATATTTATATATATTTAATATTATATAAATATATATGATATTATAGTCTTACCAGAATAAATATATAGATATATATTTGTATATTTAAATATTAAACATTTAAATATATATATATTTATTTTGGGAAATAAAACTATAATAAATTATATACAATATAATACATAATATATAAATATATAAGAATTTATTTATATTTTAAATATAAAATCATGGGGAAATAAAAGACTTAGATTTATATAGTCACTTGGTAAATAACATATAAAGTTACCATGAGAAAATAAATGTTTTAAACATTGAAAGTCATTTAGGTGATTATCGAATATTTGTTACCAATGGAATAAACTTAAAATGCATTGAATATTTGTAACTGCATTCACCGAAATTTGGCTGGGAGAAATATGCCAAAATTCAAATGTTTTATTGGCAAAGGTCAAACTTTTATTTTGCAAAGGTAAATGAAGGAAATCGCACGGTTGCAAATACGCGCACACAGGAGACCTGGTCGCGGGTTGTAAATCCGCCATACTGAGAATGTGTTAGAAGGCCTAAAGTTTAGGCTAGGTGGGGCGCATTATGCCAGGACGTTTTCTTGCTATGAATGTTAAATCCGCCATTTTGGACGCCATGGCTAAGGACGCCTGTAGGTGTCACTCAGCAGCACTTTGCCATGTGAGGTTTGAAATATTCTTCCTGGAAGAAGGTCGACTCACCTTGAATTTGCTGAGTAAGTAACTATACTGCTGCCACAGCAAGAGTGACATTTTCAAATAAGGGAAGTGTCAATTCTCATGCCAAAAATGTAGCATGGCATGAGAATTCGAATCCTATAAATTGAGCTCTTCTCCTTGTCATTTTCACCAATTCACATCTTGCCATTGCTATATCCGAATTTGCTTATATAGAGCCACAATTTGCCATTGCCATACTGTTCAAAACTTGAGAAAATCATTTGCTGCATAAATACATGTGCACACCTGTTGTAGGAATCAATTTGGGAATAAGAAATAGTCTGCATTTCCAAAAATATACTCCATTGCCATTCTGGGCTTCAGCTTAAAGATTTAAATCTGGAAGGAGCAGTAAAATAGAGGAATTTAATAAAGGAAGTAACAAAGGGAGCTGCCAGCCTGCTACTAACTGTATCAGAAGCATTTACAAGCAGCAAGGAAGCCAGCTAAGGAAACAGGCATGAGTGTCATATACTTAGTATCTCTGTTTTAATTTATAAATAAATGGAACTACATGTTTATTTTGTGCATTAAAATGTATTGTAGTATAAGTAGACCAGTCAAGTAAAAGAGAAAATCAGTTTTCTATGTATGACAGTATAGGCTAAAAGAAATAGCATGTTTGCTTTATAAAGGAATAGCTTGTCCAAATTACAAAGGAATGTTTGAATGCATTTTATAGAATTAGCTTGTGTGCAATTTTAAATAAGGGAAAAAGGGGAAACTATTATTCCACTTTAATTTGGGAAAAGGAATTTACTTTGATGGATTGCATGTGTGTGAATACTGCTTGATCTCCTTATATAAAGGAAATGAGGAAACTAGCTATTTAAATACCAGGACGAGGATGAAACCAGTAACAAGGTTAGTCTAAAGCTTAAAGTTAGTAGGTTAACTAGGAAAGCTATGTACTCCATGGATAAAGATTTCCAGGATAGAAGTTACCTAAGGGGCACTTGTTGACTACTTTTCATTTCCTAAATTAGGTAGATTGTTGTAGGGGGTTTGGGGTGATTGACTACCCATGGTAAGGACTTAGCCTACGCGTAGGATAAGATAGCCTCAAGTCAAACTGAACCTGACTTAGTGCATGTGATAGATGACCGTCAGTTTAAATACTGTCGAAACACTTTGGCCAAAGTAGTGTAGTACACCTACATCCACTTAGACTGTGAGACGATTACACTGTCAGTTCACCGTAGTCTAGATTACATACTAGATCGAGATTGTGGGGATACAAGGATTTAGTTATGTAGGACTCCACATTATGCTCAGTTGGTTACAACAGAACCGGTTACCCAACCAATCTCTTCGTAGAAGGGAGGGTCGTCTACTTAACAGTAAACGTGCGGGGGACCACATTATAAGTCCGTAGTTGGCGGAAAAGCACCTGAGTGATGTTTCTCCTCCATAGTAGACTTCTGATGAACCAAGGTTTGAAAGGGAAGAACCTAGACCGTCTTATTCCTATTTGCTCAAAAGCTTCCGAGTTGTTTTATACTTGTAAGATTTCTTACTCTGTTACTTATTTGAAAGAAAAGTAATGATGTATTGTGTACTCTGTTATTTACTTGGAAAGGAAAATAATAATGTATTGTGTCAATTGTTTCTTTAATATGAAATGTTGCAATAGAAAGAAAAGAAAAGTTTATTTACTTTATCATTATGTATGTCTTTCCTTGTATTTTATTTGTGAAAGTAGAAAAATTTTAATTACCCAATTTGGGGGTTGTTACAAGTGATGCTAGATCCCAATAGAGGACTGAAGATACCATTGATGATTTAGTTGATCTACCATAGGAAGATGGGGGGATGGCCACAAATAACCTTTGTAAGGCCTGTAGTTCCAAAAAGAAGTATCTAGGTACCATTTCCAATACTTCTACCAAGTTTAAGATATCTAACCCCAATTTTATGAAGCATTTGAAGAGGAATAGCATCAATCATGAACTAAAAAGTCTCTTGGTCTTGGTTAGCAATCTTGAATTTCAATTTGAATTCAAGCCAAGAAAGAAAATTCTTAGTGGCTCTATTGATGAAATTTGGTAACACACAAGCATCTCCCTTAAATAATTTCAAGGCATGGATCCATGGCACTTTGGACAATGGGTGGTCTTGACAAGAGAGAATCGAAGACCACCAAATAGATTGTTGATTGATAGAAAGGTCATGGCAAAAGTCATTGCCTACCCAACGAAGCCAAGGCTTGAAAGCTTTCCACACATTCCAAAGTCTCTTAATAACAAATGTTCCTTTGAATCTTGAAAAATTCCCTCATGGTAAGAAGAGTACCAAAATCAAGGCCCTTCCAAGCCAAATGACCTAAAGGCACTCCAAAACTAATACAATGCCTAATGAGGATTTTTTAGGCTTCATTGCCCTCTAATACTTTGATAAACCATTTAGCACACAAGACAATGCCTTGTTTGCACATGGAATGCAAGCCTAGACCTCCAAATTCATGAGGTAGGCAACAAAAATCATAGGCCACATGATGGAAGCCTTGATGCCCATCATTGCAAGCCCAAAGAAAATCTGAGTAATTTTTCAATTCTCAAATATGAAGCCTTGGAAGGAACCTAGCAAGAGGAATAATACACATGCATGGCGGCCATAATTTTTGAACAGATTTGAAATTTAGCAGCCAAAGAAAGAGGCTTGGTATTCCAACAATTAAATTTATTTTCAATTCTATCAATCACAGCTTGACATAGCTCAAAGAATGAGGCCTAAAAAGGAAAGGGTATGCCCAACAAATGAAACACTAAGTCTTTTGCCATTGAATGCTCAAACCAAAGGCCTAGTAGAAGATATCCAAACATTTAAAGGACTTGTGTGACATTATTTTCTTCCTCAATGAGAGTGAAAAGAGAGTCATCAAAAAAATGACCCATTGACCACTAACCAATTATTGGGAAGAGTTGGGAAGGGTTATCCCCTTGATTAGGGACTGTGACACCGCATGAGCTAAGAGGTAACCAAATCCTTTAGCAACAAGAACATAACAAGCTAGGGCAAGAGGGCAACCTTGACAGATGGACCGATGAAGCCCAAAAGGAAAAGATCAGTGACCAGAAATAGTGATGCAACCCAAAGCATATGCAAACAACATCTCCACAGATGGATGAAATGAGGCCCAAACCCAAGCACTTGAAGCATGGCGAGGATAAACAACCATTCAATGTAGTCATAAGCCTTGGAAAAATCTATCTTGAGAAAAATGGTAAGCTATTGGGAGAAGTGAACCCATTCCATCCCTTCCCACATAGTAATAATATTATCCAAAATAAATCTGCATTTCATTAAAAATGTTTGTTCAAGATGAACAAGCTAAGGAAGCATAGTGTGGAGCTTGAGATTCAAAGCCTTGGTGATGATCTTGTAGGAAACTTTCAATAAAGTGATCAACAACCAATTACTAATTTCTTCAGGATTGTTAGCTTCAGGTATGAATATAATATTTCCTTTTTTAATTAAATTTCCCATGGGCTTGGAATGAAATGCTTCAATATAGACCTTATGAAGGTCATCTCCCACTATATCCAAAAAGGATTTATAGAATTCACAAGGAAAACCATCCAAACCAAGGGCCTTGTCATTACACATTGAGAAGACAAATTCCTTCAATTCTTCTTTGGTAAGAAGTTGAACCCTGAGAATGAGCTAGGAATCGGAAACATAGCAAGGAACCACATTTAGGCAATGTTGTAAAGTAGCCATCTAAGCCAAAGAATACTCTTGGGCAGAAAAAACTTGCTCATAGTGCCGAACAAAAGCCTAAAGAATATTAGGAAGCTCTTTCAAGAGTTGCTTCCCTTCTCAAATTTGCTTGATGGATTGAGAAGAATGACGAGCACACAAATATTGGAAAAATTCCTTCAAAACTTTGTCACCAATCTTGAGCTAGTGAAGTAGAGCCTTGATTTGAGCCCCTTGTGTTGTATGAGCATCTACAACCTGCTTCTAGTGGCAGAGTTGAGCCACTCAAAGATGAGTGGTAGAATCAAAGTGCTATGCTTCCAAAGTGGTGGTGGTTTGGCAAAGGTGAAAGGTGGTGACCTCGTAAGAGCGACGATGGTAACAGGCCAACTAATGCCCATAAATGTAGAGGAAACTGGAAGTATGGGTTATGGCATCATTCCACCAATATATCTAATTGAACCCATGCATAGGACATGGTTCTAAATTCCAAACACATTGAATGTGAGTTGATGTGGCTCTATGATTAAGAAGAGATGAGTAAAGGAAAAACTACGTCTTCATGATCTTGGGCTTAGCAACTTGCCACTCAATATGAAATAAAACCGGAAAGTGGTTTGAAAGGACAGCATTCAACAAGGCTCCACTAGCAAGGAATAGTAGCTGGCAAAAGGAAAAAAGATTGAGCTAACATCATCACAAGATCGAGACACTTCAATACTCTATCAAGGCCAACACTTAGATTACTCCAAGTGTGCCATGTCATATGATCTTGGTAGCGGCCAATAGTGGGATCAAAGAGGTCCAATTTATTGCACATGAAAAACTAGGCCTCTCTTCCACCAGCTATCCAACACATAGGCAAGGCCCCACATTTATCATAGGCCATTTCAATCATATTAAAATCTTTGCACAAAACCCATGTGGCAACAATCATTGAATTAACAATCCATCTCCATAGGGAAGATCTCTCAACAACATCATTTGAAGCATAAACATTAATAACTCCAAATAAATGATTTTTAATGTCGAAAAGAGAAAATAATGCCTAGTTGGTGGGGTCACATCCCTATTCAACTAAATTTTGATGCCACGTAGGAGACAGAAAGGTGACAACATCTCGACCTACTTCATGATGACTACACAGAAAACAATTGGCAAGCCAAATCACATGACAAGCAACAAAAAGAAAAAAATAGAAACTTTAACCTCTTGCAAATAGAGAATGTCTAAACCTGGGAATTGCGGACAAACATCACAAACAAAGTATTTCCATGGGAGGTCTATCAAACCCCGGGCGTTCTAGAAAATACAATTCATAAATGAGTGTCGAGAATCATCTTCTTGTTATCCAACTTATTCAAAGCGAAATAACTGTTTTGCAAAATGGCTTCATTCGCATCAGAAATTCCTATCTAGAAATGGAGAGGGATGGGCTACCATTTTTTTGGCACAAACTCTCCTTCATCCAATTACCTTGCAAGACCTCCTATTCCCAACAAGAGAAGGGGAAGCATGTCGGGGATTGACAACAATCAATCAAGACAAGGCTGATGTTGTGAGTGGAGTCCAAACAAATTTCACCTCACCCTAAGTCTTCCCAAGGGAGGAAAGTTCAAATTTACCTAAATTTGGAAGTTTTGAAACATTTTTCGAAGCTTGGTTCCCAAAGCCAAAAGGTGATGTGAAGGCTTGTTGTTACCAAAGTTCTTGACTTTGCAGCTAACCACAATAGACCAACCTTCCTCTTCTTTTGTAGGAGGTGGCGACTTGGAAGAGGGTTATGCAAAGGCTTTGGACGTAGGGGAGCCAAAGAGAAATCCCAGATCTTGTGTTATGAGGATTGAGACCACTAATAGATGTTCAAGAGGATGATATAAAGGACGCGTAGAGTGTATCTAGTTTTACCAACTTGGATATCAATAGAGTCTTTAAGGTCCTTGGATAAGTCTACTCAACACAAACCGATCATTGAGGATGAGCTAAATTGAACCATTTTGGTTTAATGCACACCGTCATGCCTAAAGAAGAGGCTATCTAGCTTAAAAAATTCTAGCATGGCAAGGGTAATGTAGGGAACTCAACCCAAATAGGGACTCGAAAAGACTTATTATCAAAGATGAGAAAGTCTTGAGTCCAAGTTTTGAAAACAATCAATGAGGAGTGAATGAGCTAAGGGCTATGGCTAAGCATAGCCTTAGCATAATTGGCTTCAACAAAGCAAAAAACAAAAAAACTCTTTGTAAGGTTTTGCACAATGACAAGGTGGATCCCATGCAGGGTACAAGCCATGCCAACCCAGTTTTTGAGCATGCTTTGAAAGGGGACCCTACTAAAAAAATATCTAATCAAGGTAAAATTTTCTAACTAGTGGCATGCATTATCAATTTTTTAAATTGGAAGAACAACATCTGGTGGTGTCTCAGGGGACATACCTAATGAAAAAACTTGGGAACAAATTTCCAAGGTCGTTTGGACAAGGGTGCCATTGCTTGTCGTCGTCAAACCTTCAACTCCAGTAGCAACAACTGCAAAGAAATGAAAGGTTGAGGCCATTTAAAGGGGATGGAAATCACCCACAACTTAGCAATGGAAAGGGTGCCAAATAAATGCAAGCAAAAACACAATACTCCTACTTTCAAAAGCAGTGTGACACAAGCAAACACAAGAAACCCTAGCAGGGCCAAGAACCCATAAGGACCACCACCAACCACAACATACTTATTTAAGTTACACTGCAGTCACAACCATTTGATTCTTCACATTGTAACTGCCCACAAATATCTATTGCACCTTCTAGGGTTTTCCACAAATGAGATCGACATGCCATGCGCAGCTAGTATCCTTTGCAGCATTGCAATTGGGCTATTTCCGCATACTGCATCACCACTTGATGACCATTAGAGTTTTGCACTCAAGCTTTTAATGTACTGCCACATTAACACACTTGATGAAAAGCCACTTCTCTTGGGGTTTTGGGCCATTATGCTTCCTTAATGGTGCACCACCATGATTTGACCTTAATACTATTTTCACAGGTCTACAGAAATTATCTTATGAACACTAATTTTATGAGTTTGGGGAAGCTATCTTATAAACTGTGGTGCCTCACTGCAACACTGCAACACAACAGACACTTAAGCAGAAATATTCATATCGCAAAATAGCAAATACTTAAAATACTCAATATATAACAAACATCACAAATTTTAGACTTATCACTCTAACAAGCATAGCATCGTGTTAGAACTTTTACTGAATTTGATGTTTCAAGTTTTGGTGACAATTTAAATTTTAGAACATTGTCGTCTGGTTACATTCTAATGGCAACAGTATTCATATGTGAATTTAGGGTCACATAACGTAATGGTAGCTAGAACTGTATAAGAACTTTAAAACATCCTAATTGGAAATGTACAAACCATAAATCATGCATATTAAGGATCTGAGACTAAAATAGATAATCCCAATAAGATGAAAAGCACATTGTGGGAAACAAACCGTAAGAAAAACTTACAATTATAGATGGAAGAACAAAGAGAATTTTATATACTCCCATGAGATTAAAATAGTCAATTGGACCACAAAGCAGTAGCGGCATTGTGATAAATGTAACAAGAGTAAGAGAGTATGAAAAGAACTGTATAAGAACAGCAAGTCCATTACAAGCTGATGCCGCTTCTTTCTGAAGGGTGAATCTTCCGTTAATTTAAATTTAAAAATATCCTATTTCCTCTATTTCAAAGAAGACATACGGCCAGACTTAACCCTCAAGATGTCAATTTACCTATCTAGGATGTCGCTATCATCTGAGCACACACTTGTGTGATGCCAATCTGTTTCCCCCATCCCTGAGGCACAAAATAAATATATTCTCCTCCATTCATCCTTAGGATTTTACCATCTACCCATTTTTTGCATTGAGATATGAAGTTCAAAAGAAATGTACTTGTATAATTCTAGAGAAAATAAAGATAACTGAATGAGAAAGATAGAATTTCTAAGCAATTCTTACTGTTGGATTTGTTGGTCAGATAGGAACCCAGTAAGTTAGTAAACATCGAGACTACGTCATGGTTAGTGGATATTATCCCACAACGAGTGTGTAAATCATTGTATCAATTTCTGACTTTACAAATGCTCAGATACAACAACAAATCAATGGCACTCAGCTTTGTGGAGCATGTGTATGGAAATAAATTTTATAGATTCATAATTTCCATTCGAGGAGAACACATTACATAATTTTCAGTAGATAACCTTCAAAGTAAGCTTTATAAGCAGAGCAACGGATAGTTTGGAGTTCATGAATTGAAACAAGTGGGCAACATGTTGGAATTGTTGGCAAAACTAAATGAATAGAATAAATGAACTGAAATGAAACAGTTTTTGGAACCAAGAGATATAATAAAAAATGTTTCATGCTGACACATCTAAGAGCTGTTCTATTAATCTTCAAAATTTCCAATATTTTTTTATGTTGTGGTGGATCTCAAAGAAAAATATACTTTTTTCTAACCTCGCCTCCTCAAACATGTCAGATAGTTATCTATTGATTAAAATTTTAACAATGGATAAAGGCAAAGTCAAAAGGCACAAACCTCGTTGCAGATTCGTTCCTGTGCTGTAAGCAAAAATGCTTCATACTCCTCCTTGCTAAAAGAGCAACAAAGCATCAATCTGCTGAGATTCGCTCTACCGTTCACCTGCACTGGCTTTTTCTTATAGCCAATGCCCCACTTCAATGGAGATGCAGGATGAGATTGAACAAGATTAACGTATTTGTTGCTCTGCATTATCATTTTAAAATTGTCAAGGATTTGGCTTGTGACTCTTTTTTATCTTTGTTATACACCCATAGAAATGCAGGAGCAGAGTATTTTCCTACTTCGTGCCTTAACTTGGTTTGATGGCAATTGGCCATAACTAAACGGTTTTCAACATTGAGGTATCTATTTGGGAAGGACTTATCAATTATGTATGTTGTTGTGCTTTTAGAAAATAATTGTAAAATTGTCATTTATCTTTCTATTGGTTCATGTTGAGAATAATTAATGCAAAAATCATTTTTTCTTTTATCTTTTTATAAATTACAGTTTCATCGCATTTAATTCATTGAATCAAATTTAACTTTAGTAATGGTTCAAATAACATAAGCATTAGAATATACATTATAATAGTCATTTTCTATTGTGAGGTGACAAGTTAAATTAATATGAAAATAGATTTTGGTCTTAATAAAATTACATTGTTGACTTTCAAATTATTTTGTCTCTTTGAATGACATTTCTAATATCACTCAATTTATTGGACACAACAAAATTCATTACAGTCACCACAACATCGACATAAACCTAACACAATGTGTTTCTTGTTTAAATAGTAAGTAGTTGAAATATTCTTCAAACTACATGTCTTTGAGTCCATAAAATAGTTCTAATAAAGTGTTTTTTTTTTTTAATATTTGGTTAGAAAAAGAGTAAGATGAAAGGGGAGATAAACGAGAGGAGGTTGAAGAGGAGTGGATAAGAAAAAAAAAATTAAAGAAAAAAAATTGTAAATTTGGTAAAAAATATATATTGTAAGTCTTTCTTTGGTTTTGGATTTTTTTGTTTTAAAATAATGATTAGTTTACAAATAACGATTTTAGCATGAAACTTAAAAAATAACTTTATCTTTACTTGATCAGATATACACACATCTCGGAGAACCAATTTTGACTTTAGTTTACTCATTCCTTTATGTGGGTTAGATTCATAGTCATGAGACTAAACTAGTTTAGTTCCATGGGTGTGAAAATGATCCCAAGACTTTCAACTTTCAAATTTCAAATTCCAATATGGGCCCTTGTCAACTCCCTCCAATTAACTATTGTATTTAACTAAAGAAAAAAATATTAATGTATGTGTTTGGGTGTTGTGTTTAAGGATAAACCTAATTCATTATTGTACATCTCTAAATATCATATGAGAGCTCTTACTTTTGACTTGCATCATCACATAGACAACATATTATAAAGCATCATTGCATCATCTACTTACAATAGCATTCAAGTAGGATTGTATGTTTACTTGGTGTCTTCAATCTTTGTTTCATATTGTTGACTCAATAATATTGATATGAACAAGGGAGAATCCCCTAGGTAGCCTAGCAATCCCTTCAACAATGTCTATACACACCACCCCTTTCAAATGCCAATTGAATGTTGGGAAACGTGTTGTACACATTGCATAATGATAATAATGCAAAATAGATAAGTAATTATGATGCATCTAGAAATGTAACCTTACCACATGAGATAAGCATTCTTGGGGACACGTGTATGTTGTATGGGAAAGTAGACAAATATTTTAATGTGGGAGTCACATTAGGAAAAATATTCAATTTTGGGGTCGTGGTAAACAATGAGTTCATGGTTTAGTGATGGCATGATTTCGAGCTCATGGTTTATGTAATACCACTTAGTGGTTTGGTACAAGATCGTTTTATAAAAGAAAACACATGAGTAGTTGTTTGGGTTTATTGGATTAAGCACCTCTTACAGGTTAGATATGTGATTATAAGAAGCATGGAACGAGATGTGGGCTACATGATTCTCATCTTCTTGTTCACACAGAGGAGTGTAACTAACTTGTTTGATGCTTCAAAGGCCTTGCATTGAGACTCTACTTATGTACATCCTAATTTGTTTCTTGACATAATATATTTAGTTATGTGGGTGCTTTTGTAAGATAAGTTTTTCTTGAAAGAGTTTTTTAAGGTACATCTAGTGTTATCTTGTGGGTATACTTTGTTATTATTTTGCATTTTTTATTATGAATACTTATTTTATAAGTGGAGATTTTTTTTGGCAGAGCCAAGTTTTTAGGTTATAGGAAGAGACATCTTTCTAGTATTATTAATCATTCATTTGAGTGGAACTTGTGCATAATTGAATCCATAGTCATGCAAGAAAAGATTGAAAACATTTCAAGGTTTTAGACGTGTTTGTGAATTTGGGGTTTTTGTGGGTTTTTATTATGTGAGGTTTTTGAAAGAGATATTATACATATGGCCTCTTAGGTTAAATTATACCTCATTGTTGAGTCCAAAAGGCTTAAAAAATTATAAATTAGTATTTAAATCAATAGGGTTTGGAGCAATTGTAGAATCAACTAATTTGGGGGCTTCACAAAATTATTGGTTGTACATGTCTATATAGTCCATATCATTGTGCATAGTTATAGGCATCAAATATGTACCAAGTCCATTAAGAATATTCTTGCATCTACATCATCCTACATATAGTCAACACATGAGGCGCTTTTGAATTAGTTGTTGGGTACATTAGTTGGTGTCACCACTATTGTGTAGGGTATGGTGAGTTGTTGGTTTTCTATCAAGTATAGGCTTGCCTTCAAATTAGTCATCATTGCCTAGCATAGATTTTTAAGGGATTAAACTTCAGTTAAATTGGTGATTGGAGGCTTTATTTAGAATCATTGATCACAAGGGGGACAACCACTAGTCCTACTACTGGTTGGGGCTTAAGGATAGCCTCTATCACACCAACATATGTGGCATGATTTTCCACCTAAATACCATTGGACCAAGCCAAACAACTCAATTTCCATCACTAATCCACCTAGGATCCACTTAACCTTAAAATTACTCATTCCATCACCACTCCAATGGAACCAATTGACCATATTTCCCATGCATTATTTCCACCATCACTAAACCTTAATATTACTCATTTTCCACCACTCTAATGGCACCAACTAACCATACAACCCATGTACTATTGCAACCACCACTTAGCCAATGACATCAAACTCATGCAATCAAAGTAACACCCCAATGATGCTAGAGGTCATTTTCATTACATATAAAGGAGCTTATTTTTTCTAAGAAGCATAAATTTCACCCACAATAGTTGATAAAAAACTCTTTATGAGCATTGTATAGTGATGTCATTGGTTTTCTATATGTTTCAATTTATGAAAAATATATAGTTGGAAGCTAATTTTTCTCTCATTTATTTAACAAGTCATATCTTGTGTTCATTTTTTGACTTTTTCTAGATGATGGAGAGAATTTTCTAAGAAATTCATAGTAGATTGGGTGTTTGGTCACTTGGTAGACTCTAGATAGTTTTGTACTTGTTTGGTTACTTGGTGGAGGTAGATATTTGGGGTATGATATCTTGGACATCCAAGAGTTTTTTAACAATTTATTTTTTAAAGTGCACTTTTTAGATCAATATAGTGTTTTAGTTAGAAATGGAGGTGATGTTTCTTGGTAGATTTTTTATGTATTTACAATTAGTGTTGACTATGGTACAAATAGTTGTTTGGATGTCTTTCAATTTTGAGGACATAGATGATACAAAAAAAATTATATTTTGGATCTTGATTAAGTCAAAACTAATACATAAATTAAGGGTGGTGATCATGGTTTCATGGAGCTTCTTATATGCATAGAGCATTGACATGACATGGTCATTAGATAGATACATATTTGATGGTGATAGATTGATTCTTGGATTATATGTGGTGGCTTATCTTCTGAGTTTGTAGATCATGGCTCTACTTCACCCTTTAGGAGTTGTTGGTATTATAAATTTGAGTATTTTGATTATGTAAGGGCCACGAATGATCTTCAATCAGGAGATAGTTATCATGATGTCATGTGTATCTCGATATCATAGTTCAATGGGAGCTTTAATAGTGACATGGATTTTTCACTTGTTGATGGATGATCTTATATAGTGGTTGTTGATGTTAGGAGGAGTTCTTTGATTCTAGACCTCATGTATGTAGTGAGAGTTCATTAACAAATTTAGTTATTGACAACTGATGCTTATTGTCATGTGGTTTGGAGATGTTGACAACTTGTTGCCATGGAGGACTCTTGGAGTTTTTGGTTGAGGCATCAATTATGTTTTATCAATTTAACAGATGATCCTTGGTTTAGAGGATGGATGTTATTATGTCATAGTGGACTCTTGATTACCAAATAAAGCTTTGGCATGATATGGGTGCTCTTAGGGGTGCATATTTTCAGTAGAAATATATGATTCTCTTTTGAGGAGATATAAATTAAGACATCAAGAATAGTTCCTTGATTCTATACTAATTGAATGCAATGGGAGCTTTAGAAGTGATTTGTGGTAATTTTCTAGATGAGTGGTGTTCAGTTTTCCTTGTGAACTTAGTTATTGTGGTGTTGCAATTAGAGTTTGGTTAGCATGATATAATTGGTTGTACACATATTTTTTATTTCAGTGAGGTTAGATATCTCTTGCTTATAAGGATTGTGTATTGGAATGGTGAATCTTTGATGATAATTTAATAGGAAGACCAAGGAGCCTATACCTAGAGTTAATCATGAGTTTTGCATGGACCTAATGAGGATATTATTCATGGAGAGATTCAATACATTTTAAGAGAAGAAATATCATTCTCCACTCTTGGTCCACTTGGTAGAGAATCATATGATAGGTATCACCTACCTTATTTTTAGATTCATTTTGTTTTGTGTATTATCCTCTCACGAGGATGAGCCTTGAGCTATAGATAATAGTTTCAAAGAGCATCAACTGAGTAGCACTTAAAATGGTTTAATTTTTTCTTTTTTCTTTTTATACAAATGAGTTTTTATGAAGATAGTTTTGAGTGTAGGGAATGGTTTCAAGAATATTCCCTGGTTTTGGTATTTTTTGTTGGTTCAATCTTCCTTTGGTTTAAGAGGATTATATCCTAACTATTTATTGATATATTGATCTTTGGGTTGAATGGTTGTATCTTGAAGAGTATTTTCTATTTGGGGTTTTAAGAAGGATATCTTACTTATCACAAATTTAGCACATTGGTGTCTGTAGAAGGACATGGTTTTGATTTACAAGTTTCTTTTGATGGTCTAGTTCTTCTTCCTAAAGGTTCATGTTCACATGACATTAGATATGAGGCTTGCATAGATCTATTGTGATCTCTATGTTTGTGTTCATTTACTATTACTGAACCTTGTTATTTTTAACAACAATACAGAGGCTCTTCAATCTCTCTTTTATGATGTCTAGAAATTGGGAGAGCTATAAAGAGTAGTAGCAAGAGAGTGAGCAACAATTTGGTTGACTTGTGGATATATATATATATATATATGTGTGTGTGTGTGTGTGTGTGTGTGTGTGTGTGTGTGTGTGTGTGTGTGTGTATGTGTGTTTTCTTTAGTACTAAATGATATTCATAACATGAGGCACATCCTTATTTTGAGTTTTCTTGCTAGAATTTTACATGCTTTAATTTTAAATTTGACATTACCCATGCCTAGGATTTATAGGATTTATATGTGTGCTTTGTTAGGTGTTCTCATTATAATACAATGTTGAGGGTATTCAAGTTTTTTATTGTATGTCTATGTGTGTTTGTTACCTCAAAGTACTTCTATGTGCAAGATAGTGTATATATAGGGACTTATAATTATGTGTTGGGTTATATATGTTGATGGAAAAAGGTCTACCTATGATGATGAGTATACCTTATTTTTGGGATATGGTTAGTTGGATGTGTTGGTAACTAGTTATTGTTTCTATTCCAATTATTGGCGAGTCCTTGGTAACTACCCAAGCCTATTTTTCACCATTTAATCAATATTTTTCTTCTAATATCAAGTGGATGTATTTTTTACCTTTGGATAGAATTGTATACTTCATGCATTAACATGATGGAGGATGAAAGAATTCTTAGATGAGATGGTGATCACCTTGGTTGATGTTACAAGGTATATTCATGGAGCACATGGATGTTTATATGGTACATGTTGGTTATAAGGATTATTCTCGTAACAATTAAGTTTAAATTTTATCTCTTGAACAATGTATATAAAAAGTGGAAGAATGGTTGCAAATATGTATTGTACTTGTTGCATAATGTTAATAATATTAAATAAATATTAAATTGTGATGTGTATACATATTTGGATACCACACGGGATAGGCATTCTTGGGGACATTTATATGTTTTATGGGACATTAAACACAAATATTTAATTTGGGATTCATATTGGAAAAGTTTAATCTTGGGGTCATGGATTATTGAATTCATGGTTTAGTGAGGACATGGTTTTAGAATCATGGTTTATATTATACCACTTATTATTTTTGTGCAAGCTTATTTTATAAAAGCAATCATTTGAGTATTTTTTTGGGTTGGTTGGATTGAACATCTCTTGTAGGTTGCATATGTGATTATAGGAAGCATGGATTGGGATGTGTGGAGCTACGTGGTTATAATTTTATTGATCACGTGGATTAATACAACTGAGTTATTTGATGCTTTAGAGGCCTTGTATGGAGACTCTACAAATGTATTGTAATCTTATTCTTAAAACAATATATTGAGTTATTTGGGTGCTTTTGGAGGTTGATTTTTTAGAAAAAGGTTTTTCTAGGGTACATTTGGTGTTGTCTTGTGGATATGCTTGGTTATTCTTTTGCATTGGGGATTACTTGTTTTGCATTATTTCTCTCATAAAGGTTATGTGGAATTGTTATATTTTTCTTGTACTTTTATTTCATTAAATAAATTGAGGTGAATAGAATTTTAATAGATGGATCAACATAGTTCAAATCCAAAAGCATAAGTGTAGATCCACAATTGCAAAGGTGATTTATGTAGTCACAAAATTGAAATAGGGTGTGAAATTGGGGGTTTATAGATTAAAAAACATTCATCTAGCAATCATCAAAGGCTCTAATAAATTAGAAAATTGGTTCTTAACAACTAGAAAAATGTTATCTTCATTAGATTTCAAGCTAAGTATTATTTTTTATTTTGCACATTTGTTTTAGTTAGATTATTAGTCCTAGCTCATTAATAATCTAGGTTTTAGTTCTTGCTGGAGTTATGTGTGTCTATTTACCCTATATTCATTTAAATTTTCTTGAAGTTTATTTATTTTACTTTTTTGGAATGATGAGTGTTGGGGCTCAATCTAACAATGAAAAATTTTGCTTGAAGGCCTCATTTTACCCATCACATATAACTTCTAAGAAGTATTTGTATGGGCATCCATTTTTTTAACTTAATTTTTTCTTTGTTGCCCCCCATGTGCATGTCATGTGTTAGAAGTTGCAAAAGTCACAAAATTTCTAAGTGTAGAGGTTTTATGTTCAAATTTCTTAGGATTGTGCCTATGTCAGAGTTTCATAGTTTCCCTTCCTAGTATACCCTCTCTCCTATCTCTTCATTTTCCTTTATTCCTATCAATATATTTGAATTTCCCATTCAACCATACCTTTGATCTATTCCTTGCCCTTGTCCTTTTTTCCTATCAAAATTTTGGAGTTCTCCTTCTTGTCATCCCTTTCTTCTAACCTTTTCTTTCCTTTGCATTTATTAGTATTTTGTGCTTTTCCATACCAACATGCTTTACCTCTAAGCCCAATATATTTTAAATACAGTTTCATCCATCCCTTGAGTTATATTTTCCTTATTATCCTTGAACCCTAATCCTTGACACTTTTCATTGTGCATCTCATCAAGATTGCTAATTTAGACTTATCCTCAATTGTATGTTTTAAGGGATAAATTCCTTGTTACTCTCAATCCCTAACTTCTTGAAAATGGTATTTTTTATGAGATATTATTGAAACTTGATCCCCAAAACTCATTTTTTAATCTATTCATTCCCACCTACCTCCCTACATGACCTAGGTCATCATTAATGACCATGTTTGAAACTGCAACTACTCCAAGGGGATTTTTCACCTAGAAATAGTTATGCATCTTAAAGGAGTATATTCAAATGTACTTCAAGAGATAAAGGATGAGTGACTCCATGATTCCTTTAATTTTGTGGTTGTATTTTTTACCTAAATTATTTTCATGCAAGCTCCAAGCTACCATTTCAATTGATCTCACAAGATCTTAGATTGTTCCACACAAAAAATTAATGACACCGAGTCCAAAGTCAATTTATCATCGAATTCCAGTGATATAAGTATTTGACAAAAAAAGGTTGGTCATTTCTCCATTTTTATTGGACTGTAATATTGAGAAAGAATTAGGGTTTTCTCTCACCATATTTCTTGGTGTGAATTTAATAAGAATTTGATAAGTGTTGTGAGACTTTAATGAATAATATATTGTCATGTGTAATAATACTTTTTAATTGTGTGTGGATTTATAGAATTTTTGTGAGGGATTATTAAGCATGCTTTGTTATTAATATCATATCTCTTTTTTTGTCTGTGTTGTGTATTCTAGCAACTATGACTCTATAACCCAATATAAGGTATTGGTCCTAGAAGTGTTTGACCCTCCATGCACTTTAAATGAAAAAAATCATTCACTAATAGTGTAGGATTAGGAAGTAGGTTCATATGCACTTCATGATTCAATATCCAAGGAAATATCTTTAGCAAGTCTTTGTAGTTTCTATCTTGGTGAATCATGCCTTAAATATCCATATAATCTTAATAAAGGTTATAGAAACATGTTAGTATTTGATCTAGTGGTAAAATCTACAGTCAAAACATACATTTGGATATTACTATGATTTTTTTATCATATAATATCTTCATTTGTGATTAAATATTGTTACATATTACCTCTAGGAACACCCTTCTAAGACTAGTTGAGCCCAAAGTGAAGGAGTTTTTATCCATTCTCAGCAATTGTTGTTTCATCAATCATTTTATTGATGAGTTAGTATATTCACCTTTTGTTATCATGAAAACTAGCAGTGTTCGTTTCATGGATAGCCCCCTACGAAACTTGTATGTTTCCTAAGTTTGTGATGTTCAAGCATGCAAAATGAGGCAATTTTTGATCCACCTCAAAATGTGTTTCGAAGTCTCTGATGGTCCATTTGAGCATCCCCCTGCATTCATCTTATGAAGACCTTCAGAATGAGTACCTGCACAAACGCTCATTGTTCATATTTCACTAAACTACGAAAAGTGCAAAAGCTCCAAAAAAGAGCGCTTTTACACAAGCAAATTTTGACTAAGTGTGAAAAAGTGCAAGGGAGCTAAAAATCAGCGCCCTTACACTTAAGTGATTTCTCAAAAGTGCAAGGACGCTGATTTTCAGCACCCTTACACTTAAAGTGTTTTTGACTTAGTTAATTTTGACATGGGCGTTATATTTTCAACCTTTTACATTTTTTCTAGGTTTCTCCACTTTTGATGCCTTAATTAGTTTGATGCAATCATGGGGAGAGGGTTCTCAAAGAAAACTCTCCAACCATGCAGCCAGAACAATGCATCAAAAATAACACATAATAATATAGAAACTGGAGGTAATCACACATGCCAACATTCTTATTATCTCAAAATTGGATTATATACATTCTGCCACATCCAGGCATATAGATTCGGATCGCAGGCTTGCTTACAATGTGCTCAAAATGCAGTGCTCATACATGCAAGCAAAAATCCCATAGTTCAATTCTTACAATATTTTGAATCTACTTCCTCATGATTCCCTACTCTTCTAAAGATCTAATACAAGTTATATATCACATCCATGGGTCAAGAAACATCTGCGTCGGCCAAAGATCATTACAATCTCCAAGGAAGGAAACATAACGTGTGCAAGAACAAGTCGGCCTCAAATCTGAAATACTTCCATAGTAGATGTGCATGATGAAGTGTGGACCTATTTGCAAGGTCAATGACACCCCATAGAACAAATCTAAACACACCATGAGGATCCGCGAGCAACGGGCGAGATCCGTGATCAATCCAACTAGTCGTTAGGGTTTAAAATTATTCTGGGGCTAGAACCAAAAACTATCAATTAATCTGAAAGTGATAACTTGTCAGAAAAAGATTCAAATGAGCTGAAAACTTGGAATAAGGCAACTGAGCACGTCCACAATGTGATCCCAGGTACACAAAATCTGGTGAGCAAATATGAAGAAACACTAGATCTCCCAACTTGAATAGGAACAAGAACAAAATAAGAAAAAAAATAAAATGAAATATTTTTTGTTGATGCAAGATTGCCAAGAACCGAGGATGCTCCTGCATCAGATACCCCAGGTGAGAAAAAATGTTCCATGAGAGGAACTCATGAACATCTAACAAGGTTCGGGATATAGATCCCATGCTCATTTCTGATCCAAATGTCTTCTTTGTCTGTACCTTTCTTCTCTCTATTTTGATTCTTCAAATTCTTCTTCCCTTCACCTTCTTCTTCTTGTTTCACATCTGCATACGGTAGTAAAGGAAAATTACCACCAATCACTTTCTTCTGCCTCTCTGATCTATTCCTTTTGCAAGACTCCATCTTCCCTGCAACCACAGTCTTCTGCCGCACAACCTTATTCTTACATTCCACTGGTACCATCTTGCTTTCAGACTTAGCCATGAAATCCCTTTTCAAATCCCTATCATCCTCTGACACAACATCGACAATGCATCTCTTAGTTAGACTCAAATTTCCCACTTCCTCCTTATTTTTCATAGAATTCAAGGTAATTTTTTTTCCATCCTTCTCTATAATAATCAAATTTCTTGTGCAATCATACATAGCTCCCCTGTCAAACTGCCAAGGCCTACCCAGCATAACATGTCATGCACTCATAGACAAAATATCACACAAAAATTCATCCCTGAAAGGTCCAATATTAAATTTCACCCAACATTGCTCTTTTACTTCCACAATATTATCATCTCGTAACCAACTTATCCTGTAAGGACAAAGATGTAGAATCCTTTCCAAACCAAGTTACTCTACCATCTCCTCAGATACCAAGTTATCAGTACTTCCACTATCCACAATAACCTTACAACATTTACCTCCTGATTTGCACACAGTTTGGAAAAGACTCTTCCTCTGTGAAGTCCTCATCTCTTCCTTGTTCTGCCTCATCAAGGATTTCCTAAGCATCAGGGATTCTCCCTGCTCAGGCTCTATCTCATCTACCTTCTCTTCTTGCATCATATAATTATTTTTACTAGTCCCTTTACTTGATCCCTCGGGACACTCAAAAGATCGATGTCCAACTTCTCCACACTTAAAAAAAATTCCAAGGAATTCTCTGCTACCATTTCCTTTCCTTTGCACCTTCTGATCTGATTCTCTATTCCACTTAGGTCTTAGTTCTTCTTCGATTGTCAACTTCTCCCTGTTGTTGCTTATTTGCTTCTCTTTCCCTCTAGGGTTACTCTGTTGTCTTTTCTTCACTTTATCCTCTGCCTTAAGAGCATATTGGAAGGCATCCTCAACTATGGAAATCCTCAACATACTCATCTCATCCTGAATATTAAATGTAAGGCCATTTACATACCTAGCCACCTTCTCCCTAGTAATCTCTCTGTGACTAGATCTAATTTTCATCTTGTAAAATTATTTTGTGTACTCTTTCACACTCATGTCTTTCTGCTTTAGGTTCTGCAACTTCTTGAACAATTCCATCTCATAGTCTCTCAAAATGAACTTATCCTTCAATCTTGCAACCATTAGCCTCCACCGAGTGATCTTCGCTTCACCATTTTCTACTCTACCTTTCTGCAACTCTTTCCACCACAAGGCAGCATGCCCTTTCAACTTAGTTTGTACCAACCTAACCCTCGAGGGGTCTCTAATATCTTCAAGCTCATAGTAGTCTTCCAACTCTCCTATCCAGTCTATCAAGTCTTTTAGATTTAATGTACCAAAGAAGTTAGAAACCTCCACCCTATGATTCTTACTTTCTTGTTCTACTACTCTCAACAATCTCTCTTCTCCCTCATCTATCTGTTCTTCAACTTCTTCCACCTCAAGCTCTTCTGCAACCTCTTCATACTCATCTTTCAGTTCAAGGTTTCTCCTTAGACCACCCAAGAGATTCTGGATCTCATTCTTAAAGTCCTCCATCATCTACTCCATTCTTCTATGGTTCATCCTTCTTAGTGGCATCTCTTCCTCTACTCAGCTGCAACTGCCTTAGCTTGGCAATCTGACTGCAAGGTTTCAATTGCCTCTCTCTCAGCGATCTATTGAACACACTTACAACCTACCTCAGATTGGTGCTCGTTTCACCCCAGGACTTCCACAAGGATCTGCAACCCACTCAGGATTCACAACCAGCTTCGCAACCAAATTCGCAACTAGCTCTAATACCAATTGATGTAGTCATGGCAGGAGGGTTCTCAAAGAAAATTGTCCAATGATGTAGCCAAAATAATGCAACAAAAATAACACATAATAATTTAGAAACTGGAGGCAATCACACATGCCAACATTCTTATTATCTCAAAATTGGATTATATACATTCTGCCACATCTGGGCATACAGATTCAGCTGACAGGCCTGCTTACAACGTGCTCAAAATATAGTGCTCATACATGTGAGCGAAAATCCTACAAATCAATTATTACAATCTTTTGAATCTACTTCCTCATGATTCCCTACTCTTATAAAGATCTAATACAAGTTATATATCACATTCGTGGGTCAGGAAAAATCCCCATCGGCCAAAGATCATTACAATCTCCAAGGAAGGAAACATAACGTGTGCAAGAACAAGTCGGCCTCAAATCTGAAATACTTCCACGGTAGATGTGCATGATGAAGTGTGAACCTATTTGCAAGGTCAACAACACCCCATAGAACAAATCTAAACACACCGTGAGGATCCGCGAGCAACGAGTGAGATCCGCGATCGATCCAACTAGCCGTTAGGGTTTAAAATTATTCCGGGGCTAGAACAAAAAACTGTCACTTAATCCAAAAGCAATAACAAGTCAGAAAAAAATACAAATGAGCTAAAAACTTGGAATAAGGAAACTGAGCACGTCCACAATGTGACCCCAGGTATGCAAGATCTAGTGAGAAAATATGAAGAAACACCGGATCTCCCAACTTGAACAGGAATAGGAACAAAATAAGAAAAAAAACTAAAAATAAATATTTTTGGTTGATGCAAGATTGCCAAGAACCAAGGATGCTCATGCATCATAGTTGCTCGATTTTGCTTCATTTATGGTACTCCCAAATTAATATTAAGTGATTATAATGGACTTTTAGTTTGTTCTCCCACTTATTTTCATGATTCTCTCACTCTTCATCAAGCTGGGAACTCTCTTTCTAACTACAAATCCGCGTTTTCACTCTTCTCCCAACATTTCAAGCTAGGTTTTTCGTGGTCTTCCCAGGTATGGAATTTTTGTTTCCTTTTTACTTTATTTTCGTTCTTTAAATTTGTTACTTTTCCATGCTTGTAAATACGTTTAAGATCTCTTAGCTATCTCCACGTGTTTCTCTCTTTTATCAGGTGTTGGTTTTTTCCTCGTATTTCTCACATGTTTTTAGCATCTTCTAAGTTGAGCTTTCTTCATCTTTGCTTGGTGTCTATGCGTGCCTTCGTTTGTCTCATCCAAGCGACACAAGGAAACATGCATAGCTTTAAGAAGACTCGTTTCAAGATCATAACATGATCTGACTCTAAAAAATAAAACTCACAAAAAATGTCCAAGTGGACTTTTCTCACTCCATTCCCCATCCTCCATTTTTCACCATTTGCCAAGGCTCTATTTTCCCATGCCATGACACTTTTCAAAATTTTCTAAGTGTGGAGAAAAAGTGTTAGGGCGCTGATTTTCAGTGCCCTAACATTTTTTTCTAAAAAATCCTTAACACTTAAAGTGCAAGGGCACTGTTTTTCAGCGCCTTTGCGCCTAAGTCCATTTATCCTAAGTGCAAGGGAACTAATTTTCAGCACCCTTACACTTTTACAAGTTTTTGCTTAACACTTTCCAGAACTGATCTTTCTTGACTCCGAAGCCCATTTTTCTGCTTCTACCTCATTTTTTGTGCCTCGTCACTCATGTCATGCTTTCTCAACATCATTGCTCACTTCGTGCATCCCAATGCTACTTTTTTAGCTAACGGTTGTTGATTCTTATATGTAGTTCCTTTTCAGATCTTGTCAAGGGGTCCTCGAAGATTGCTCTTTTGATCCAGTTTCTCTCAGATGACAGCTAAGAAGCCTCCATCATCTTCAAAAGCTGAAGGCAAAATTAAATACAAATACCAAGGCGTTTATCCACCAACAGTAGTAATATCAAAAGTGCATGAGATTAAAGACACTGAGGTTGGTCATCAAGACCTCATTGATTTTATGAAGAGGACCAAGCAAAAACCTCTTGAAGACTCTCTAAGAGCTACTGTGCACAGTAACCTACACCTTGTTTCTAAATTCCCTACTTCTGTACACCATATGAAACTTGTCCTTGAAGTTGCATCTCACTACATTCGGGAAAGCAGAAGCGTGATTGATTCTTTTGGGTTGGAGATATTGAGACTAGACCCAAATTTCTTTGATATTGTCTTCAGAGTCCCACAGATGGAGAAGTACATTGATATTTCAGTACAACAAGCATAGGAAGTCTATGACTCAGATCCGAACAAGGCTAAGTACTTAATCAATAGCCAATGGTTGAAAGAACCCAGGCATACTATCTCCAGATGGTCGAAGGGGCTTCCACGAAGTGATTTCAAGCAAGATATTAGAGACATGATAATACTCTTGAGCAGAGTTAAGGGATTTCCTAAAATGTCTCATTTTTAGGATTGGATGTACGAGTACATTCAGATCATAAGAAGACAAAAGGCTCATATTGATTGGGGCAAATAGATTAGTGATACAATCCACAAACAACTAGTAAATGTGCCAACCACCTTGAATGTTTATACGACTTCTTACCTGGTGTACGTTGCAGCTGTGATGAGACAATGCTACTTTTTCGACTAACGATTGATGATTCTTATCTGTAGTTCCTTTTGAGATCTTGTCAAGGGGTCCTCAAAGATTCTTTTGATCTAGTTACTCTCAACTGATAGCTAAGAAGCCTCCATCATCTTCAAAAGTTGAAGGCAAAATTAAATAAAAATACCAAGGCGTTTCTCCTCCAACAATAGTAATTTCAAAAGTGGACAAGATTAAAGACACCGAGGTTGGTCATCAAGACCTCATTGATTTCGTGAAGAGGACCGAGCAAAAGCCTCTCGAAGACTCTCTGAGAGCTACTGTGCACAGTAACCTACACCTTGTTTCTAAATTCCCTACTTCTGTACACCATACAAACCTTGTCCTTGAAGTTGCATCTCACTACATTCGGGAAAGCAGAAGCGTGATTGATTCTTCTGGGTAGGAGATATTGAGACTAGACCCATATTTCTTTGATATTGTCTTCAGAGTCCCACAGATGGAGAAGTACATTGATATTTCAGTACAACAAGCATAGCAAGTCTATGACTCAGATCCGAATAGGGCTAAGTACTTAATCAATAGCCAATGGTTGAAAGAACCCAGGCATACTATCTTTAGATGGCCGAAGGGGCTTCCACGAAGTGATTTCAAGGAAGATATTAGAGACATGATAATACTCTTGAGCAGAGTTAAGGGATTACCTGAAACAACTCATTTTTAGGATTGGATGTATGAGTACATTCAGATCATAAGAAGACAAAAGGCTCATATTGATTGGGGCAAACAAATCAGTGATGTAATCCATGAACAACTGATAAATGTGCCAACTACCTTGAATTTTTATATGACTTCTTACCTGGTGTACATTGCAGCTGTGATGAGACAATTCCCAGGTTTATCTACAAGAGGGAACCGACTTTCTACACCTGTGTACAATTATTTCTATCAATTGGAACTTAAGGAAAGCCATCACCGTTTCAGGAGGGTCACCTATGCTTTCTTTGCACCTTTTATTTTCAACTTTGACCTAACTCTCGAGAAGAAGAGAGTGTTTGATGAGGCCTACAAAGTGGTGAGTAAAGTTAGATGCATATTTCTCCAATTCCCAGATTTTACTTAAATAAGGGTAGGATGCTACAGTGTCTGCCCTTACATGTTACCCAGATATCCTCCAGACATGTGGATATTAATGGAGTTATTTAGACAACTGATTTCAGTCCACAAGGAACATCAAAGGATTCACAAGCCTGGATTTAAGTTTCCACTGATAATCGGTAGGTATACTGTCAAAAGTGTACAAAAAGATAAATCAGTCTATGCTGAGATGTAGGTCATGAAAAGGACCTATAAATACAAACTTGATTTTGATTACCAGAATGTCAAGAAGAGGTTGAAAAAGGGTCACAAGCACAAATGCTACTTTGAAGACATTTGGGCCAATTACAAAGATGAAGAGGCCATCTGTAAAATATTTTTTTGTAGACTAACTGTACAACAAATCAGAGATCTCGGTGTTGCTGACCTACCAGAGGAGTTCACAGATTCTTGGCAACATCATGAACGCTGCTTACAATGAACAAGAAATCTCAAAAAGACCTTTGCCTGCAATCCCATGGTCTAGAAAGGAAAATATTTCCATCAAAGAAAGGCTGGCGCCAATCTTGGCTAACACTGTTGAATGGTTACACAAGCATGGCTTTGAGATGAAAAATTTCAAGACAAAGTCTGAAGGAGAAGAATCCAAAGCAAAAGTCAGTCGACAACAAGAACCCCACATGAAAGACAAATCAACGGCTATTCCTACTTCTTCTAGAAAAGGCCCTAGGATTAAGTTCACTATTGGAAAAAAGGATGCTCGAGCCATCCATTTAAGAAGAAACAACGAAATCTAAACCATCTTGCTCGAAAGGAAAGGGGTCTATTTCTAAAGAGATAGATTCCTATGAAGAAGAAAATTCAAGTGATCAATCTGGTGAAGAGGATTTAAAAGAAATAGACTCTGATGAGGAAGAAAATTCCAAAGATGAACAAGAGTCTGAAGGTGACCAAGGAGGTGAAAAAGAGTTAGAAGATCATGAGAGTGATCAACAGGAACTCATGCATGATGAAGAAAAATCTATGTCTCCACCTGAGAATGTAGTTGAAGATTTTCCCTAGTCATCATCACCTGTAACTTCAAAAGTTCCTCGTACACTTCTTGTTCCAAACACTCCTCCACCACCTTTTCCCATGTCACCTATTCCTACATCTACCATACCCGTAGTGGACATTGCACCACTTCCCACAACATCAAACACACTTGATACTCCCTCAGTGACAAGTATTCAAATAGTTGACATTTTGTCAAGCCCTTCATCATCTCTTCCTAGCTTGTCGTCTCCATCCTATGATCTCACTTCAAAAGTTGAGTTTAACAGGTTTATGAGTGACTCTTTGCAGAATCAGCTTAAATTACCAATTTTCAGAGTGGTAATGATGGACACTACACCAATTTTCACTATACCAACCATTCCTCTAGAAGTGGCAGTAACAAGAGAGTTGATAGTCAATCAAGAAGCTCATATCTCCTATCTTCCCCTTGGTTGGTATCTCAAGTATCAAAGTGAAAAAAGAAAATAATTTCCCCAAAAGAGCTCAACCTTGAAGAGATAGCCCCTCCAAAAGCCAAGGGGAAGAAAAAGGAAAAAGTCTATTCACGGCTCCAGATTGACAAAACAGGTCAAAATTATGCAGAGATTGGCATACCACCTCAGGAGGAAGGAGATATCAATATGGAGGACTACATAGTGACAAGAGTCCAGCTTGAAAAGGTAACAAGTGAAAGTGCTAAGGCAGATGCACCTGTGACTTTGAATATACTAGCAGGAAGGCTAGATAAAATGGATTAAGCTTGAGACTTATACAAATAGAGGGCAGAGAATTATGCCGCTATTGTAAGAAAGCTTGCAAGATATTCAAGTAATGCACAACCATTAGCAATGGTAAGCTTGGAGGACCTAACTACCAAACAAGCTGAGAAGTTTGCCTCCAAAGGCAAAGTGTTGTATGAATTCATTAATAAGGTTATAGAACATGGATCCCAAGTTATAATTGCTACAGATGAAAAGGCTACTCAGATAGCTCAGCTCAAATTAGAGCTAGATAAAGAAGAGGGTGTTTTCTCGCAAGAGCTCAAAGAAATGGATAAATGCCTATTGTTGTGGTCACAAATGAAATAGGTAAAGCTCAGCAAATTGGTGGAAGTCGGGGTGATCCCCGACAAAGAAAAATATGTTGAGGTAAGAGACTCACTGAAGCATCATATTCAGATGATTAAATCTCTTACATAATATCTCCACCAAGTACAGGAAAATGTCGAAGTACATCATGCTATTCTCGAGAAAAGAATCAAGGAGTTTCCAGGCAAGATTCTTGAAGAAAACCTCATTTTCCTTTCGACCACAGAACTTTTAGAGACCTTCAAAGAAGCCATCATGAATCAAGTAGAGAGTGCAGACTTCTCAGATGCCTCCATAAATGATCTTTGTGATACATGGCTCACTCTTGACAACCTCAAGATGCATCTTGACAGGTACAAAAAGTTTCACTCATCCACCAAGAAATCAATCACAAGGATTCACACCATTGTGGATTACACCATTGGTCCAAATGACAAATTCATGCAGGAGACCAGGAAGAAGTATGAAGACTTCCACGCCCAAGAAAGGAACCAAGAAGATTCCCGATCTCGCAGTGTTGAATATTTTGATGCTTTCTCTTATGCATCTTGTAAATAGTTTCTGACATCTTAAATGTCTTTTTATAAAGTGTAATTACACTAAAAATATGAGATGTAATTCCATAGAGTTAAATTACACTTTGAATTAGTCAAAGTTAGGGTTTCCTATTTTGCTCACCTAATTTCCCTAACTTTACTCTACTGATTTCCTAGATTACCTCTTCCCTCTTTTCTATAAATAAGAAGGACTTCTATTGTAAGAGTTACCTTTTAGTATTTTTCAACAAAAGTGTTGCCCCTTTGAAACGAACATTGAGACTTTGTGTTTAATTTTGTGAATCTGAATCTGATCAATAAAGAAGGAAGTTGCATGCCAAAATTTGTGTTGGAATCAATTCTCTTTTGGTTTGAATAATATTGGCGGTGATTAGTGAATGATATTTGAAGGGCTTCAAGTAATTTATGTAAATTTTGTGTTGCATTCCTTATTTGGATTTACATTTATGTTTGGATACTTTGGTTAAAAGATCTACAAGACTTTGTGCTTGTAATCGTTCATGTTGTTTGAGGAATTGTTGTATCTAAGAAGACTTTGTGCTTCTAATGCAACAAACGATACATCTTTCATAGATCCATCATTGAAAAAGCTACAGAATGACTTTGTGCCTTCGTGAGCTTTCCCTTTTCCTTTATTTGTTTATTATCAATCATATCTAGTATCTCTATGCTTTGCATTGACAAGATAGAGATATTGGCAAAACTGCTTGTTTTTAGTTTAAGGTTACTTTGAATCAAAATTATCAACAGTGAAGCATTATAAAACATCTTCTTTGAAAAAAGAGAGAAGCATGAATGTGACACACCCCCCATTTCATAAGTGTAGTGTACATTGTGTAAATACTTTATTAGTTTTACCATAGCTTCTGTTAGCAGTAAGAAGGGTGCCTCCCCTTTCTGAGAGGAGATATTTTATCTCACATAGTTGTGGCTGAAGTCTAGGTTGTGTAATATGTTGAAAAGTTGATTATATAATTTTCACCCAAAAATTTGTTGGTGACTCTGTTGGGGATCGAATCACGCAATCCAAGCCTCACGCTTTCGATTGAAGTGAATAATCTTTCCAGTTTCTTATTGTATCTTGTATATTTTTCTTTGTAAATCTTCATCCTTTTCAGATTTGCATTCTGGCAGACCAAAGTTATACATGAGGATTAAGGGCTCAAGGAGTTACAAATCCACTTTTTGAGGAGTTCTTGTAGCATAATTTTCCATTTACATCTCCATGAGTAAAGTCACAGTTGCAATGTACTGCGAGTTACCCTCCGCAAAAACAAAGATCTCTTCTTCCACCTGTTTGGTCTATCTACAACAAACGTCCAACTTGAGTACTTGTTGTGCAACTAGTCATGGCCGCACCACCTACAAGACTGTGGGGAAATGCTTTTGGCCCCCTCCATTTGGCTGCACCTCTATATGACCTTCCACGCATTTCAATGAAACATCTTTTGAAGTTTACTGATGATGGAAAACAACACCCTAATGAGCACATCATCGCTTTCTACATCGTTTGCAGCGTTCTCACCATAGAACATGAGGACCTTTCTGTAAGATTGTTCATCGAATCCCTCCAAAAGGTTGCTGCCGAATGGTTCTATACTCTTCCCAATGCCCAATGCCTCGATCACCAGTTGGGCCACTCTTCAAACAAAGTTTGAGGAAAGATTCAAGCCCACCTATGACGCGCATTCTTTGTTAGCACAACTTACAACCATGCAGAAGGAAGCTCACAAACCCATGCGATAATTCATGGCTAAATTCAACAAGTTGGTGACACAGTTCCCATAGGATTCCAAACCAATGAATCATAATTTGAAGTGATTTTTCATCAACACCTAGTTTCCCAAAGTAACTTTCTTCTTACACAGGGAAAATCTTGCCAATGTTGAAGCAACACAACAATTGGACACTAGTCTTGAAGATGATATGATGCTAGTCGGAGAGATAAGGACTAATGGCAACTCCAACACCAATAAAAGGATGCAGGCATCAGGATCTTCAACATCCAATGCTAATGCCCCTAGCACCAATTCCAACTTTATAGATCCCATGGTGCAACGATTGGCAAACAAGCTCCTCACTTTGAAGAAGCAAGTATCCAATAACAACAACACCTACAAAGACGTCCCAAGAAGGACTTTCCCTAACTATGTCAGAAACAGAAATCAAAACTGCCTTCTGACACCACAAGGTAGGCTTGCACTTGAAGCTCCACCTAACAATATTGTCGCAGGATACTATGAGGATGAACAAGAAGACTATGCTCAACCAAATTATCCTGAGGAAGAAAATGTTGATCTCTTCCAAGATGAAGAAGCAGAATCGGTTGGCGACTCTAAGATTGGCTATTTACAAATAGCAGACAAAGATGAGGAAAATGACATGGTGACATACAAGTATGTTGTTTTCATGCAACATCAACATAACCAATTTGACAAATCTCAAGCTGTTGCTCCACCTAAAAAGGAGAAGCCACCGGTCACGATTGCCAAAAGAGGTTCTCCTCTCCCTTGGAAACCTAAAAAAGTAGCAAATCCATAAGTAGGTTCACCTCATCCCTCTTCATCAACTCCTACCATCCCTAAAGCCAATCCTCCAATTTCAAGGACTAGTATGTCTTTCATTAATCCAATTAGTGAAGTCACTACTTCCAGTCTACAAAAATATTTCCAGGCTTTTGACATCATCGACCATGCCAAGAAAACCAAGGTCCAAATGTATGAGGCTGAATACCTCAAAGCCAACCCTGACCAATTTGATAGGCTCGCCAAGTTCGTCAAAGACCAAGGAATAACTCCAACTCAGGATTCACCACTTGATGTTCTTGTTGCTCCTAAGCCTAAAGCACCACATAATAATCTATTGTCTGATCCTCCAATAGCTTCTGGATGCATTGATCCATTTTTCATCTCTCTACTAGTCAATGGTTTCAAACTGAGTAACTGTGTCATAGACTCTGGTGCATTTGATAATGTGATGCCCGCCAAGGTAGCTACTACCTTAGGTTTAGATATGACCAAAACTTTCAGCCATTGTTTCTCCATGGAGAATAAACAAGTGCCCTTGATCAGTCAGATCAAAGATGTGTTGTATGCATTTGTTGTGTATCGAGATAAAAAGATAAAGATGATGATTCTAGTGGCCAATGTACCCGCATCTTACGAAATCCTCCTTAGACGCAATTTCTGCAAGGATGTTGGGGGAGAACTAAGTATGGACATGTCTGAAGCTAGAATACATGTGGAAGGCATGATGCAAAAGTTGATTCCCAAAAAGTAAGCAAAGTTTTCGGTGACCAAATCAGATGACCCAAGATCCCAGATCTTGTTCGAATCTTTAGGTGTGGGAACTTACTATATGCAAATGGAAGAGGTTGGTGAATCTTCAATGACATATGAGTTGAAGAGTGTTGAATCTCATTCCATAACAAATGAGTCATCACCAGATGATTCATCAACGTCGGATCCAAAAGTTTCAAAAAATGAAGAAATTATAGATTTTAACACCGTTAGCCTCGGTGATCCAAATGACGTTTGGTTGCTAGAGTTTGATGGTAGTTGTTCCTCAACCAGTTCTAGAGAAGGAATGGTTTTTATTTCTCCCAATGGAAAGTTTTTCCCTTTTTCCTTCAAGCTACAATTTGACAACACTAACAAAACTGTCGAGTATGAAGCCTTGTTGTTGGGGATGCAAGTTGCACACAAGAAGGGTATCAAAAATATCCATGCACAAGGCGCTGTTGAGCTGATAGTATGGTAGGTAAGAAACCTATATCAGACTAAAAATGATAGGCTTAGGCATTATCGCAATCTCGTTTGGGATTGCATTGAATAATTTGAGGCTTTTGATATCTCTGTGGTTCCAAGGGAATACAATGATAGAGCTAACTCCTTAGCAGTTTCAACCACGCTCCCCATACCACACAAAGACTTTCAAGGTTCTACCTACACAATCAAGTTGTTTTTCAAGTGTTCTTGATAATTTAGAGAACTGGCAGATTTTCAACAATGATCATCAGATTGTTGCCTTCTTAGAAAAGGCAGAAAATATCAATGAATTGTATTTTGAAGGGAGTGATTCTCCTCCTCGAGAATCCGTATCTGATGTAGATCTAGTCACGGGTGAATAATTCTTACAACTCAAAGGGAACAAAATTCCCAAAGGATTGGTGTCTTTGGAGAAACGTTTTGACAAGCATGATTGCTGTGTCAAAAAGAAACTCGCGAACTCTTATTTGTCAAATGAGGTTGAACAATATAACTTGGGAATGAAAAGTGGCCCTAAGATGGTGAAAATTGGAAAATGTTGCACAATTGAAGAGAGGAAATAATTCACTAAGATATTACAAGAATATATGGATGTCCTAGCATATTCATATGAGGACCTAAAATCCTTTTGGCCTAAAGAGGTGCAACATGATATTCCCCTGAAGGTTGGAGCATTGCCTTTGAAGCAAAAATAGAGGCAATACAATCCAAAAATCTTCGGGGCGATCCTTGCTGAAGTCCAAAAAATGTTGAACGTGCAGATAATATTTCCCATCCATCATTCAACATGGATAGAAAATATCATTCCCATTCATAAGAGAAATTGTGAGATCCGTATCTATGTGGATTTCAGGAATCTCAACCAACTATCACTCAAGGATAATTATCCTCTTCCTATGATGAACCAAGTCCTACAAAATGTAATCAGATCTGAGATGCTCTCCATGCTGGATGGGTTTTCCAATTATAACCAGATCAAAGTTACTTCAAGTGACCAACACAAGATGACTTTCACTATGCCTTGGGGTAACTTTGCGTACCGTAGAATTCCTTTCGGCATGATAAATGTCAGGGCCACATTTCAACGAGCTATGGACTTGGCATTTCATGATGTTATGGGAAAGTTTATTGTGGTGTACCTCGATGATCTCACAATGTTCTCTAAAAGGCACCATGAACACTGCTACCATCTAAGGCAGATCTTGGAAAGATTTCATCAACATGGTATTTCCCTAAACCCCAAAAAGTCAATCTTTGGAGTAACTGAGGGAAAAATTCTTTGTCACATAGTGTCCACTGAAGGAATCAAGATTGACTTAGAAAGAGTCAACGGTATCAAATCTCTCACCCTGTCATCAAGCAAGAATGTCGTTCATTCCTTCTTTGGCAAGGTAAATTTTCTGCGAAGGTTCCTTCCAGACTTTGCAGAAAAGACTCATCATATCATCGATACGATCAAAGGTAATACAAATTTTCACTGGACAGTGGAAGGGAATACTGCATTTTACAACATCAAGGAGGCCATTGCTCATGTTCTAGTGTTGGTTTGTCTTGATTACACCAAAAAATTCATAATGTATAGTTATGCTTCTGAGCATACACTTTCAGCTATTTTGGTACAGGAGAACAACGAGGGTTTTGAATCACCAATTGCATTCATGAGCTACCCTATGAAGAATTATGAGCTGAAGTACTCTCAGATGGAAAAACATTCCTTCGATGTGGTCAAGGCTGTTAAACACTTTCGATTCTACATTCTGAAAAGTTATGTCAAAGTTCTAGTTCCAGACACAACTATTAAATCCATTTTAACACAACAAGAATTTGGGACAAAAAGAGGCAACTAGGTTTCCAAGATTCAGGAGAATGACATGGAAATCAAACCCACCAAGCTGATATGGGGACGTGGACTGTGTCAGCTTATTTATGAATATAATCTTGATGAAGAAGTTTCAAAAAATGAAGAAGCTTCAGAAAAGGAAGTAGATTCAAGTGAACTACCCATGTTGTTGTTTGTCAGCACCATCAATGAGTGGTATTCCAACATCGCTCATTTCCTCACTTATGGTAAATGTCTCGATAATTTGACTTCAAAAGAAAAGATAACCATCAAGTTGAAATCAACAAACTTTGTCTTATGGGACAATGGCTTATACAAGTGTGCAGTGGATGGGAATTTTCTACAATGTGTGGATAAAGAGCAACAAGAAAAATTGTTGAAGTCATACCATGACTTGGCGTGTGGAGGAAATTTTTCTGCGATGTGTGGATAAAGAGCAACAAGAAAAATTGTTGAAGTCATACCATGACTTGGCGTGTGGAGGAAATTTTTCTGCACCAGTGACTGCTCACAAAATTTTGAAAGAAAAGTACTATTGGCCCGCACTCTTTCAAGACACATACTTGTGGGTGCGTAAGTGTGAGCTGTGTCAACAATTCACTGGCAAACCTAAGTTGGCAACTTTGCCGTTAAAACCATTGTGATTGAAGAACCTTTCCAACAGTGGGGAATCGACTTCATCAGTGCAGTCAATCCATCATCAAGTGCAGGACATGTCTACATCCTGACCACAACTGATTATTTCACCAAGTGGGTGGAAGCGATTCCTACTAAGCGTGCTACTTCTGAGGTGGTGTGTAATTTCTTGAAAGAGAATATCATTTCTAGCTTCGATGTGCCGAGAAAAATCGTTGTTGACAACGCTTCTACCTTCTCGTTAAACAAGATCACCGAGTTCTGTTTTGAACACGAAATAACCTTGTCACATTCTTCGGACTATTACCCACAAGGTAATGGCCAGGCTGAATCAAACAATAAAAATCTGGTGACAATCATCTGTAAGCTGGTAGATGAGAATCAACGTTTATGGCACAAGGATTTGTATGACGCTTTATGGGCAGACATGATAAATCCAAAGTGGGAAATCAGTATGTCCCCCTTTAAATCTTGTATGGGTTGAATAATAATATTCCTATAACCTTGGAACTTCCAGCCCTCAAGTTGGCTAAGGCTACTAAGGACGAGACTTTTGATAATTCTATTGATAAGCGTGTGATGTATCTCTCTGAATTGGAAGAGAAGCGAGCTCAAGTGGTTGATTACATCATGGAACAACAAGAACAAGTAAATAAGCTTTTTGACAAGAAAGCTAAGTCTCAAGATTTTCAAATCGGTGATCTTGTTCTCCTATGGGACAAATGGAGAGAACCAAAAGGTATGCACGGGAAATTTGACTCACTGTGGATAGGACCTTTCCAAGTTCACTAGTTGTACGGTGAGAATAGTTTCCTGCTAGCATATGGAGATGAAACATCATTCACCCTTCCTCATAGTGGGAAACACCTCAAACACTTTACACAGTAAATTAATGGGCATTCCAAATGTAAATATTTTTATTTTTAGTCCTTTGTGTCTTTTTGTTTTAAGTTGTGTCATCATCATCACCTGACTCCAAGCCCAATGGATGGATAAAGGCACTTGAATTATGGAGATCTTCTCGCTTCATTCATTTGAAAGAAAAATTGAAGAAAGATCCCCAATAGGAGCTAGTTGTTATCGCAAAAATTAGCAGCGCTCGTTCCATAGATAACCCCCCTATGAAACTTGTTTGTTTCTTAGGTTCGTGATGTTCAAGCACACAAAATGAGGTGATTTTTGATCCACCTCAAAATGAATTACAAAGTTTTAGATGGTCCATTTGAGCATCCCCCTACATTCATCTTGTGAAGACCTTCAAAACAAGTACCTGCACAAACGCTCAATGTTCATATTTCACGAAACTGCGAAAAGTGCAAAAGCTCCAAAAAAGAGTGCTTTTACACTTAAGCAAATTTTGACTAAGTGTGAAAAAGTGAAAGGGCACTGAAAACTAGTGCCCTTACAGTTAAGTGATTTCCCAAAAGTGCAAGGGCACTGATTTTCAGTGCCCTTACACTTAAAGTGTTTTTGACTTAGTTAATTTTGACATGAGCATTATTTTTTCAACCTTTTACATTTTTTCTAGGTTTCTCCACTTTTGGCGCCTTAATTAGTTGCTTGATTTTGCTTCATTTATGGAACTCCCAAATTACTTTTAAGTGATTATAATAGACTTTTAGTTTGTTCTCCCACTTATTTTCATGATTCTCTCTCTTCATCAAGTTGGGAACTCTCTTTCTAACTGCGAACCCATGTTTTCACTCTTCTCCCGACATTTCAAGCTAGGTTTTTCGTAGTCTACCTAAGTATGGCATTTTTGTTTCCTTTTTACATTATTTTTGTTCTTTAAATTTGTTACTTTTCCATGCTTGTAAACACGTTTAATATATCTTAGCTATCTCCACGCATTTTTCTCTTTTATCACGTGTTAGTTGTTTCCTCTTATTTCTCACATGTTTTCAACATCTTCTAAGTCGAGCTTTGTTCATCTTTGCTTGGTGTTTATGCGTGCCTTCATTTCTCTCATTCAAGAGACACAAGGAAACATGTGTAGCTTTAAGAAGACTCGTTTCAATATCACAACATGATCTGACTTTAAAAAAGAAAACTCACAAAAAATTTCCAAGTGGACTTTTCTCACGCCATTCCCCATCCTCCATTTTTCACCATTTGCCAAGGCTCTATTTTCCCATGCCATGACACTTTTCAAAATTTTCTAAGTGTGGAGCAAAAGTGTCAGGGCGCTAATTTTCAGCGCCCTAACATATTTTTCTAAAAAATCCATAACACTTAAAGTGCAAGGGCACTGTTTTTTAGTGCCTTTGCACCTAAGTCCATTTCTCCTAAGTGCAAGGGCGTTGATTTTCTGCGCCCTTACACTTTTACCATTTTTTTCTTAACACTTTCCAAAACTGATCTTTCTTGACTTTGAAGCCTATTTTTCTGCTTCTACCTCATTTTCTGTGCCTCGTCACTCATGTAATGCTTTCTCAACATTGTTGCTTGCTTCGTGCATCCCAATTCTGCTTTTACGGCTAATGGTTGTTGATTCTTATCTACAATTCATTTTCAGATCTTGTCAAGGGGTCCTCAAAAATTTCTCTTTTGATCCAGTTTCTCTCAGATGATAGCTAAGAAGCACCCATTGTCGTTAAAAGCTGAAGGAAAAATGAAATATAAATACCAAGGCATTTATCCACCAACACTAGTAATTTCAAAAGTGGATGAGATTAAAGACACTAAGGTTGGTCATCAAGACCTCATTGATTTCATGAAGAGGACCGAGCAGAAGCCTCTCGAAGACTCTCTGAGAGCTACTATGCATAGTAACCTACACCTTGTTTCTAAATTCCCTACTTCTGTACACCATATGAAACTTGTCCTTGAAGTTGCATCTCACTACATTCGGGAAAGCAGAAGCGTGATTGATTCTTCTGGGTAGGAGATATTGAGACTAGACCCAGATTTCTTTGATATTGTCTTCAGAGTCCCACAGATGGAGAAGTACATTGATATTTCAGTACAACAAGCATAGGAAGTCTATGACTCAGATCCGAATAAGGCTAAGTACTTAATCAATAGCCAATGGTTGAAAGAACCCAAGCATACTATCTCCAGATGGCCAAAGGGGCTTCCACGAAGTGATTTCAAGGAAGATATTAGAGACATGATAATACTCTTGAGTAGAGTTAAGTGATTTACTAAAACATCTCATTTTTAGGATTGGATGTATGAGTACATTAAAATCATAAGAAGACAAAAGGCTCATATTGATTGGGGCAAATAGATCAGTGATGCAATCCATGAACAACTGATATTTTTTCCAACCACCTTGATTTTTTATATGATGTCTTACTTGGTGTACGTTGCAGCTGTGATGAGACAATTCCCAAGTTTATCTACAAGAGGGAACCGACTTTCTACACCTGTGTATAATTATTTCTATCAATTGGAACTAAAGGAAAGCCATCACCATTTCAAGAGGGTCACCGATGATTTCTTTGCACCTTTCTTTTTCATCTTTGACTTGAATCTCGAGAAGAAGAGAGTGTTTGATGAGGTCTACAAAGTGGTGAGTAAATTCGGATGCATATTTCTCTGATTCCCAACTTTTACTTACATAAGGGTAGGATGCTACACTGGATGCCCTTACATGTTACCCATATATCCTTCAGATAAGTGGATATTGATGGAGTTATGCAGACAACCGATTTCAGTCCACAAGGAACATCAAAGGATTCACAAGCCTGGATTTAAGTTTCCACTGACAATTGATAGGTATACCATCAAAAGTGTACAAAAGACTAAATCAATCTATGCTAAGATGCAGGTCATGACAATCAGGACCTATAATACAAACTTGATTTTGATTGTCGAAATGTCAAGAAGAGGCTGAAAAAGGGTCATAAGCACGAATACCATTTGAAGACATCTGGGTTGATTTCAGAGATGAAGAGGCCATCCGTAAAATTGATTTTTGCAGACTAACCATACAACAGATAAGAGATCTCGGTGTTTCCTACGTACCAGAGGAGTTCACAGATCTTGGTGACATCATGAACACTGCTTATGATGAACAAGAAATCTCAAAAAGACGTTTGCCTACAATCCAATGGTCCAAAAAGGAAAATGTTTCCATCAGAGAAATGTTGGCGCCAATCTTGGCTAACACTTTTGAATGGTTACACAAGCATGGATTTGAGATGAAAACTTTCAGGACAGAGTCCGAAGGAGAAGAATCTGGAGTAGAAGTCAATCAACAACAAGAATCCCAGATGAAATACAAATCAATGACTATTCCTACTTCTTCCAGAAAAGGCCCTAGGATTAAGTTTACTATTGGAAAAAAGGATGCTCAAGCCATCTGTGAAGAAGAAACAACAGAATCTAAACCATCTTGCTCGAAAGGAAAGGAGTCTATTTTTGAAGAGATAGATTCCTACAAAGAAGAAAATTCAAGTGATCAATCTATTAAAGAAGAGGATTCAGAAGAAACACACTCTGATGAGGAAGAAAATTCTGAAGATGAACAAGAGTTAGAAGATCATGAGAGTGATCAAAAGGACCTCAGGCATGATGAAGAACAAGCCATGTCTCCACTTGAGAATTTAGTTGAAGATTTTCCCTAGTCATCATCACCTATAACTTCAAAAGTTCCTCGTACAATTCCTGTTCCAAACACTCCTTCACCAACTTTTCCCATGTCACCTATTCCTACATCTACCATACCCGCAGTGGACATTGCACCACTTCCCACAACATCAACCATACTTGATACTCCTTCGATGACAAGTGTTCAAACGGTTGAAATTTTTTCAAGCCCTCCATCATCTATTCCTAGCTTGTCATCTCCATGCTATGATCTCACTTCAAAAGCTGAGTTTAACAGGTTTATGAGTGACTATTTGCATAATCAACTTAAAGTACCAATTTCCAGAGTGGTAATGATAGACACTATGCCAATTGTCACTATACTAGCCATTCCTCTAGAAGTGGTTGTAACAAGAGAGTTGATGGTCAATCAAGAAGTTCATATCTCCTCTCTTCCCCCTTGGTTGGTATCTCAAGTATCGAAGTGAAAAAAACAAATGATCTCGCTAGAAGAGCTCGACCTTGAACAAATAGTCCCTCCAAAAGACAAGGGGAAGAAAAAGGCAGAAGTCTATTCATGAAT
Source organism: Sequoiadendron giganteum (assembly GCA_007115665.2). NCBI lineage: Eukaryota > Viridiplantae > Streptophyta > Pinopsida > Cupressales > Cupressaceae > Sequoiadendron > Sequoiadendron giganteum. The sequence goes on from CM021108.1 coordinate 350,148,967, forward strand.
CTAGGTTGAAAAAGTAGATCAAAAGTATGAAGAGACTGGCATACCACCTCAGGAGGAAGGAGATATCAATATGGAGGACTACACAGTGACAAGAGTCCAACTTGGCAAGGTCACAAGTGAAAGTGCTAAGGTAGATGCACAAGTGACTTTGAGTATACTGGCAGGAAGGATGGATAAAATGGATTAAGCTCGAGACTTATACAAACAGAGGGCAAAGCATTATGCCACTATTGTAAGAAAGCTTGCATGGTCTTCAAGTAATGCACAACCGTTAGCAATGGTAAGCTTGGAGGACCTAGCTATCAAAAAAGCTGAGAAGTTTTCCTCCAAAGGAAAAGTGTTGTATGACTTCATTAATAAGGTTATAGAACATGGCTCCCAAATTATAATTGCTATGGATGAAAAGGCTACTCAGATAGCTCAGCCAAATTAGAGCTGGATAAAGAAGAAGGTATTCTTTCTCAAGAGCTCAAAGAAATGGAGAAATGCCTATTGTTGTGGTCGCAAATGAAACAGGTAAAGCTCAGCAAATTGGTGGAAGTCGGGGTGATCCTCGACAAAGAAAAATATGTTGAGGTAAGAGAATCATTGAAGCATCATATTCAGATGATTAAATCTCTTGCAGAAGATCTCCACCAAGTACAGGAAAATGTCGAAGTACATCCTTCTATTCTCGAGAAAAGAATCAAGGAGTTGTCAGGAAAGCTTCTTGAAGAAAACCACATTTTCCTTCCAACCACGGAACTTTCAGAGACCTTCAAAATAGCCATCATGAATCAAGTAGAGAGTGCAAACTTCTTAGATGCCTCCATAAATGATCTTTGTGATACAAGGCTTACTCTTGACAACCTCAAGACACATTTTGACAGGTGCAAAAAGGTTCACTCATTCACCAAGAAATCAAACACGAGGATTCACATCATTGTGGATTACACGGTTGGTCCAGATGACAAATTCATGCAGGAGACCAGGAAGAAGTATGAAAACTTCCGCGCCCAAGAAAGGAACAAAGAAGATTCCTGATCTCCTAGTGTTGAATATTTTGATTCTTTCTCTTATGCATCTTGTAAATAGTTTTTGAAATCTTAAACGTCTTTTTGTAAAGTGTTATTACACCAAAAATATGAGATGTAGTTCCACAGAGATAAATTACACTTTGAATTAGTCAAAGTTAGAGTTTCCTATTTTTGCTCACCTAATTTCCCTAACTTTACTCTACTGATTTCCTAGATTACCTCTTCCCTCTTTTCTATAAATAAGAGGGACTTCTATTGTAAGAGTTACCTTTTACTATTTTGCAATGAAGTGCTACCCCTTTGAAACGAACATTGAGACTTTGTGTTCAATTCTATGAATCTAAATCTGTTCAATAAAGAAGGAAGTTGCATGTCAGACTTTGTGTTGGAATCAATTCTCTTTTGGTTTGAATAAGATTGGTGGTGATTAGTGAATGATATTTGAAGGGCGTCAAGTAATTTATGTAAACTTTGTGTTGCATTCCTTATTTGGATACTTTGGTTGAAAGATCTACAAGAATTTGTGCTTGTAATCATTCATGTTTTTCGGGGAATTGTTGTATCTAAGAAGACTTTGTGATTCTAATGCAACAAACAATACATCTTTCATAGATCCATCATTGAAAATGCTACGTAATGACTTTGTGCCTTCATGAGGTTTCCCTTTCCCTTTATTTGTTTATTATCAATCATATCTGGTATCTCTACTCTTTGCTTTGACAAGATAAAGATATTTGCATTACTATTTGTTTTTAGTTTAAGGTTACTTTGAATCAGAATTATCAACTGTCAAGCATTGTAAAACATCTTCTCTAAAAAAAGAGAGAAGCATGAATGTGAAACACCCCCCCCCCCCTATTTCATAAGTGTAGTGTATATTGTGTAAATACTTTGTTAGTTTTACCGTAGCTTTTGTTAGCAGTTAGAAGGGCACCTCCCCTTTCTAAGAGGAATGATTTTATCTCACATAGTTGTGGCTAAAGTCTAGGTTGTGTAATTGGTTGAAAAGTTGATGACATAATTTTCACCCAGCACCTTCAATAACGACATATTCCTAGCCTTGAAGTGAATCCATCCCTCTAGAGTTTGGGAAATAATTTTTGAACCTAACAAAATGGTTCATTGTTGATGACATGAAATATTGATCTCATACTGAAGACCCTGATAATATTATGAAGAGTATTTCTCATGTGCAGTTTTATATTTTTCCAACTTACACCAATATAATGACATATATAGATAGAAAGAAAGTAAGTCCTTGTCAAGTATTTGGAAGTTCTAACTACTAGAAGAAAATTTATCTAAATTTTCAGGTGAAGAGTGTAAGTCCATTACAGAATTAGTTATAAATCAAAAGACTTGAACATGGTGAGAAGAAGTCAACAACAATAATAATAAGAACATGAAGCTACAACTCATTCAAGGAGACAAAGAACAATGTGGAAATCTTCAAATATTGGTAAGTCACCTAGACCTACCTATTAAAATTCATAAGTAGGAACTTTAGATATAGATAGTTCATGCATGGATTCTAGAGAGGTAATTATACACTTTTGAATATTTAACGAGTAATATAATCAAATAATATATATAAATACAATGGTCTAATTATAAGATCTAAAGAGAAGGTATGCTTGTTGGGAAGAGAAAGGTGTATAAAATTATTGATGAGTATATGTAAAGTCGTGGCATGTGATATTGGGATTTGATGACATACTTTGAAGGTCACTATCCCACCTCTACAAAAACAACATATATATGGAGTTGAATGGGGGAACCTATTATATTTCCTTAAAGAGGATATGTTGGAGGTTATGACAATAGTCAAGTCATAGAAATCCAATATACAAAGTTAAGATATGGTTATTGACAAAACAAATGTGAAGAGAATCCTTGATGTAGGTTTACAATATTTAACATGAGATATGATGGCACTATTAACCAATATCCCACTTCTCCCAACACATCATTTAAATATAAAACTAAGTAATGAATGTGAAGCTTGAGTTGTTGGAAAATCAAAACACCACATTTGAGCATATCAATGCTCTCTTGATGAGTAGGAAGGATTAGTTGCATTATGATAATTATGATGATAAGGTTGGTTAGAAAAAATAAATGGAATTATTATTAAGATAAAATTAAAGGAAAAAAATAAGTTGTTGGAAGCTAAAATTGTTGCATGTAAGCATGCACACACCCTCTCAATAATAAAAGAGAAATAACTCCTCCATGTGGAGAAATATTTTGAGCATTATGAAGATGAAGATAGTTAGTTTGATGCATCAGTGCATTAATTCATAGAAGAGGATGATTATACTATTTTTTATGCATATAATTAGGGTTTTCAAGGTGAACACGATGTTGATATAGATTAGTATGAGTTTCCTACTCACAATGTTGAAAATCAAAGGGAACTCATACAACTATCATATAAGGCCAAACCATTAGTAACAACATCACAACCCATACAAATTTAATAATAGTGAATGTCCAAAATGAACATCAACCAGGGATGACCTTATTTGACTCCAAAAACACCTTATCAACCTAAAACCAAGACATAACAACCATTCTTTCTATGGGGCTCTTGATGCCCCTACATTAACTACTAGATCAATATTTTGGTGTAGTGGTTGGGCCTTTGTGGTATCAAAGCCAAGGTATCGAGGTCAATCCCTACAGAGTGTGGTAGGTTGTAATATCCTATGTGTGAAGGGCTAAACCCAATGGATGTCCTAACTTGTCATGTTGGTAGGAATGTACCTGATAACTAGATTGTGGGGCTCCATGTCCACACATCCATTGTGCTCATGGATTCTATGCCTTCACCTCCAAGGTTGGTGGGAGGCAAACATCACCCTTAACACCCTGGTTAGCTACCCTCACTAATAGGCTGATATTTTGGTCTAGTTGTTGGGCCTCTATGGTATCAAATATTTGATCCTAGTAGCCTAGAGGGTTTAGAGTGTTCATATGTATCCACATGATGTTGCACCACATAGGTACTATACCTATAGAAGAGTAGATCATCAAGGTAATACAAAAGAAGAGAATCCATTTATAGGTACACAAAAATAAATGGAGAGAGATAGAAGTGGTAGTCTACCAAGGCATGAAGCTAATGATGGTGACCAATTGGTGAGAGATTTGATAAGGGGACAACAATAAATAATAGGTACATTGTTACAATTCCAATAACAAATGATGGCATCACATTAGAAAATGATTATAGCTCTTGGGAATATGACCCAAAATATGGGACACTTGAGGGTCCATCAAAGAAACACAGGTGAAGGAATCAATGCAGGCACACCTAATGCTAGGAGAATTCATTTTAGTGTAAATGATAAAAATTTCTAGCCTACTTTCCTACCTAGAGAGGAAGAAGAGTAAGAAGCTTCAACAGAAGAAGAGAAGCCACCCAATGAGTTTGTTACCATTCATGATGAGTACCACTCCTTTCTAGAACATGTTAGAAATGATCTATCCTTTGATCAATACATAAGACAAATAAAGGAAAGAAGGGGACCAAGGGTTAATCAAAGACCAAGAAGAGAACACAAGGAATTCAAGCAAGCATTGAGCAAGCTTACTCTACCTAACTTTGATGGTTATGAGAAGACTAGTGCACGAGCTTGGATTCACAAGCTAGATACATTTCTAACTCTCAAGCCTATGAAGGAGGACAAAGTGATTAAGTTTTCAACCATGCATCTTGAGGTTATAGCATATGATTGGTGGCATCATGGATTGGTGACGTAGAATCATGCATTGATACACTCCTATGAAGAATTCAATAACAAGCTCATTGATCAGTTTGATAGGAAGGACATGAAGGTCTATTATACAGAGCTGGCCCAAATGAAACAAGTGGGGCATGTTGATTCATATATCAATGAATTTTAGGAGGTTGTTGTTATGGTCCTTGATATGACAAAAAAAAGAGTGGCCATGTTATTTGTAGAAGGATTGAATGGCATGTTGAGGGGTTTGGTTAAGGATTTCAAGCCTAGCACTTTGCAAGAGGTCATTCAACTAGCCCTTGATCTTAATACATCTCCACCCACATGTTAGCCCCAAAAGAATAATTTCAAGGATAATAAACCAGAACACAAACCAGATGGGAGAACACACAATTAGCCTAAGCTTACACAACCTATGATGGATTTTGAAACAAGGAATGAGCTGCATAGGAAGAAGTTATGTTTCACTTGCAAGGAACCATGGGAACCTAATCACAGGTGCCTTGGGAAAGACAAAGCACATTACATAGAGGCCATTTTTGATATTAATGAGGAGGTTGTATAAATGAGTTCAGGTGGTGATCATGATGAGAGAACACATGAGCACAATGATTCTAATACAAAAGGTTTGGAACATGGGACTATTGCTTCACTATGAAGAGTTCCTAAGCATCATCCTTTTTGAGTGAGAGGAGTCCTTAAGGGGCAATGAGTCACTTGTTTGATTGATGATGGAGCTACTCACAAATTCATTGATGAGGGATTGGTTGTGAAGAGTGGATTACATGCCAATATTTTGGTGTAGTAGTTGGGCCTATGGTATCATTGTAATGTCCCCTTTTTTTGAGTAATCAGCTAATAGAGTTATCTAGCCTATTTTATTCTCATAGGCTATGATCAAGCATTATGAGAGAATATAATTAAATTAATTATTTATGAAGTTGTCCAAATAAATTAAATCATAAGGATAAATTTATTTTAATTAATTTAATTAAAGTGACTAAATAAAATAATAATAATGAATATTAAAAAGTCACTTTATTAACTATTTTTGCTCACTTTATTAATTAATTTTGCCAATAAGTTGGGTGACCCACTTGGAGTTTAAAAGGTGGGAAATTAAAATAAAATAATAATAATAATTTATTCTTGTGTGGACTCCCAAGGAGGAAAATAATTAATATTTAATTTGAATTTGGACACCCAAGGTTTGTGATGTTGGTTGGCTTATTTGGAGGAGAAATAATTTAAAAATAAAAGAGAAATATTTTCTCTAGGTCGACTCTAGGTGAGAGGTGGAAACTTTTATAAATACAAGTGCTTGGAAGACATTTGATCATCATTTGAGCATACTTCTTTTCTTATTGAGTTTTTCTCTTGGTTGCAACAAAAGTTGAGTATAGGACCGAGGACAAAAACCCTTGTGTTCAAGGTGAGTTGGATGAAAACCTAGCTCATCTATGGGTGATTCTGTGATAGGGATCAATTTTTGCTTCATTGGTTTTTGGAAAAAAAAGAGTATATTTCTTTATTAGGTATTCATTTTAAGACATTTTTAGACTTGTATGAGTTATTTTAGACCTAAATCAAGCCTTTATTAGGCTGCAATCAGACTTTAAGGTCAAAATTTAGCAATATATCAAACTTTCATCAATTTGGTATTCAATTCTAGAGGCTGGAGCTTCATTTTTAGGTTGTTGGGCATAATTTTAGTCATATTCTAAGTTGTATTAGATTTCTATCAGCTGTAGGGATACTCAAAAATTAATACCAAAACTTTGGTGTTTGTTTTTTTCTTCTATTTTGGTCAAATAAGGGCATATATCCATCATTGAGTGTCATTATCAATTATATACAATTTTCTTGGTATATTTTGTATACATTTTTGAGTCGTTTCAAAATTGTATGAGTTGTACATGCACTCAAAAATTCATAGCAACAGTTGGGTGTTTCTTATTTCTTGCATATTTGACCTAATGAAGGATTGTACTTGATCGGGTATGTGGAGAAATACATTATTTGTTCAAATCTTTAATTTGAATCAATTCTATCACATTGTTCTCTATTAATTGCAATTAGATTTAGAAATTTCTACATTTTGGTGTTCAGTTGTTATATTTGCATTTCACATGCAAAAACATATCATAAGACATTCAAATAAGCATAAAAATCATCCATCAAATAAATCAGAAATATATTCAGACCAACAAGCCAACAATAAAAAATTCAAGGGGTAATCTTCAAATTAAGCTTGGATTATTATATAAATACCAAGAAAATGCTAAATCACTTGCATTTTCCAATTCACCTCCTATTCCTCACTTTGATGATGAGATTGAGTTTCGTCTTGACTCTAAGTTTGGTATTCATTTTCTTTGCCCTGTATACGTCCACTTAACTACATCTCAAGCTTAACATTCATTGTGTCATTGTCATTTGTTCCACTACCACAAACATTTGAAGTGTTGCTCAACCCTCTTCTTTCACATATGGAATTCTAGATTGTGAGTTCCCTTTCAAAAGGAAAACTTTGGATATCATAGCTAGTTATATACATCCTCAAGCAATTTTCCAAATTCTTGCCTAGCTTGTTTCTTATCTTTGATTTCAAAAACCCCAATGCATTGAAAAATATTTCATCCTCCACCAACCCCAATATCATGGTTTTACATAAATCATTTTTTTTTGAAATATTTCAATAATGGATCATGTAATATTTTACTCTGACTAAGGTTGGCCAAACCCTTGTTATTACTCCTGCTTACATGAGATTCTTTATGGAGTCAAATTATTCAATCATAGTTATTGCAAAACAACCAGATTTTTCTCTAAGATTAGTTGCATTTACAATTCCTTCTATTTTTTCCATTTTATTTTGAACTTTTTAAAAACAATTTGGCCAAGGTAGTTATGTTATTATGAAAATAGTTTGGTTTATAGTGGACTAGGACCCAAAATTGAGGATACACAATAGACATGACTTCAAGTAGTTTATCTCAAAGGAATCATTTTAGAATCTTTGAGGAAAGAGATCTTGAAATAGATTTAAAATTAGTACTTACAAGTTTAAAATAACTTTAAAAGATTCTTTTGTAACTGAAGATTATTTGGTAGAGCACTTGACCATCGTAGAATAGTGCATTGGTATCTGAAATCCATGTATAAAGACACAATTCCCCGCTTGCATTAAACTATTTTTTTTAGGATTGTTTAAATTTTTAAATAACTACCATCTTATAAATTTTGGACTTCCAAAAGGATAATTTGATAGATATAGATTATCAAGGGTATTGTATGTCATTTTACATAGTTTACTATATTCATAAATATACATAATTCTTTCTTGGGATTTTTTTGCAAAATTGTTCATTTAATCTAGGATGGGGAGAAGACCAAATAAATTTAAGAGTATCTCTATATTGCTTAACCTATGTAAGAGGTCAGGAGCTTTATCTATTATGCGATAATGTTTGTACATTACTCCAATCAAGGATTAATATTCTAAAAAAAATCATTATGTTGGTCCATGCAAGGAGATCCATATAGTATCAACATCCTTAAGAAGCTTGTTTCTTGTTGTTATTCCCTTGAAAAAAAATTGAAATTCCATAAATCATTTGGGACTTTGAAAGAAGTATGAGTAGAGCTTGTGAACTAGATTTTCAAACTTTTGATACTAAAGAAAACTTTCTTACAATTTTAAAAGCTAAATTCATTATGTGGGCGATGCATTGAATGACAATCATGTATGGTGAAAAAATAGTTTGTAAATTTATGCAAATACCATTCTTATGACCTTGCATTACTAAAGTTCCATCAACTCCTACACACACCAACTTTTTGACAATTGTGAAGTCACCCATACATCTAATTTCATTCAAATATTCCTTAACTAGTTCAAATATATTTTGCGATGTCAAGCTCTCCTTCATTTTATGAACATGGAGTAGATGAGGTTAGTAGACATGTTTGTGTACAATATACACATGCATACATACCCAAGAAGTATTATCTACCACAAGAACTTCATATAAAGATAATGCAATGAAGGTTGACTCTTTTATTTTTCTTGTAAATCTTTCTTTTTCCATCTCAGCAAGACAACTTTCCCATTCCCATTTAGAGTTTATTGACTAATGTGCGCTAGGAAAGTTAGGAACACCTAAAAAATATAATAAACATTATATTATGGGTAGTCTGTCATAAGATTCCCTATAGATAAAATATGAAAAACAACACTCAACTGAACAGTTTTTTCCAGTTGTGCTCCTACCATTATCTTTCCAATTTGATCTTCAATGGAACCTCCATGTTCAACAATATTTTCCATTATTTTCATATGCTCATCATATTATATGGAATTCTTAACATGAAGAAATTATTTTTTTGATTTCCATCTAACTTCTGATTTTTCCTTTTTGTCTATGATTTATTTTTTATAAAGTTTACCAATACGCTTTTCTATAGTGTCAAGTTTAACTGCAACTTCTTATCCCTTTTATATTTCCAACTAAAAATATTAAACTTGAATTCTGTTGGAGGTTCATCTTTGTTTGCATTCTCTACTAGTTCAATGAATGGGTACTTTGGCACCTAGCTTATCTGAAAATTCCTTATCATGTCTCACTCATGCCCTATATTTTATTTGTTTTTTTTCCTCTTCCTTGTACCAACATCATCTATGGCACCTAAATTGTCATTCATCTCAATTAACTTATTCTAGATACCTCGGGTATCCCTTGGAACATCTTCTATGATATTGCCATCCTCATGCAACTCAATCATCTCATTCTAATATTCTTCTGAGGTATTTCGTATTGAGCACTTCTAGATTGAGAGGGGGGTCTAAATCAATCTACACAAAACTTAACCCCTTCTAGAACTTAAATTTTTTAGCACAAATCAAACTCCTTTAGCAGATAAAGATAGAACCTTAAGCGGAATAGAATATAGCAATTTGAAATTTTATCAACTTCAACAATCTTTACCAATGAAAAAAATAGCAATAATTAGATCAACAACAAATATAAGGAAATAGAGCACACACACATGCTCATGGAGACACTAGATTTACGTGGAAAAAAAATGAGGGAAAAATCATGGTGAGATTTAACTCACAATATAAGACACACTACCAAAAAGACTTGCATGAAGGCTCACTTCCTTAAAGCAAGATACAAAGGCCTTGATAAACTAAAGACAACATGACTTCAAGAGAAAGATACAAGGATTTGATGAGATTCACTATCTTAGAGAATGATACAATATGATTTAGAGAATTGCAATGGTTTGCCAACACAACACTCTATTGAATGAGGCATTACAACACAATTGATCTTTCCTTTCATATTATTTAGCACTATATCTATTGGATATTCAATACAATTCACACACACACACTTCTTCACACTTGTACACTTTTCCACATTGTTGCATTTGAAATGATCTTGCATTTATATCCACCACAACACTTCAATTCTTCAATTAGGTCAACTAGGAAGAGAATAAATAATGAATTCAACTAGTTGGTCTCCAAAATAATAATGTGGTCCTATCCCAAAGATAGAGAGGACCAAAATAAATCTTGGTACTTCTTCTAATGTGATCCAAAATAGTTTACATGTTGGAACACATCAACCTAAGTTGATGTGTGGATGAAACATTGAAGGGAACCAATCGGCTCAAAAACATACTTCTAATTGTATTTACTTGATGCGGTCCCAAATAGGATAGGTCAGGAACCAAATCTATCATTAAAGATCTTCCATTGTTGGCTCAACCCCCCAAAAAAATGACCCAAGCAAAGGAACAAGCCTTTTCAGCTAGATATCCACAAAATAATAAGAAAGCCAACTCAAGACACAATGTGGCACCAAGGCGACTAATTAGCAACATGTGGATCAAATGGGGATATTCCTTGAACATCCAACATCACTTCCATACATTTCTTTCATACTATCATTTCATCTACAACCACCATAGATCAAATAGGTACAAAATACTTTATCCAGGAAGGATAGAATGTATAATCATGAGATATAACATTAACATATCAGCTTGTAGACCACAGCAAAACATGAGACTAGAACTAAGACACTACATGAACATTGAGAGCACATTCACAAGACACGAGAGCAGAGACATCAATGCATAGAAATGAAAAGCATTTCTTAGCCCAGTATGCACAACCAAAAACACTACCAACCTTCTACAATTTATAGAACCCTCCTCTACAACATTGGTGAACTGAAAATATAGGAGTGGAACAACCACATAAAATTGAAATTGAGTACCAAACTGAAAGACCAAAGCATCAATAGAGGAATGTGGAACATTCTCCCATACATACTTTAATGCAACATTCAAGAACATAATCACTTTCAAAGAAACTTGTGAAGGCTAAAACTTTCTTTCAACAACACATAGTTCATCAGGAATATCAAGTGAAAGCATAAGACATACTGTATACCTTCAAAAAAAATTCTCCACTATTAGTTAGGCTTCTAATCCTCATCTTAATATATCATTATGAAACCAAATCTATTGATAATAATGCATTATATGAACATCAAAAATTCTTCTTCGATAAGGTATGACATCCAACCATTAACTTTTTCACTTCTTTTTTGATAAGGCATGCCATCAACCATGAAGTTTATCACCAATGTTATTCCAAGATGAATATAACAATGATAACCAATACCAAGGACTGACCATCTTCCAATAATAAATTTTGACACAAATGTCAATCATATATAGCAATCTTTGACATGAGAGACAATCAAAAAATAGTGTTGACACCAAAGATAGAAATTTCCAGCAATCTCCTTAGTGTTGACATCAATGACAACCATTAGTATTGACATCAGTGACAAAAAATGCCAACAATCTCCCCCTTTGGAATTGATGGAAACACACATTGATCACTCTCCCCCTTTTATATCAAGGACAAAGGGCCATATATGTCTATATAAAGTAAAAAAACTTGTTCTGAATTTAGGTAAAAAGGAAAAAAAGATCTTATATTGAGATAGCAACACATTCTTCCCCTTTGACTAGTATTACATCTTCTTCAAGCAATTATACATTCACAACAACTATGCAAAAATTTCAAGGCCCCCCCTTACTACTAGCTCCCTTTGAGAGGAAAAACTCATCAATCCAAGGAAACATATATGACATGAATTTCTCCCCTTGGAAACATTCACCATATTATACATCTAGTTAGAACAAGGAGGGGAAATAACCCCTAGCTTCTACTATAGATACTCAAAGGTATCCTTTGAGAGTGCCTTGGTCAAGATATTTGCAATCTGATCTTTGGTAGGCACATACTCCATTCTGACTTCATGTTTTGCAACCTTCTCTCTTAGAAAGTGATACCATATTGAAATGTGTTTAGTCCTTGAGTGCATTATTGAATTCTTAAAACTATTGATAACACTTGTATTATCACACATTATAGGAATAGGTTCATCATACACCACCTTCACATCCTTCAAAGTCTACTTCATCCAAAGCACCCGAGTACAACAAGATGTTGCAACAATATATTTTTCTTCTATAGTGGGCAAAGACACTGAATCCTAATTTGTACTAAACCATGAGACCAATATGTCTCCTAAGAAGAATGCACTTCCACCTGTACTTCTCTGGTCATCAACACAACCTGCCCAATCAACATCAATATAGGCACTCAGAGAGAAATTTTGATCCTTTTTATACCATAGGCCATAATCCAAAGTACCCTTCAAGTATCTAAAGATTATTTTTACAACCTTTTCATGAGATCGCTTAGGATTGGCTTGAAATCTGGAAACCAAACATACTACATGCATGATATATAGTCTAGAAGTAGTTAAATACAACAAACCTCCAATCATGGATTTGTAAAGAGTCTGATCAACCTCTAGAGACTCATCAAATTTGCTTAAGTGACAACCTGTCACTATAGGAGTACCTACTAGTTTGGAGTCTTCTATTTCAAATTTCTTTAACATCTCCTTAACATATTCAGCTTGAGAAATGAAGATGCCACCATCTTGCTGAATAATTTGAAGCCCAAGGAAGAAAGACAACTCACCAATAATTGACATCTAAAATTCTTTCTACATTTCTTGTGCAAAATTCCTGGACATATCATCATCTCCGTCAAAGATGATGCCATCAACATATACAACCACAATTAACAACTTGTCTTCATGAACTTTAATGTATAGATTACTATTTGCATTACCTTTCTTGAATCCTTGCTAAAGTAGGTACTTATCCAACCTAGAATACCAAGCTCTAGGAGCTTGCTTGAGACCATATAGAGCTTTCTTGAGTCTATGAACCATGTTTAGATCCTCTAATAACTAGAAACCATCCAGTTTCTCAATGTATACCTCTTCTTATAGATCACCATTCAAGAAAGCTGATTTGACATCCATTTGATATACCTTGAAGTTCTTATGAGCAACAAGAGCAAGAAACATTCTTGTCAGCCTCTAGTCTTGGATACCAGAGCAAAGGTTTCCTCATAATCAATACCTTCAACTTTTGAATAGCCCTTGCAAACCAATCTAGCTACATTCCTTACCACCTCACCATCTTCATTCAACTTGTTCTGGAATACCCACTTTATTTAGGTATCACATTCTTATCAGTAGGTCTAGGAACTAATTCCCAAGTATGATTCTTCTCTATTTGATTAAGTTCTTCCTCCATTGCCTTTATCCAATTCTCATCTTTGCTAGCATCAAAAAAGTTCTTGGGCTCAGCTTTCGACAACAGGAACAAATTCACTTGCTCATTTTCTCTTGCAAACTTCCCCTGGTGAGTACACCTTCATCTTTATTTCCAATGATATGATCTGTAAAATGATTTTGAACATACTTTGCTAGAGTTTTGGGAGTATTTACTAGTTTTGGTTCCTTCTCTTCTTTCTCTTCTATTTCTTCTTCTTCAATCCACCGAAGAATATCAGATCCAAAAACTTTAGGTTCATGAGAGATATGACACAAGTCTTCATCTACTTTAACATTTGTACTTTCAATCATCTTCCCTGATCTCTTGTTGTAGCATATGTATTCCTTGCTTCTGGTAGAGTAACCAAGAAAGATACCTTCATCACACCTAGAATCAAACTTTCCAAGGTCACCTTCATCTCTTCTAATGTAGCATTTATTGCCAAAGATTCTAAAATATCTGGCAGTAGGAGGTCTTCCATACCACCTCATAAGGGGTCTTATTATTGTTGACCCTTAGCTGCACTATGTTAAGTAGATAGACAATAGTGTGAACTAATTCCTTCCAATACATATTTGGAAAGTCAGCATCCTGTATCATTGTCCTAGTCATTTATTTCACCATTCTAATTTTTCTTTCAACTACCCCATTCTGATGAGGGGTTATAGGAGTAGAAAATCATTTTCTCCTAATGCCACGATATTCACAAAAATTTTCAAATTCATATGAAGTGAATTCACCTCCTCTATTTGATGTTAAACATTTAATCCTAGCATCCATTTGATTCTCTACTTTTCCTTTAAAAATATTAAACTTATTAAAGCCTTCTAATTTCTCTTTCAAGAATGTAACCCAAGTCATTCTTGTTGGAAAATGTGACTCAACTTGTTGGATTGGACCTCTGTTAAGGACTTGGTGGATCTTCCCTTTATGTTCATGCCTTTACCTCCATACCGCTAGGTGTTTGTGGAAGAGGTGCAGTAGTGCATTTACCACCATACTGTGGGAGCCTTCTGGGTGAGGTGCAGTTGTGTGGTGTATACCTCCATACCATGGGAACCTATTCACAGTTGACCGGTAGTGTGGTGTACCGCCATACCTTGAGGGTCCTTTGTTTTTTTGGCAATTGTGCAGTGGTACTGCCATACTGCAAGAGTCTTCATATAGAGGTGCGATAGCGTGGGGAATTATTTGTTTGGAAATTATGTGGTGGTACCGCTATACCACGGGTGTCTTCAAGCTGGGATGTGGTAGTGTGGTATATACCACCATACTGTGAGGGATTCACACCTATCGAGCGGTAGCACGATTTACCGCCATACCTTAGGGGTCTTTTGGATGACTAGTGGTGGCGCGGTGGAAGGACCACAGGGTACAACTGACTGTTTGGTGCGATAGTCAAATGCGATGGGCGAGTGATGTATCAACACATGGCACAATTTCACTTGCTGATTTTACATCGCTGTTGTAAATCAATAATTATTGGCTGAAAGCTTTAGCGATATATTTGCATTAAATGTATATTCTAACTCGGGGGTTGACACAGTGCAAATATAGTAATATTCTCTGTAACTGAATTTTAATGCTGGGCGGCCCGATGTGTGCTGCAGGGCAGTGACCTGAGGCGAAGAAATCTTGTTGGTGAAGTAATTATATACCCTAATGGTTGTTGGTTGGTGGCTGGGACAAAGTGAGAGTGTTCGAGAACTATGCACAAAGCATTGTAATTGTGAACACTGAGACACACAGAATAGAGAAGGATGTGAATCTGTGGTGGCCGTGAGGCTATGTTGGCCAAGAGGTTGGCTGAGTGAGTTGATAGGAAATGAATTTGCATTGTATGTTGTGTGAGAACATTGGAATAGTGCAAGGATTCTGATTTGTGTTGTTGCCTGCATTCTCCATATGGACAAGATGTAACTCCTATAAAGACTATGAGCCTGAGATTATATTGTAACTTTGTTTGTTGTTGAATAATACAATGGCTTGATCTTTTGAAGGGTGGGGTTTTAAACTAAAAAGGTTTTCCCCATGTAAATCTGTGTGTTCATTTATTTGTCTTCCATGTTGTTTGATTATGTAATTTGAATTTGTGCATAAGTGTTTAATCTAGTTAAGTTGCATGTACTTTTCTCAAAAGGATTAATGTGGGAAATCAACTGTTCCAGTTTTCGCTTTATGGCATAGTAGTTAGTGTCTTTGAGGCGATTTAAAGGAATTAATGTTACCAAAGGCACTTCTGTTCTTAGATGTTTCATTCTAAGATGACTCGGTTTTCCCAACAAATTGGTATCAGAGCTAGTAAAGGGAGGTCAAGGTCTTTCCTGATACCAACAAATTAGTATCAGAGCCACATTTTGGATGCTAGTTTTGGATATTTCTCTTGTGAAGATTTCTTAGTCTATCAGGCTTGAGGAAATCTGGAGGAATCGACTGATGATTGATCCTTTGGATGAGTAAAATTCCTTTCTCTTTTGAGAAAACACGCAGCGTGAAAGACATTGGAGAATTTGGATTTGATCATATTGTGATGATGTGGTCTGAGGCTCTTGGTTGGCAACAAATGATCCTGATGTAAGGGATGTGAGTTTATGCTTATGGTTGTGTTGCAGCAAAGCATGGTTCATATTGGGTGTCTATGTGAGAGGCTCCCTGATGGTATGGAAATGCTTGGGTTTTTTTTTTGAGCCATGGAGTATTGTGCTTGTGCTGGGTGCTTTGACTTACCATTGAAGGCATTGTTTCCTTTACCTTGATTACATGAAGGCTATGAAGTTGATCTTTGGGTGGTCTGAAAACTTCTGAATAGCTTGGCTCTCTTGAATGTATGTGCATGCTTGTGGTTTTGGAATTGGTCTAGAATGGGCCTGGATTTCCTATACTACTTGTTCCTTTTTGGATACCTTGTACTTGCATGTTTGAGTTTCATGTTCTTTGGTTCAAGGGGTTTTTTTTATAGATTTTCCTAAAAAGTCTATGACACATATTCATGTTAGTTCATTGTTCTGGTTAACTATGATGGTTGTGTGCAAACTCTTGAGTCATCCAGATGTGCAGTGGGTATGAATGTACATGGGTGTCTTAGAAACACGGTGGTTTTGCAAGTTTTGCATGGTCAAGAAAAACTTGTGGTTATGTGGAGTTGTTGTTAAGCTATTTTCTAGACCCTGGCTTTTGGGGTGTGACTGGATGAGATAGTTGTAGTTCGACATGGTTTGAGGAGGTGTGATGTCTTCTCTGCATGTGAGTGTTGGTATGTGATTTGTCACTAAAAATTCTTGTGGTGTTGCTTTCTGGTTTTCTAGACTATGGTGCTTGAGTTGTGGACGTGATTGGAAAATTGGATTTGGATTTGATCTGGTGTTTGAGTCAAGCTTGTCTACATTTTTGTTCTCTTTGAGATCTTAGTTTTGTAGTTTCTAGTGTGATGATAGATTTTCAAGCTTCATTGATTGGATCTATGGGTTGAGCATGTTGTGGGCTGTCTTTACCTAAATATTTGTTGTGGGACAACTCAGAAGTGGACTGCTAATATCCATGAGGTTTCTTTAGTGGTGGTGCAAATATGTTAGCTGGCCTTGTTTGTGGCCACTTGTGCATTGGCGTGGTTGCTTCTAGATGAGAGGATGGGTGGCATTAAGTACCTGAATAGTCGATTATGGGGACTTGTAGCATGAGTATCACGATGTCATGGAGAGATTGATACACATTAGTGTAGTCTTTTGATAGTGATAGTGTGGTCATGATGCTTGGAAAGCTTGGATGTCACAGTTTAATGGGAGCTTTAGCAGTGACTGTGAATTCATCACTTGGTGATGAATGATCTTCTTTAGTGATGAAGATATTACTAGGAGGGAATCTTAGATCCCGTTGCTACAGAAGGGTCCTTTCACATTTGCATGGACACTATTTGAAGATGTGCAACATCCTAGAGCTATGGAGGACTCTCGTGAGTCTTTGGTTGAGGTGTTGGTGGTGCTTGATAGGTGATGTTGGTTTAAAGTTTGTTGTGTTTCTTTTCATGGTATACTCTTGATTGCATTAGAGGTTTGGCATGATGCATTACTATTGAGACCATATTATGTTCACCTGAAGCATGTGATCTCCTAAGGGGGATGGTAAGATCATGGTGTCATGATAAGTTCTTGTTTTAGATGTTTGGAGCTTTGACAGTGGTCTAGAGTTTCTCTGTGTTTTGAGTACATTGGTCATATGCTTGAGAACTTTATGTTAAGTGCAGTAATGCAATTTATAGGTTAGCATGAGATGATCGGTTGCTGGTACTCATGGATACATAGAGAATGAGGTGAGGCTATGATTCTATTGAGATGAGAAAGGTGTTGATTACAGTTGAAAGTTCGAGTAGCCTACACTTTGGTTGAACGTGAGTTCAACAGAGACCGATGAGGAGATTTCTCTTGGATGAGTCATGATGGCTTGTATATCTTGGAGGAGCATTTTCTTTTCCCACTCTTGGTCTTCTTGACAGTGAAGTATAATTTGAGAGGTATTTTCCCATTGTATCTTTTAGATGTGTTTTATGATTTTTTCATGATATGGATCTTGAAGTGATGTTTACTGGTTTTGGAGGATTCATAATGGAAGATGGACAACATGGTTTATCTCCTTGAGCTTTTGTGTTATATCATTTTTTGATGAGAACTGGTAGGAGATGCTTTATGGGCTGATTTCCTAAGATGGGAAATGAAGTAGTTTGATCTTGTTTGAGAGGCTTACATCCATGATTGGTTAAATGTTACATATGTTATGTTTGAACAGTTGGGTGTTGTTATGGCTTTTCCTTTGGTATGTGAAGGATATTATACTTGTCACAACTGGCTTTTAGAGGTGTATGTAGGAGGATGTTCTACAGATATATGTTGTGCAGAGTTTCTCTCTTTGGTCTTGGTTGTCTTCTGGGAAGTTTGTTTTCATTTTACATTGGTTGAGATTTGGTCAAAGCTTTTGTTTTCACTCAATTTTTGAGTGGTAACTTGGAGGTTATTTATCTTTTTTCTATGTTGGGTGTTGAAGAACTTGGAAGAACTCTGGAAAACTGTTGAGAGAAATGATTCTTGTAGCAGTTGGTTGTAGGTTATGCACTTCATTGTGGACATTTCCTTGGTACTAAATGGTTATAATTTCTATGTGCTAAAATTGGTAGACTTGTTATGTTGTTGATCTTTTAGATTTGGAATTACTCATGCAGTGGGAGTCCTTGGATGTGTTTGGTCTTCTTTGATTGGTTTGTACATGGTACTTGTATCTACAGTTGATAGGTTGGCTATGCTGCTGGCATGAGTTTACTAATGTGGATACCTTGAAGGTATGTGTGATTGGATGAACTAGCTCTTGCTGTGGGTGCTATTCTCAGTCATGTGGGATTATCATTTGGAAAGGAGTAGTTAGTATGATTGTTGTTCTAGCTGATGTTTTTATCTTGTTATTGATATCATTGGGATATTTTTGCTTGTGTTCGTTGGACTAGTGCATATTCACCTTGGCTTGTACCTTTCTTCCATTGGTGGCATGTTGGAGGATGATAGGGATTGTTGCCTGAACGGTGGAAATCTTAGATGTGTTTTAGGAGTCTTGATGGAGCATGAGAGCATGATTGATATCTATGTGGTTTCATGGAAGACTATGATTAGTTGCAGTTGGATACTTGATTATGTTGTAGATTTTTTAATAGAATTTTATTTGTGGAAACGTGTCGGTTGGGTGTCCTGAACGTTGTTTAACAGGGTTTGAATTGGAGGGGCCTATGATCTTACTTAAGTTCAAGTTTGGAGGAAGCCAGTAAGTCTTCGTCAAGTGGGAGCTTATTGGAAAATGTGCCTCAACTTGTTGGCTTGGACCTCTGTTAAGGACTTGGTGGATCTTCCCTTTATGTTCGTGCCTTTACCTCCATACCCCTAGGTGTTTGTGGAAGAGGTGCGGTAGCATGGTTACTACCATACCGCGGGAGCCTTTTGGCTGAGGTGCGGTTGTGTGGTGTATATTGCCATACCACGGGAACTTGTTCATAGTCAAGCCATAGTGTGGTGTACCACCATACCTCGAGGGTCCTTTGTTTGTTTGGCAATTGTGTAGTGGTACCACCATATCGCGTGAGTCTTCATATAAAGGTGCGGTAGCATGGGGCATTGTTTTTCAGGCAATTGTGTGGTGGTACCGCTACACCGTAGGTGTCTTCAAGATAGGATGCAATAGTGCGGTGTATACTGCCATATCATGAGGGATTCACACTTGTCGAGCGGTAGCACAGTTTACAGCCATACCTCAGGGGTCTTCTTGATGACTAGCAGGTGCGCGGTGGAAGGACCACAGGGTACAACTGACTATTTGGTGTGATAGTCAAATTTGTTGGATGAGTGATGTGTCAACACACGGCATGATTTCACTTGTTGATTTTACATCGCTTTTGTAAATCAACAATCATTGGCCAAAATATTTAGCGATATATTTGCATTAAATGTATATTCTAAATCGAGGGTTGACATAGAACAAATATGGTAATATTCTCTGTAACCGAATTTTAATGCTGGGTGGCCCGATGTGTGTTGCAGGGCGGTGACCTGAGGCGAAGAAATCTTGTTGATGAAGTAATTATATACCCTAATGGTTGTTGGTTGGTGGCTAGGACAAAGTGAGAGTGTTCAAGCAGTATGCACAAAGTATTGTAATTGTGAACATTGAGAAACACAAAACAAAGAAGGATGTGAACTTGTGGTGGCCGTGAGGCTGTGCTGGCCAAGAGGCTAGCTGAGTGAGTTGACAAGAAATGAATCTACATTGTATGTTGTGTGAGAACATTGGAATAGTGCAAGGATTCTCATTTGTGTTGTTGCTTGTATTCTCCAGATGAACAAGATGTAACTCCTATAAAGGCTATGAGATTGAGATTGTATTGAAACTTTGTTTGTTGCTGAATAATACAATTGCTTCATCTTTTGGAGGGTGAGGTTTTTTACCCAAAAGGGTTTTCCCCACGTAAATCTATGTGTTCATTTTTTTGTCTTCCATGTTGTTTGATTCTATAATTTGAATTTGTGCATAAGTATTTAATCTAGTTAAGTTGCATGTACTTTTCTTAGAAGGATTAGTGTGGGAAATCAACTATGCCATTTTCCACTTTATGGCATAATAGTTAGTGTCTTTGAGGCGATTTGAAGGAATTAATGTAATTGAAGGCATTGTTGTTCTTAGATGTTTCATTCTAAGATGACTTGGTTTTCCCAACAATTCTAGTGTAATCATCTATAAGCAACATAAAATACCTTTCACATTGTTGGCTCCTTATCCTTTTAGGTTTGCACAGATCAGTGCGAATCAACTTAAATAGCATTGAAATAAAGCACTCCTTTCTTTTGAAACTATTCTTTGTTTTCTTTCCCATCTTTCATTCTTTACACAATGTGTTTGTATGCTTGTTTATCCTAAGCATATCTATCACTACATGAGAGGAACTGATCTTTACCATGTTGTCAAATTTGATGTGCCCCATCCATTTGTGCCATAAAAAACATTCTCCAAATCGAGTGAATAGGTAGATTCTTCCATTAGCCTCCTTTAGATGATAGACAATACCATTTGTCCTTATTCCTTTAGCAACAAGTTTTTCAAAACCTTCCTTTCTAATTTTACATCCATTAGCATGAAAGATAAGATTGTAACCTTTGTTGCACATTTGACTGACAATCAGGAGATTATGTTTCAAACCTTTGACATATAAAACATCTTTAGTTGTATTCTTTCCATCAATTGTTATATCACCTTTTTCACAGATTTGTGTTGACTTATCATCACCAAAATTAACAACTCCTTCATTAACCTTTTTGAAATTGATGAGCTTACTTCTATCACCAACCATGTGGTGAGAACACCCACTTTCAATCACCCAAGCACTTTCCTCTTCCTTAACATGAAAGATAGTCCATACTACCATTGATCTTTTATTAACCTTACAATTCTATAAGGTACCAAACCTTTTACATTCTCCAATATTATTCTTTTTTCCTTCTAGATCCATTAATAGATTTTCATCATTTTTATCATTATCTTCATCTTCAAAGGAACAATTGATCTCCTTGTAATAGAATCCTCTTTTGACTTTCTCGCTCTTTTTATCATCAAAAAATTCTTTATAGGGACACCTAGATGCAAAATGACCAATTCTTCCATAATTAAAACACTTGAATGGTAACTTACCTTTATATTTGCCAGTTCCTTTCTTCAATATTCTCACAAAGTTTGCTTCAACCTCACCAAAGTCATGATTTTGATTAGCGGCTTTATCTTCAATCCTTTTGTTAACTTTGAATGCAACTTCTTTATTTGGAACATCTTGACCAAACTCTCTCATCTCAAAGGCAGTAAGAGTACCAAACATTTCATCAACTAAATTAGATCCAAGTCCTTTGACTCTTCAATGAAAAATACTTTTTGACTATAAGGTTTTTGGAGAGATCTCAAAACCTTCTTCACAATTTAACTTACCTTTACTTCTCCACCAAGACCAAAGATGATAAAGACAATTTATTATACCCGAAGCATATAGCTTGCAATGTATTCATCTTTTGTCATCCACAAATTCTCAAATATACTCTTGAAGATCTACATCTTGGCTTTCTTCAATTTAGACTCTCCTTCATAAATACTACTAAGCTTCTCCCAAGAATCCTTGAAAAAACTACAATTCATCACCTTCAATAATTCTGAATCAACCAATCCACATAAAATAACATTCTTGGTTTTATCATTACATTCATATAATTTGATTTTAGTTGGATCTGTAATGGGAGTGGTAGGAGTATAATCATTTTTGACTGATTTCCAAACACTAAACCCTAGAGAGTTTAGGTTTCCTTCCATTCTCAATTTCTAGTAGGAGTAATTAATCCCATCAAGCCTAGGACCTTTGTATAAACCATCATGTTCCATCTCGAATCTTTTCCTCAAGAAGTTAAGCTTCTACATAGGAACTTGGATCTGATACATCTCTCCACTATTAATCATGCTTGTAATCCTCATCTTAATATATCATTATAAAATCATCTTTATTGATAATAATGCATTATATGAACATCAACAGTTCTTCTTTGATAAGGCATGAAATCCAACCACAAAATTCATCACTTCTTCTTTGATAAGGCATAACATCAACCACATACTTCATTACCAATGTCAGTCCAAGATGAATACAACAATGATAACTAGCACCAAGGACTAACCATCTTCCAATAATCACTGTTGACACAAATGGCTATCACATATAGCAATCTTTGACATGAGAGACAATTAACAAACATGGTTGACACCAAAGATAGAAACTTCCAACAATCTCCTTAGTGTTGACATCAATGAAAATCATCAATGTTGACGTCAACGACAACAATTGCCAATATTTCCTTCTTTATCAATATTTGGTGCAAGATTTGATGATGTAGTTCCATCTTGATCCGATGGACCAAAAACATTTCCAAAGTATGACTTATGGTATCTCTACATTTTGGGTGTTTTGATGGCCTCCCTTTACCACCCCAAGGAGTGTTACTCTTGTTCCTACTCAACATCTTGATCTCTCATGAAATAAAAGTTGTCAAAAAATGTCTTCTTGTTTAAGAAGGAATCATATAATATAGATCACATTCCCTACTCAATATCATATTTAAGATTGAAGAAAGAATGGTAAAGAGATATATAATCTTATATCATTATGAAGAAATGATCACTTACCTTTAGGTTTTCACTAACTCACTATTCTCTAATACAACAATGCATGTAGTTGTAAGTTTGTAACTTTCATATAATCAAGGTTTTGAATCAAGAATTACCAGGTTCAAAACTAAATGAAATATGTAAAAATAAATCAGAGTTTCAATTTTATTTATATCAATGTATATTTAGTGAATTCCACTTATATTTTTAAACTGTACAATAAAAAATTAGTGAATCGTGTGTGATTATACAATGATAAATTTTAATATTGGGCGAATTAAACCTTGATAGAACACATACGTTATAATTTTCAAGGCGATTATTGGCCTACAATTAGCATAGAGTTATCATAGTATTGGCGAAATGGTTCGTCATACACAATTATTTTTTAATGTAATTAGTGAAATGTGTCCTCAAACGTAATTATTTTTTAATGTTCTTGGAAAAATGGGTCCTCATACACAATTATATGTAAATTTTATTCGCAAAATGGGTCCTCACATGTAGTGAACAATTAATGTTGTTGGTGAAACATGTACTAATACACAATATCATTTTAATATTATTTGCGAATATGTGAGTGATTTAATACATGCTTCCAAGATTCTAGATGAAAATATTAATTAGACCATTAAAAATGTAAAATTTATTATGGTAAAATTATTAATTACATATGCCTCATAAAATAAATTAATGAGAAATTGAAATGCATTGGATCAATAATTCATAAAATCTAGGCGATTTGGACACCTCATTGGTTGCAATATATTCACCAATTTCGAATTGGCTGATATGAACTATTCACTAGTTGGTGAAGATTCACCACTAAAAAAATCCCTTAACCACATTGAACAAGTGGTTATTTGTATTGAGATTTCACATTGCATAAGTGGAAGTGCCTTATTTATTACCCACTAAATAGGTAGATGTTTTGTACGCTCACTCTGCTAAATAAGGTTGAAGTGTATTTATTTTAGTGTTGCATAAGCACTTTGTTGAATAAGTGATATTGGATGGCTTGTTGCCAAGTGCATTTCCCTTTAGTTGTAACATTTTATTCTACCTATAAAAGTATTGAACATTGTATGATATCACCTTTCCCATCTTAAGATCTTGGTTATCAAAAAGTGGAAAGAAAGTTGCATTACATATTACCTTCAATTGAATTTAATTTAAAAAAAATAGGGTTGTTTATTACAGTTGTGGCCATATAAGATGCACAAAATCTCTCACAATTCTTAGTAGATGAGCTTCATGCATCTCTTATTTATAATGTGCATAGGCTAAGTTTGTCATCAAACTCATCGTTGGAGCATGGCTTCCAATCATAAGTTTTAATAATTCATGGTAGAAGTAAAGGAAGATCTCTAGAGGAAGAAATTTATATAGAGGAGAAATAACCATCCCAATGAATTCAAGTGGAAGAGGCAATAGCCAATAGTGATTTTTTTAGTGGCTAATATTCACCAATTGGCTAATAGTTGAAATTTGGGAATCCAAAATTGGCTAATAATTTGAGCTATAATGTGACTTGAATCGCCACATTTTTATAAAATTTTATTATAGTCTTATTTAAATTGCCAAATAAATTATTTTATTAAAAAATTTAACTAAAAAATTTGCCACAAATTTTGATACATGATTAGGTTAGATTCGCCTAAATTTTATAAATTATAGTAGAAATTTATATTAATTCACCAATAGTATATCATAATTATTAGTTTCTTTAGGACCATATTTCTAATCTTTAGTTTCTACCATTGATTTATATTATATTCTAATGGTCCTTGTTGTATTGCATGAGGTAAAATATACCCACAATCTGTAATGCTCATGGGGCCCACAATTTTTGGGTCTTATGAGCATTATAGAATGTGGGTACATTTTACCTCAAAGAGTACAATGAGGGTCGTTAGATCAATGATTTAAAAGAAAATTTTGAGCCCCATGAGAATTACAGATCATGGGAACATTTTACCTTGTAGAATATAATGAGGGCCATTAAATTATATTTTAAAACAATGGTGGCAAGTAAATATTATTGTCTACCCCTTAAAACCATAAATAATTTCCACCCTTGGGGACCCTACTTTTCTATAAGAATTATTTTTAGATTGGATGGATTCACCATCTTGATTAATGCATTTTCCTATTATTTTTCAAGATTCGCCAAATTTTTCTACAAAATTTTAGTGATGTAAAAAAAAATCACCAATAAAATTAATATTTTTTTCAAAAAAATGAAATGTTCGCCAATAAAAATTAATATTTTTTCTTAAAAAAGTGAAAGATTCGCCAGTTTTTAATATCTTTTTTTTAGGGAGGTTTCTCAAAGTTATCACTGATAGCCAAAATCCAAGTCAAAATCAATTTCAAGGCCAAATATATGAAAAATTTCAAGTTCAATGTCATTATCTCAAAAAGTATGACCATTATTCAAATGAATGCAGAAAGAAACAATTTGATTTGAACAAATAAAGTGCAAAATTTACTAAAGAAAATCAAAACTAACTAGTATGTTTTTAACATGCAATGTTGCACAAAAAAAGATATATGGTTTTTAGATTTAGAATGCAATAACCACATGACTTAAAATGTAAAAAAAAAATAGTTTGGACAAGATAATCAAATCAAATGTTATATTAGGCAATGACAACAAAGTACTAGTCATGGGAAAATGAAACATTAACATTCTAACTACGTAGGGAGATATTTTTTAATCTCAGATGTCTACTTTGTTCCTAGTCAAAATTTGTTTTTGATGAGCATTGGAAAAATTATTAAAACAGGGTATGAGTATTTTTCAAAAATAAATAATGTATAATTTTCTACAAATTTCCAAGAAATTAGCTCAAATGTTATATTAGGCAATGACAACAAAGTACCAGTCATGGGAAAATGAAACATTAACATTCTAAGAGAGATATTTTAATCTCAAATGTCTACTTTGTTCCTAGTCAAAATTTGTTTTTGATGAGCATTGGAAAACTTATTAAAAAAGGGTATAGAGTATTTAAAAAAATAAAAAATGTATAATTTTCTACAAATTTCCAAGAAATTAGCTCATTGTAAAAATTCAAAAGACTAGCAATACAAATTTTCCCTTGAAGTTGAAATAAGCTTTGAGGGTGGAATTTTCTCAAGCACAACCCTCAATGAATCCACAAGTGGACAAAAAATATATGTCACTCAAATAATATTTTATATTGAAATAAAAGGTGAATTGTCTTTGGTATCTGTGATTTAGACACCTTACTTTTGGAGGTCTAAACTTATTAAGAAAATCATGATAAAAGGTTTACCACTAATAGAAAGACCAAACAAAGTATGCGAAGGTCACATTTTGGGAAAGAAACATAGAGAATCATTCCTAATAGGCAAGTCAATTAGAGCAAAGAAACCATTAGAAATTGTCCATTTATATCTTTATGGGCCAATATAGACACCTTCAATTGGTGGAAAATTCTATTTATTGACATTCATTGATGACTACACTAGAAAAATATGAGTTTTTTTTTGAAAAAATAAGAATGATGTTGTAGACACATAAATTTGTCCATAATTGACCACACTTAAATTTACTCCATTCTAAGCATTAACTAAATAGATAATAAATAATAAATTAATTCAATAATCCTTTACCTTTCTCCCTCACCCTTATTAATTAGGTTTAACCTTATCTTAAAAATCCTCCAATTAAATCAATTAATTAATACCTACTTAATTGATTGATTTAGGCTAATTAATCTCCCTACCATTTTATCTAATATTTAAATCCACTTCATCTTTAATCCTTTTCCATTTAATATTAGTCACTAAATCCATCTACATGGATCAAAATTTAAACTTATCATCACTTGACAAGTGTTCCTCCTTCATGCTCCCACATGCATGAACATACCTACCTACCCTACCCATCAATCACACATGTGTGAGTATACTCCTCACATATATGTAGCTACCTTGCCTCTTACACATGTCATAAAGTAGCCACCCTATTAAACTTGTCCTTTTCATAAGCCACCATATTTCTTATACATAGTATGCTCACACATGTGTGAGAACACCCAAATCTTACACCTCTATTCCTTTTGTGACACTTGTCAGAAGGCTAAGCCTTTGAAATCCATAACTCCATCTTCCTTTAACATTATCCCTCCATTAATCAATACATCTTGGCCCTTGATTTTTTATTATTAAAAATATGTAAATTGGAGGCTTTTCTTTCTATTTGATCTTCTATCATCATACTATTATGCTGTCCATTTCTCTAATAATCATCTATCCATATCCTAAATACACGATGTCCATTTTCTTAATCATCTTAATCTTATAGTAATGTTACTAGTCTTATAATAAATCACATTAAACTATCTATCAAACATCACAAAGAGCACACCAAGTGGAGCATTGGGTGCATTTTATTTTTCTCAATCGAAGGAGAAAGGTAAACAAAGGTAAAAGGTTCCATATATTACACTTGAATATTAATATTTTCATCCTTTGTATTTTCCTTTATCTTTATAAGTGCTTTAATTTTTTTACCAATTCAAAGATCTTGTTGAGAAGCAAAGCGGACATTACTATTGTCAATATGTATTGTCATTGATGTCAACTCAAGATGTCCTGTCATTGATGAAAAATGTGTGCTTTGAAGATAGTAATATCAACTAGTGTAAGTCAGTAATCTTCATATCAACTAGTGTAAGTCAGTAGTGCAGTATGAGGTAGAATTCTTATCTGTTTGATTTCTATGCATGATGCGGGGGTGGGTACACTTGTTTCAATATGTTTCTCATACACCCTACTTTGATAATACTCATGTTTGGTGTACCACAGATTGAGATAAATTGTAGAAGGTTTGCTAATGCAATCACAAAGTATATTCTATGACAAAATGGTATTTTGGACTGAATCCTTCCATAGATCAAGCTTTTGTAGTGAAATAAATAAGTATATAGTGTTTTGATTTGTACACTGATAATGCAAAGTGTTGATGAAGGCCTAATGAAATGCTATGCATTCCTTCAGAGTTATAGATATGGTTGTGTAGACTTGGGGATATTTTTATAGAGGTGTATGGGTCATCCTTGCAAATCTCAATTTTTTTGATGTACAACAATACAATATCCTATGTTTTGAAGTGTTATAGTCTGTCCAAGATGCTCTATTTTCATCAGTTCAATATGTTTCTCTTCTTGTGCTAGCTCATAACGATTAGATACTTTAAAATAAGGTTGAAGAGATATTGTGTAGTGGCTACATAGTTCACATCTTGGTATGGATAATGTTTTTGGTATCTCCCTAGTGGTGTAGAGTTGAACAATTGGTAGTTTTTGGTGGCATTGTAATTATTTGGGCTGATAGGCTTGTTTCCTTCTTCTGTGATTGGTCCTAATTAATTAATATTACTTTGTAGGATGTGTTGAGATGTTTTTTAGTCTTGTTATGTCATGTGTTGATCTACAACTCATTTTATATTCATATTGAAGTCATCATGTGTTATATAATACATTTCTTCTAAACCTAATCTTAGAGTTGACCTAATCAAGGTTTTGAGTTGTTGCGGAAGATATTTATAGAATAAAAAATTCATTTGTGATGGCATCAATGTATGGAGAATTGAGATTATGTAGAATATTGAATATAAAGTGTGCAAAGTGGGTATGATGGATTAATTGTGTGAAAAAGGGACTGCAACATCAACATGTGTTGGGTCCTTCTTTATAGAAATTCACATTCACATTTCTCATTATAATATTCATGTATCCTGATTTGAGATAGTGAGTCTCAGTGGTTCCTTATATCTTTCCCTAAGGTTGTGCACCTTAGTTTGCAAGTCCTTAGGCAGTGAGCCTTAAACAACATTGTAATTTTTGTAAGTAGTGAGCTTCATATATTGTGAGTTAACACTCACCATGGTTTTTCCCTCATTAGGTTTTCTACATAAAAATATTGGTGTCCTTGTGTTGTGCATGTTTTTTATTTTTTCTCTTCTTTCAATTAATGTGATGTGATGTTTAATCTATAAATGAGAATGGTTAAGTTTTAATATATGTTGATTCACCCCCCCTCAACACTATAGTGTGTTCAACAATTGGTATCAGATCCAAGTGCCTTTGAGAAGCCTGATAGCTAAGGTAGATCCTACTCTTTAACACATGGGGTCTATGGAAAAATCAATGACATGTTTATTCCAAAACTAGGTCTAGAGGCAATGAAACCTAAAGGTTGGGACATCAATCCAGATGATTGTGAAGTAGATTTTGAAGGAGGACTCCAATCTTCTCTTGAAGATCTAGATAAAGCAAGAACACTAAACATAAAATATGAGTTGGTTCTTAAAAAAATAAAGGAAACAATCGGCAAATTGAAGGCACAAGCTAAAGAATCAAAAGGAGAAATTGGAAAACTGAAAGCTCAAATAGGAGGAAATGGATTTGAAATTAAACTCAAGGAGACAAAGGTTGTAATATCTGATTTAAAAATTAAGGTGGAAGAAGGAAAGAGGATTGGAGATTGTTTGAATACCAAGCTCAATGATAAAATTGTTGAATTCTCAAATCTTGAGGAAGAGATTGTCTCTCTAAGAAAAGAACTTGAAAAATCGAAAGAGAAAATTGACAAGGGTCTAAAAATAAGAGGAGTTTCTAAAATTCTTGATGAGTTGATTAACTCTCAAAAGCCATCAAAAGAGAAATCTGGTATTGGCTTTGAAAAGGGAAAAGTCCTACAATCAATGCATCTACGAACCTATATGATAACTTCAAAGCAGAAGGAAAGGAGGATAAATCCTACACTGAAGATTCTAAAAGGAATGACTCTAGAAATGCAAAGACATAACAAGATAATGAGAAAGAAGCTAGATTCACTCCTATCATAAACAGGAAGAAGAACTTTAGAAAGTCTATTCCTACTAGGTATTCTCAATCTTTCTATGGTAATTTATATTCTTCCAATAAGATTGGTCATAAGGCTATTGAATATAGAAGCAAGATGAGTCAAAATTCATTTAGAACTCCGAGGTATAATACTATGAGCTCTCAATCATTTTAAGGTCATTATTTTTCTTGAAATAAATTTGGGCATAAGGTTGTTGATTGTAGACAAAGAATAAATGATAACATTGATATAAGACGGTTTGTGCCCCAAAGATACAATGTTGTTTCATTTCATGGATATTGATATGCATGCAACAATTTTGGTCAGAAGGTTGCAGAATGCAAAACTAGGGTTAGGAGGAACAATTTTGTTTCAAAACAAAACATAGTGTGATTTAAATGTAATAAGGTTGGGCATATAGAATTTTTTTGTAGAAGTGGTTTGTGAAGTCACCTATTTAAAACTGAAAGAAGGATGAAACCCTAAATCAACAAAAGAAGGATAATGAAAAGGTTTGGAAAGATTTTTTTTTAGGAAAATGAGAAGAAGGATGATACCGTGCTTGTGCATTTTTCACAAAATCCTAAGAAAAGCTGAGATAAAGCATCATCTCAATGGGAGTTTTCAATTGGAAACCCTTTTTCTTTGCCCTGAAAAGGATAAGTTGTTGAATATTTCAATATATAAGATGAGTTGGTTCAAATCCTTCGATGTTTAGAATTGCTAAGCAACAATGTATATTTTGATAGAGGTTTCAAAGCAAGTAAATTTTTTGCAGAGATGTACTAAGCTTCATTTCATCCCAGTGTTAACATAGAGAATTCTAATAAAGGGTTTACCTAACAAAGTACAAATGCATTTATAGTGGAAATTTATAGATTTTTGAAAATCCTTTTATGTGATCTTTGGATCATTTGATCTCATTTGAATGATATCAAGTATGTTCAAGAGTTAAGGAAGTGAAGAAGGTTCACAGTGAGTTGTGTGCAAACCCTAACTAAAGTATTCATAGGTATTTTTTGGTTTTCTTGTAAAACCCTAGTATTTAGATAGTGTTATCATGGCTAAACCAATTTTCATTGATGTTGTTGAGAATCCAAGGCCAAAGTTAAAGAAACATCCATACATATCTACTATGACCAAAAAAGATGGAGAAATTTCTCATGTTTCAATAAATATGATTCATTCTGAAGATGTCCACATCTAAATTCACTCTTAGCTAAGTGAGTGCAACCATCTAAAGATGGAAGAGTTTAGATACAATCATCTATTGGGTGATGATTTTTAGCTCAAGTTGGAGTATGCAAATGTGGAAGCAAAAGGTTTAGATGTATGGAAGGGTTTTCCCAAATTTTTCTTCAAAGATAAATGGGTTAGAATTGCCTTGATCCGAATTCATGAAGATATATTTTGGCTTGATCAACCCCACTTAATCATTAAACAAGCTATCAAGGTTGTGACTAGATTGTGCTCCACTAGACCTATGTCGACACTGAAGGTTGTGAAGAATGAAGAATTTATGAAGCTTACTAGAGCTAAATGTAAGGAAAGAACCCTAACTATGAATGACATATTTGATTTAGGGGTCTAGTATGCCATGATGGGTATTGCATACAAGGTTTACTACACAAAAAAGGAAGGATCTACTACCACCATCACCATCTACATTGCTTATCATATGGTGAAAGAAGGAAAGGATTATGATCTTTGTGAGCTTTTGTAGTATCAGTTGTTGGAGAATCTATAGAAAACCAAGGATTCATTCTACAATTTATGGTATGACACTTTGATTATTTGCCTTATGTTCTATTTCATGAAAGAAATGCTTGGTTTTAAGAATGTAGTATGGAGAAGGGATATTCAAGTTACACACTAGATTATGGATCACATGTGTATCTTTCTAGATACTAAATAATGTGACACAATGTTATGAGGTTTCTTCAAAATATTTCAAAATGAAATGTAGAAGAGGGATAAGATCGCCTCATAAGTTGTGGAGAGATATAAGAATGAAATCACTTTTATGGTGGGTAAAGATAACTGTTACATGGAGGCAGTTGAACCAAGAAATTCATGGATAACAAATTTTTCCTATGAGGTCTCTGGACCTGACTAGATTGCATATGATAAAATTTTTCTTAGAAAACCTAAGGATCCCACTATTGAAAGGTTGGACACATATAATGAAATAACCAACAAGAAAATCAAGAAAAAGGTAGAAGAAAATATGGAGAAGAAGTCAAATATGGGGAATATGATGTCTAAGTTGGAAAAGGTGTTTTAAACTCCTAAGGTCCTACAAAAGCATCACAAGCCACTACTACTACATTGGCTCCTAGAAAAACAAGTAGATCTACCTTTGTCACTACTACAAATTCTGGACCATCTCAAACACCTCCTAGTAGAAGAAGGGTTGCTATTAAAAGAAAGAAGCCTAGACCTAAGAAATAGGAAAAAAGAGGAAGAATTAATACTGTGAATGTGGATGATGATGATGAAGAAGAAGTATAATCTTTTTTTTGGGAGAAGGTTGAAAAGAACAAGAAAAGAACAAGAAGTACCCTTGAAAAAGAAGAAAGGAAAGGAGATTGTTGAGGATAAGTCTGAGAAAACCCCTTTGATCACACATGAACCTCTTAATTTTGGAGCCATCTTAAATGAAATTGTAGAGTATAGCCTACTGGATAGTACAATGGAGCTACATTTGGATTCCCCTTTAAAAGAAAACAAGGCAATTGAGAAGGTTGTCATTGAATATATTCTTATGCAGAAATTTCCCTTCAGTGACATTATTGACAAAGCTCCAGATAGCCTTGCTGAGGCTTTATGACTGAGAAGAGACGAAGTTATCAAGGTTGATGAAGAAATGAAACAAAAATCAATTGAGAAATCTGGGATCTATGTCTCCTAGGAAGAAAAATAGATTATCCAAAGACAAGCCAAGAAGAATAGATCTGTTGATGAGCATGCATGAAGATGTGAAAAGGAAGATATAGAGTGAGACTGGAGATATCACAATGAAAACCATTAATGAATTACAAAATGATGATAATGTTGATTCACAAGTGCTTCCATAAATACATGATATTGTTGTTGATGCACAAGTGCCTGTAGATGAACAAGGAATTGAAAATATGCCTCTTTCAAAAAACACAAATGATAAAAATATATTTGGTTAGCAAGAAGTACAAGGATCCTCCATACTTCAAGAAGAAGGTGTATTCAGTGTGCACAAAATACAAGTCTTTGGTATGGAGATGGAAGATGAAGAAGGGAAAGAAGAAAAATAGAAAGAGAAAAATGATAAGTAAAATGAGAAGACTGCTCCTCCTAAGAATACTAGTCGGAGAAATCAAGGTGAAGTGGGTGTTCCTCCTCCAGGAAATTCATGAAATGATGAGTAGATGAGAGAAGATAGTCCTAAGATAGTTTAGGACACAAATGAGAAGACAATTGAGAAGAAATGTGCTTTTATAGGTCAAGGATCTTCATCATAAAATTCCTTCAAGGACCTACTAGAGATGCAGATGTAGTTTCAACCTGTGGTAACACCCCAACTTCTACAAATTACTACTTATGAAGGTAAATTTGACTTGTCAAACATTTCTCCACTTCACAAGTTACATCTTAGAGATATTTTGCATGCTTCTACAAGGAAGGAGATACTAAAAGAATACATGAAGAAGAGTGGATTAATTGAGGATGCTATGAAGATCATTCAGGAGGGTCTACCTGGGGTAAACATAGATTCTCCAGAACAAAAGTTGAAAATCTTAATGGATTCTTGTAAGGATCATTCATCTCACATGGAGCAAAAAGTAGAGCAAGAGGCATTGAGAAAGATAAAATACAAAAGGATGGTTGATTCATCTGACCGATGTTATAATACACACAACAAATTTCAAGAAAATATGAAGATGTTTAAGGAATGTGTGGATGAGGTTACTTCTCTTCATCAGTTTTTCTTGAAATGGCCAAATTCCACCAAGAAAATCATACCAGATTGACTCCATTGAGTCACAAATCACATAGATGACCGAGATATATGATCAATTAAAGGATAAGAATGGATCGCAAAGAGCTCAAGTAGAAAATATTCATGTGTAGTTATCATTGCTTATGGACCAAAGAGAAGATAAATAAACAATTTGGTTAGTTAAGGGAAGCAATCAACTTGAGACTTGCTTCATCATTTGGGTTGCTTGTTGAAGTAGAAAAGGTTTAACAAAAAATGAAGGGCCCAAACAACATGGAGGAGGCTGAGGATTTATGTATACAGTTTGAATGTAAAAATAATATTCTCACCTTAGCAAAAGAAAATTGGGTTGCAATTTTGGAACAACTTAAGGTAATTTACAAGAATATTTTACCTTCTAAGGAAGTTGCAATGGTGTAAATAAGATAATTTTGTCTTTGTATAGTCTTGCATAGGATTGTAATATCATTTTCAGCCTTTGTTGAAAGTATTTTGTACATAGCATTAGTTTTGGGGCATCGCCATCTTAGGGGGATTATTATTTATAGAAATCATATAGTAAGGGGGAGTTCATACAATTTTTGAGTTGATATAAGTAAAAGGTTTTATACCCTTTTCCCTTAATGTCAAAGGGGGAGAAAAGACTTGTAGATAAATGAGTGTCGCCATCAATTAGAAAGTGATATATTTTTGGCAATATGTGTTGTCATTGATGTCAACTCAATATGTGTTGTCATTGATGACAATTGTGTGCTCCAAAGAGTAATATTAGTGAGTGTAAGTCAACGGTGCAGTATGTGGTAGAATGATGATTTTTCTGATGTCTATGTGTGATGAAGAGGTGGGTACAATATTTTCAATATGCTTCATGCATTCCTACTTTGATATTATTCCTATTTGGTGTATCACACATTAAGATAAATTACAAAAGGTTTGCTAAGGCAATCAAAAAGTATATTCTATGATAGTCATGGTATTTTGGTATGCATCCTTCCATAGAGAAATCTTGTGTATTGTGGTTTAGAAGATAAGATGGTCGAGATGTGAAGGTTTTATATCCAATAATTCAAGCTATTACACATTTTGAAGTGAAAGATATAAGTGCTAGTGTTTTGGTCTATACATTGATAGTGTAAAGTGTTGATGAAGGCCTAATGGAATGCTTTGCATTCCTCCAGAGTGAAAGATATGGCTGTGTGGACTTGGGGATATGTTCAGAGAGATATATGGGTTCATCCTTGCAAGTAGCATATTTTTTGATGTACACCAATACAATATCCTATGTTTTTAAGTGTTACAATCTATCCAAGATGCTCTGTTTTCATTAATTCAATGTGTTTCTCTTCTTGAGCTAGATCATAATGATTAGATCCTTCAAAAGAAGCTTGAAGAGATAATGTGTAGTGGCTACATAGTTCACATCTTGGTTTGCATAATATTTTTGGTCTCTCCTCGGTGGTGCAAAGTTGAACAATTGATAGTTTTTGGTGGT
Organism: Sequoiadendron giganteum; assembly: GCA_007115665.2. Lineage (NCBI taxonomy): Eukaryota > Viridiplantae > Streptophyta > Pinopsida > Cupressales > Cupressaceae > Sequoiadendron > Sequoiadendron giganteum. Next base: position 350,184,529 of record CM021108.1, read on the forward strand.
GTTGCCATTGTTTGGGTCGATAGGCTTGTTTCCTTCATCTACAGGTGGTCCTGATTAATTAATATTGCTTTGGAGGATGTGTTGAGATGTTTTTTTGTCTTGTTATATTGTGTGTTGATCTAAAACTCATTTTCTCTTCATATTAAAGCCGACTTGTGTGATATCATACGTTTCTTCTAAAGCTCATCTTAGAGCCAACCTAATTAAGGTTTTGAGTTGTTGTGGGGGATATTTATAGAATAAAAAATTTATTTGTGAAGGAATCAATGTATTAATGATTGATATTGTGTATAATATTGAATATAAAGTGTGTGAAGTTAGTATGATGGTTTAATTGTGCAAAAAAGGGACTGCAACATTAGCATTGTTGGATTCTTTTTTATAGCAATTCATGTTCATATTTATCATTATAAATTTCATGTATCTTGCTTTGAGATAGTGAGTCTCTGTTGGTCCTTTTATCTTGCCCTAAGGTTGTGCACCTTAGTTTGTAAGTCCTTAGGAAATGATCCTTAAACAACATTGTAATTTTTGTAAGTAGTAAGATTCATATATTGTGCGTTAACTCTCATTGTGGTTTTCTCATCATTAGGTTTTCCACATAAAAACCTTGGCGTCCTTGTGTTGTGAATGTTCATTTCTACTCTTCTTTCAGTTAATGTGATGTGATTTTCAATCTACAAATCTAAATGGTTAAGTTTTAATATATGTTGATTCACCCCCCCTCTTAGCACTATAGCGTGTTCAACAATTACATCAAAATTTTGAGAGCTAATAGAGGTGGTGACTAAATCTCAAATGAATTTCTTAGGTTTTGTAGGGATCATGGAATTCAAAAGAAATTAACTACTATGTACACACCTCAACAAAATGGTATAGTAAAAATAAAAAAATAGAATGATATGGACATGGTTAGGAGTATAATGAAAATAAAACATTTATAAAATGAGTATCAGTTTGATGTTGTAACATGTGCACTCTGCATAATGAATAGATGCCTAACTAAGAGTGTCAATAATATGATTCCATATAAGTATGGAGTGGAAGAAAGCATAATTTTTCTCCTATGAATGTATTTAGATGTGTGACATATACACATGTTCTATATGAATTGAAAAAGAAATTAGATAAAAAGGGAAAAATATATCCTTATAGTTTATTCTGAGGAACAAAACACTTATAGATTGTATAATCTAACAATTAAAAAAGTGATAATGAATAAAGATGTAAAATTCATAGAAGAAGAATAATGTGATGAAATTTTGGAGAAAACAATGAATATTTCAACAAGTTTTCCACAAGAGGATAGAGAAGTATTAATTAAAAAATGTACTCCTATGGCAAGTCCTTCCACACCTACTCAAGCTCAACAAAGTGGTAAGCAAGTGATACCTTCATCAAGTAGAAGGTTCAAAAAGTACTACCTCAAATAACAAAAAATAACATCTACAATAGACATTATTGGTGTAGGACATCAAGTCTGCATTCTTTAGGATCCACTTTAAATGATATGTCAAATCCAACATTAGCAAGCTTAAGGAGACAAAAAGGAAGTTTTATGGATATTTATAATCAAAATAAAGGTGAAAATAATGTTGATAAAATTTCTCCTTTTGCATTATTTTCACAGGTAGATGATCCAATTCACTTTGAGGATGCGATTAAAGATTAAAAAAATGGACACATGTCATGGATGAATAAATTTATTCTATCTAGACAAGAATCATACATGGGACTTAGTGAATCTTCCAGAAGGAAAGGATTTGATATGAGTAAAGTGGGTCTATAATACCAAGTTAATTGAAAAAGGTGATGTACAAAATCATAAGGTGAGGCTTGTAGCTAAGGGTTATTCACAACAACCCAATGTTGATTATAATGAGACATTTTATCTAGTAGCCTGTTTGGACATGGTGAGAACAATAATAGCAGTGATAGCTCAAAATAAGTGGCTTGTATATTAAATGGATATAAAATCAAAATTCTTGAATGGTTTCTTAAAAGAAGAATTATTTGTCAAGTAACCACTAGGATAAGAGATCTTAGGCCATGAAGATAAAGTCTACAAACTCAATAAATTACTCTAAGGACTTAAGCAAGATCCTAGAACATGGTATAGAAAAATTGATTCCTATCTCTTACAAAATGAATTTAATAGGTGCAACATCAATCCTACATTATAAAAAAATTAATGAACAAGGTGAAAACATAATTATATGTGTGTATGTTGATGCTTTGATAGTTAAATGTGACTTATAATTGATTTTTCCAAAGGATCCATGAAGAAGGAATTTGAAATGATTGATTTGGGTCTTATAAATTATTTATGGTATTGAGGTGAATAAAAATAAAAATATATATATTTATCTCTCAAACCAAGTATGTAGATGATATTTTAAAAATTCTCAATATGGTAAATTACAAATCACACTTACAAAAATTGTGACATAATTGAAATTAAGCAAGGATGATAAGGGATCCTATATTGATCCAAAATTTTATAAAATACTTGTTAGTAGTCTCCTATTCCTAATAGCTACAAGGAAAGATATAATTTATGCAATAAGTCCTTTTTCAAGGGTCATAGAAACTCCAAAAGTTTCTCATTGGCGAGTAGGGAAAATAATTTGAAGATATGTTAATGGAACAAAAAAACATGAATTCGGTATTCTAGGTCAAATGAGTTCAAGATCATAGGATACATAGATAGTGATTATGTAGGTAATATTTATGAAATGAAGAACACATCTAGTTATGTCTTTTATTTTGGAACAAGTGTAGTATCATGAGCATCTAAGAAACAATTCATAGTCACTCTTTCATTGGCTGAAGTAGAGTATGTAGTAGAAATAGAAGAATCATGCCAAACAATTTGCATGAGAAGAGGGTTGAAATATTTAAGGAATGAAGAAAAAGAAACAAAATAGATTTATTGTGACAAAAATTCAATAACACTATCCAAGAATCTCATATTTCACAAGAAGAGTAAGCATATTGACACTAGATACCATCTCATTAGCTCGAGTTGATAAAAAAAGGATATATCTATTTGGAATTTTATAGTTTTGAAGACCAATGTACAAACATATTTACCAAGGAATTAGGAAAATAAAGTTTTATGTATCAAAGAGATCATTTGGGTGTTTTGGATGGTGGTAGTTGTGATTAAGGGGAGTGTTGGAATTATAGTCCCAACCATTGTTATCTATCAACTATCATGTTTCATCTACAATTCTATAAGTTTGAGTATCAATAAAATTTAATATGATTGACTCAATCCCATACACTATCCTATTTTATTTTACTTGTTGTAGGGTCCTTATGGTATAACTAGCCTCTTCATTGAATGGACTAAAACTTTATTTTCAATACTTTTTATTTTATTTTGTAACTTGGTCCATATTTAATATTATATAATGTCTATGTATGCAAGGTGAAGCTCCTCATCTTATTTAAAAAAGTAAAATAAGAAGTTTGTGAAAGTTAAGATATTCTCTATTTTAGCTAATATGTAGAAAAAAAAGTTGAAGCTATTAAATTTATGTAAGTAGTTACTAAAAAATAAAGAAGGTTCTATATATTTTTTTGAAATAGGAAAGAGTTATTGCTCTTATCAAAATATTTTATAACAAGGCTATTTAATCTCAATATATTCAACAACTACTTTTTTTTCTTTTTTTGCTCTCTTTCTCTACCTTTTCCTTCAATCTTGACAGTTTGTTCACTCAAGTCTGGTCAAGAGAAAGAAGCATAAAAAATTAATAGATGAATGCAATTGATGAATGAATTTTAGAAATCATCTACCTTTTCTTAAAGTTGTTATCTAGCTATATGAGCGTGAATTTGCACCCCTAACACAAATTCCCCTTTCACCCCTTTACACTTTAGAGAACCAAAATTGGAGGTTTAATTCCACTTAATCTCATTGCTTGCATTCCACTTGGCGCCTATTTTGTGTGTTGGTGGGGGCATTTCTATCAGGGACGCTTGCGTGGTGCGTAGAAGTCCGCGCGACACACTTACGTCTATGGAAGATTCCTATGGCTGGAGACTGCAAAGGTGTTACATTTTCAATTGGAAGTCGAAGAGTAACGTCCCTCTTCAGCTGGCTGACCCAAATATGGCCGTTTTTCATCCATCTCTTCATAATCTTCACTCTTTCATCCATAGTTCTCTTCAACAGAAGTTTGGAAGAAAGTTTTGTGAAATCTTGAGTTGATCATTTCACATTTTATCCACTCTTTTGAACATCCATTCAAGCTTTGTAGTAGCATTCTTCACTCCATTGCAACAATCTACCACTCCATCACTCTAATAGTGCGAGCGGATGACAAACACCACGAAAACAGAGGCTTGAGTTCATCTCATTCACTCCTCCACAAGCCTTGAGTGATTTGGATGGAGGTGGTAAGCTCCTCTCATCTCCTCTATCGTATTCAGTTGAGTAAGCACATACTGTTTTGTAGTGTTTCTTGCATACATAGCTTGTATTTCCATTCTTTATCGTTATTTCTACTAGTATAAACTTGGCTATCCGTAGAGGTGGAAACACCAAGATGGGGTTCTAACTGAAGAAGGCCCCTGAATAGCCCCAACATTCCCCCTTTTTCTGTGTGCAGGTGGAGATATCTCGAAGCAAGCTGGCGAGAGGACTATTCTACGAAATCATCTTTGTCACCCTCGTGGTAAAATATTTCCTTTATCACGTTAATATGTATTTTTTGTATTTTTTAATATTATTCTATCATTCTAGGAACTTGTAAAAGAGGTAGTTAGTCCTTCCTTAGAGAAAAACCTTGTCTCTCTGGTTTTCTGGTTGTACGGACTCCAACGCACTTGTGAGATGCCAATGTGCCGCACTGTCATCCCAGAACTGTGTTTCTATGCTTGGACAAAGAGCTACCTGAGACACATAGTTGACTCTGAAAAATGGCTCTTCTAGTCTCCCTTCATCTCTCGAGGTTGCAGAGTGATTGTAGGACATACAATCTTCATCATTCTCATCCTTTCCATCCTAACCTTCCTTTGAACCGAGGTAATTTAGGGCAGCCTTTCCGCTCTTGGCCTTATAGTGGGTGGTCCCCCTCTCTTACATTTTTGGTGAACCCGACATGAACCATTTTGGTTCCTTTTTATGATACTGAAAGTGTTGGACTAACTGCCATCATCTCCCTTCAGGTTCGCGACATGGTTTAACCGCCTCCCATGGATCTTAACTGATGCTTGTATTGGGCATTGAATGGTCAATCTTTTGGTGCAACAATAAAGCCAAAAATTGGTATTAGAGCCGGTCATGGGTTCAAACCCCTTGGGTGACACTAAGGGGGGGATTGTTGGACTAACCGCCAGCATCTCCCTTTGGGTTCGCGACATGGTTTAATCACCTCCCGTGGATCTTAACTAACACTTGTATTGGGCATTGACAAGTCGATCATTTGGTGCAACGACAAGGCCAACTGAAAGTTCCTTTCCTCGTATCCTAGGAGTGTTGTAGGTGTGAGTGTTGTGATTCTTTCACCTCTCCACCCAACCTATGACTCCTAGTAGGCGTAGTTGGAAGGTTCCAAAAGTATTACATAACAAAACCTTAATTGGGTCACTAATATCTCACAAACCTTAGGGGGCTCTATAGAAGTACTGTTGGTGTGTATGATGGCCTCTTTCCTAAATCAACCTATTCCCTCTACATAGACTGTGAGTAGTGGTACGAGCATAACCTTTACTTCACAGGACCTGCTGATGGGTTTCAATAGAGATCCATCTCCTCTTTACATTCTTGCAAGAATAAATGGGAATACTATAGCAGGTGTTCTCATTGATCTGACATCTCAAGTGAATATCATAACTGAGGAGATCATGCTGATTAACTTCCTGCATAAGGATTGGTATGATGCACCTGAGAGCATCGTCCGCACACATGCTGAACTTTTTGTACCTCCTATAGGGAGTATCGTCCTATTGGTCCTCATTGGGCCTAAATTTGTAAGCCTTAAGTTTGAGATCATCCCGAGGTTTGAACTCTTCAGAGTGAAGCTAGGTATCCCCTGGCTAGTAGCTATGAACGCAGTTCCATTGGTTATGCACAAGTGTCTGAAGTTTGTTCATGGAGGTTCGGTACACATTGTCCATGATACCAGTTATAGACCACCGGTTGCACGTGGCAGCTATACCTTAGATTACTTTTGGCCTGCATCCCTTGGTCCTGTCCCACCTAGAAAGGACCTCCTAGACCGCACGTATCAAAACTATAAGAAGGGGTGCGCTAGGCCGAAAGTGAGATACCCTCCATCACCTTATGTTGTTTCACATAGAGCTTGCCTAAAAGCTAACAGTGATGCTGCTAAGGCACGTAGAAGAGGAGAAGAGAGGCAGTCCCAAGACCCTCCTTCTTCTTCTCCCATTGTTTAGCCCAATGCTTCCTCTCGCCTTGCCGTGGTGCCATCTACTTCTATCTTGTGCTTGTGAGAGAATCCCATGGTGCTTGCTTGGCGAAAGGCCAAGTGTCTTGCATTCAAGCTTCCTATATTACCCATGGAGCCTAGGCCCATTTGGTATGGAAGATATAAAGCCCCCCATGGGGTGTCCTCTCTGTCTCGATCTCTGTGGCCTCCTGCTACTCCTATTCCTAGAATAGTGAATGGGAAGAGGCCCACCACCAAGGTATTAGAGTCAAATCCTCTCACTGTTTCTGAACCTACCCCTCCTTCTCCCATTTAGGAGTCTTCCCTTCCTTTAGAAATAGCCATGGAGGACACTCCCATGGCTGAACAAAATTTTTTTGTCCCTTCGCAAGTTCCAGGCTCCGGTTCGAAGAGTCGTAGAAACTACCTTGTGCATGAGCGTAAGCGCCAACGAAAGGCTCTCCTATCTAAGCAAGCCTCCTTACAGAAGAAGGAGGTGGAGAAGATGACACCTCCTGTTGCGTCCTTCTCTCTCCCTCCTTCTATCTTTGAATCTCTTTCGGCTCCTACTGTGAGCGCACATGCACCTGGAAGGGTGCAAGTGTTCATTGCTCCTTTGGTGGAGTCGCCCTTGTTGACTTCTGTCTCAGCTGTCTTATCGAATGTCTTACCTTTCCCAAAGCCTATGGACATGGTGAACACTTCAGTTGTGTCTACTGGGGTTCTTTCCTCTTCTCCCTCGACCCTCCTTGTTTCATATGTGGGGAGTTCACCTCCTCCGATGAAGAAGAAGGTAGAGCATGGCCCCTCTAGCAATGGAGGACATAATAAGATCCCACCTTCTCCAAAAGGTGTCCCAAAGTTGACTTGTTCTGTCTTAGTAATGGAACCAGTCCTGGCCTCCCTCGAGTTTGTCACCACTCCCGAGTCTCTCGGTGAGCACAACAATGAATCTCGGGTGCAAAATCCTCTGTCCATTTAAGTGAAGCATGGCACTCTCGTTAAATGCATGTTTAACTCGATGGATGAAGTTACGACTTTTTCAAAAAAATTTGGAAATTCATTGACCTTGGACCCACAAGAGTTGAGCGATAGAGACCTCACTGGTCCCTCTACCTTAGCCCTTGTTGCGGGAGGATCGGAATCTCCTCCCCTTAAAATTACACCATTGCATGCTCGTCATCCTTCTCCATTCGATGATCTAGAGTGGGAAGTGATGACCTCTTGGTCGACCAGTGTTAGGGGAAACCCTCTTCTTGATCTTTAGATTAGATGTGTGTGTGTTGTGAGGTGTTCCCCCGTAATTTTGATACATGTGCCTGGATGAACCTCATCACCCCTGTTGGTACATGGATATGGGCATGGTTTTTGTGTTATAAACCTTCCTCTATATGCACCTCTATTCTTCCATGTTTGTGATTGGCTTTCGGTGAATTGGAGATGATGCAAAGCGTCGAGAGAATTTAGGCCTCCTTCCATGTTGACCCAATTTTTTATTTTTACTTTGTTTGTCATGTATTCTTCCTGATCTAGTTGGGGATTGATGATATTTTTCCTATTACCATAGTTACCTAATATATATAAATAAAGGCAGATCTGACCCCATGAAACCAGATCCCCCTGTGCCCTCTGTGTGTGATCTATTTTCTTTATCGTTCTCTCTTCTTTGCTTGAGTTGTCCCTTTCATGTGTGACAACATTAATTCTACATTACTTGATCTTTGGAAAATGCATTCATTGCCAAATAAATCTTTTCTCGAAGATCCCTCACACACTTCTTTGTTGGAGTTGTATGGTCAACTCGAGACCCTAGTGGAACATGTTTCTTTCATCATGGGTTCGTAAAGAAAGGACTTGGGAATCCTCCTTCGATGCGAGAACGGTCTTAGTCTTCCCCTCGCATGAGCACATCTCCTTCCTTTTGAATTACTTGATGAAGTGAACATCTTTCAAAAGGATTCCTTGGTGACGAGTCGATTCGAGAAAGAAGATGGTAACTTTTGAACATTGTGTCCCTTGAGTGGATCCCTTCTCTTCAAGTTGGTTTCCCAAGGGACCCCTTTGAAAGCCTTCATTGAGTTATATGGAGTCTAGCTCGGGGGCAACTTGACTAGACCAGTTTCACATCTTAACTTCTAGCTTGGGGGCAACTCGATTAGGTTGGTTTCATTTCTTTGCGTCTAGTCTGGGGGCAGCCCAACTAGACCTACTTCACATCCTTATGTATAGCTTGGGGGTAGCCCAACTAGACCATCTTTGCATCTTTATGTCTAGCTTGGGAGCAGACCGACTAGACTTCACCTTTCAAACAACGCGTACCTTAAGTGGACCCTCCTTCATTTTGAAGGGTTCCAGAGGGACCCATTTGAAAGCTTTGCAACTTAGCGATGGTCTATGTGACTGTCCGTTCACTAGCCTATGCAACCGCTTCTTAATGTTTTCTATTTGTAGGTAAACATGTCACCATCTCTGACTCTGCAAAGTCCCCTTTGCTCGGTGTCCCTCATGTGAGAGTTCTTGGCAGATACCTTCCTTGCAGGTCTACGGGTCTGTAAGGTGCTTCACTCGGTCTTCCTCATGCAAGAGTTCTTGGGGGATACCTTCCTTGCAAGTCTGTAGGTCTGTAAGGTTCTTTTCTTGGTTTCCTTCATGTGAGAGTTCTTGAAGGATATCCCCCTTGCAGGACTGTGAACTTGTGAGGCATCTTCGTACTTCAGCTTTATGGTTCTGCGGAACTACGAAGTCCTCTCCTGCACTTCTAGGTTCACCAGACCGTGCTCTGCTTCCTCACCGGTTCAGGTATACATCTCTTACTTTGTCACTTTCTTACTACTCTACTTTACTGAAGCACTCATCATTACTCATGCTCGCTAAAGTGGGGGCAAAATGTATGAGTGTGAATTTGCACCCCTAATGCAAATTCCCCTTTCACCCCTTTACACTTTAGAGAACCAAAAGAGTAGGTTTAATTCCACTTAAGCCTACTACTTGCATTCCACTTGGTGCCTTGTTTGTGTGTCGGTGGGGGCATTTCTGTCAAGGATGGCCACACGACGTGTAGACGTTCGTGCGGTGTGCTTACGTCCCTAGCAGATTCCTGTGGCTGGAGACTGCAAAGGCATTACATTTTTTATTGGAAGTCAAATAGTAATGTCCCTCTTCGGTTGGCCGACCCGAATATGGCCATTTTTCATCCATCTCTTCATAATCTTCACTCTTTCATCCATAGCTCTCTTTAGTAGAAGTTTAGAAGAAAGTTTTGTGAGATCTTGAGTTCATCACTTCAAATTTTCTCCACTCTTTTGAACATCCATTCAAGCTTTGTAGCAGCATTCTTCACTTCATTGCAACAATCTACCACTCCATCACTCTGATAGTGCGAGTGCAAGACAAACACCATGATAATAGACGCTTGAGTTCATCTCATTCACTCCTCCACAAGCCTTGAGCACTTTGGACGGAGGTGGTAAGCTCCTCTCATCTCCTCTATCATATTCGGTTGAGTAAGCACATACTATTTTTTAGTGTTTCTTGCATACATAGCTTGTATTTCCCTTCTTTATCATTATTTCTACTATTATAAACTTGGTTTTCCATGGAGGTGGAAACACCAAGATGGGGGTCTAACTGAGGCGGGCCCCTAAACAGCCCCAAAATTCCCCCTTTTTCTATGTGCAGGTGGAGAGATCTCAAAGCAAGCTGGCGGGAGGACTATTCTATGGAATCATCTTCGTCACCCTCGTGGTAACATATTTCCTTTATCACGTCAATCTGTATTTTTCATATTTCATAATATTATTTTTTCATTCTAGGAGCTTGTAAAGTAGGTAGTTAGTCCTTCCTTAGATAAAAACCTCGTCTCTCTGGTTTTCTGGCTGTATGGATGCCAGCGCACCTATGAGACGCTAGCGTGTCGTGCTATCATCCCAAAACCATGCTTCTATCCTCAAACAAAGAGCTACCTAAGATGCAGAGTTGACTCTAAAAAATGACTCTTATAGTCTCCCTTTAGCTCTCGGGGTTGCAGAGTGATCGTAGGACGTATAGTCTTCATCATTCTCATCCTTTTCATCCTAACCTTCCTTTGAACTGAGGTAAGTTAGGGCAGCCTTGCCGCTCTTGGCCTTTCGTGACTTGGGGCCTTGTAGTGGGTGGTCCCCCTCTCTTACACTAGCTATCTCTCATACTTGATTGCTTATTAATTTTTGTGTTTCAAACTCAGTGGTCACTCTGGATACTATACAAGTAGTAAGACACATTTATACATTTAAAGATGTGTGATGTTTAAATGGAGAGAAATTATTTGATGTTATCATATCAAGAATGTGTAGGCTTTTTAGATGTTTTATACTGCATTGTGATGAACAACAATAACTACCATGTTTATGACCATTTTATGTTTGGAAGCATGAAAGTGATATTGGTAAAAATATTTTCTTAGATTTCTTAGATTTTTTTTTTAAGATGAATTAATTAACCTATTCTTATAAAGTCCAGTCTAACTAGGAACATGCAACTAGTTACTTAATTCAAAATATCTTGCAATTTCAAAGTGATTCCAAAAATAAAAGATATTTTTCCATATGGATCCTCTTGTTAGTAAGAAAAATGGGGAGAAGCAGACCAAAGTTCTAAGCCCCAAGTAATTTCTATGGGTTCTATTTATACCCCAAACTCACTCATATGAGAGGATAAAAGAGTTAGTTCAGACATTGCATAAACTAGTTAGCAGAGTGAAATATACATAAAATTGATTATTATAAATCATAACACATATAAAATATAAGTCCGGATATCTATATATTTTAATGATTATTCATCATGTACCTATGCTAAGGGGTCTTATCCTCTTTACAATCCCTAATTATCCTTCTTCTAATATTTCCTATTCTATCACTTTCTCTTCTCTCTTACTACTTACTACTTACTACTTATCACTTACTACCTCCTACTTCTTACATAATCTATTATATTATCTTATATTATACAAATATGTACTTGGTTGGACATGTCCCTTACATTTCACTACTATCATAGAAGGTGTCATTTCAAATAAAGCTCAACAACCTCTTTGTGGAGGTTTACAATAGGATTTGTGTGACTTCTCTAATTGCTAGCTGATTCCTTACCAACATCATCCCCCCTTTCAAAATGTTGGCTTATCCTCAAGACAACTCTACTACTTACTAGGTCGGGAGAATAAATTTTTAGATCTCCTTGAGATTGGTAAAAGTGGTATCCCAAAATGCCTTAGCTTGTTACAAGAAGTGAGTTTGCACATTGATCTACGTGAGGAGTAATTATAAGAAGTGAGGAGGGGATTTAGATATGTTGGGCTAGATTCTATGCATCCCTGAGAAGCCTAGTGACATGTGTTATCCATAGAATTACCACCTCCATTAATTATTGAAACTTATGTCTCATCAACTCCCTTTGGTCTTGTAGCTATCAGAACTATACATGTAAATCCTCTATTTGTTCTTAGGTTTGTCCATTAGTGTCCACCAATACATCATAAGAAGTAGCCACTTGAAGGATGTGTGCCTCAATTTGATCCATTTATGTTTTAATTATTGTGGTAACTATGGTCCATTGGAGGATCATTCCTGTCCCCTTCTATGCTCTTCAGTGTATTTATGTGGTTTTCTAATGTAGAGTGGACAGTAGCACATTTTTCCTTTCCTCATCCATTTTGACCTTGTTAAGCTCCGTAATTATGCTCTATCTCGTAATGATAATTTTTGTGCCTCCTGTACTATTTTATTGACCAAGAGATTGATTTGTGTCACAAGGAGTTTGGAAGGACCCCCTTGGACTTGAGGATGATATTTTTATTAAAAATATCCTTGATTATATTTTCCAATTGCTCCACATAATCTAAATATTTCTTGAGGATGTTCTCTCTTATTGTTTGATGCAATAGGTCTCCCAGTTAGAATTTTTTCTAGAGGGGAGATATTGCAAAGGTCAACTTGGGAGGCAACCAGTGGTAATTGGGGTATTTGAAAAGAGGCTATTGATTGGATTTTTTTTATTTGGCCAAAAATTCCTTAATGGAATGCATGGGAGAAGTCATAGATGAGGAAGGTTTATTAGAGGTATGCAAAGGAGAGTGTACCTGTTGGTCTATGAGGTATGTATCTAAAGAAGGAACTTCTTCATATTTTACTTTTTCCTCATAAACTTCTTTGTAGGATTTTACAGTAGCCTCTTTGATTTCTACCTACAACTGTTTGATGGTCTCTAGTTTTCCAAGCATAACCTTATCTAACTTCTTTTTTTATTGCAAATCCTTTGTTTGTATCTACATTATCTTCTCTTTGTGAGCCTGAGTAGCTAAGGGGGATACTTCCATAATTGATACTTCTTTTAGTTTTTCTTCTTTTGTATCTTGTTCTCTTCTCTTCTTCAATCTGGAAACTAATGTTGTTGGGAGTTTGTCCATAAGGGCTTCCAATGTGATATTAGAGGCTATCATATATCTTATTAGGGCATATTGAATTGTTTATTTTTGGTGCCACCATTTATTCATAAATTTTCAATATTCTCTCAAAACCTCCTTTTGGAATAACCCACTATATAATTCGTCTTCATTAATTTGTGGTTTTGCTTCTTCTTTGGTTGGTGTGTCCTTTTCCTTGGTCTCTTCTTCTATTGGAGAGGTCTCTTTTTGTGCTTTTTGTTTTTTTCTCTTTGCACTAATCTGAAAGAGTGCCTCTAAAGATTCTTCTACCAAGGGCTCCCTTTGCAGTGGTGTATTTGGTAATTTTATTTTTTCTCTTAGTAAACTCTCTTTGGATTGAGTTAATTCTTTTGGTGATACACCTACTTGTAGTCTTCTAGACCTCCTTGACATAGAGATGTTTTGTTCTTCTTGATTTTTAGGAGATATATCCCACTTTTCCTTCAATTTTTGTTTGTTTTTCTTTACATGCTCCTTAGACTTCTTCTTAGCAATGTTATTCATATACTCTTGGTAAGTGGTGAACTTTTTTGTTATGGGGCATTTTAGGAGCTTGAGAAAAGTTGTTGCATATGAGTCAATATCTACATCTAAAACTTCATATAGGATCTTGGAATCCATGACATCCACAGTTCAATTGCATCTATTAATATGAAATTTTTATCCACTAAAAAGGTAATGTCTTTTATGTATTTGCAGATAACCTCATAGGAAATGCACTATATATTTTGTAGCTTATATATTGTCTTTCCAAAATACTGGAGACTTGATTGATGACTCCACTGTATGTGTGGATTATTCTTGTTTTAGTTTGTGGTTTGGTAGTGTCTTTCTTCTATTTCTTTACACTTCTTATTGTTGTAGGATTATGTTTTGTCAGAGTAACTGCACCAAGATGGTGCACAAAAGGGGGTCAAAAGTGACCATTTTTATTTTCTAAAATCAGCTAAACCTAAACTTGGAGGAGTAATTTGAGATTCATGCACTCAAAATATGAAGATACCAAAATAACAAGAATTATAGTAATCAGAATATAGTTTCCAAACTACTAAAGTTTTTCAAAAATAGATAAGATTAAGAGTATCAAATGCTTCATCCACACAAAAAATTTCCTATTTTTTCAAAAAAATATAACATAGTGTTTGGCATGTGCCCCTCAATATTTTTATTTGCATTTAGTATTTTAAAAAACCCATTGGTATAAATAGAGTTAAGAGTGAGTACTAGAAGTTTTATATTTTTTTGTAAATTTTATTGAGTATTTATTTTTATGTTTTTTCAAAGAGGATGGATCATGAAAATCGTATCACTGAGCGTTCAGTCACATAACTGGCACCAAAATAATAAAAAATGCAATTTTTTTCCAATGTGTAAAGAATGAAGTGTACAACAATATTATGTTTTTTTTTTTCAAATTTGGACTAGTAGGTCAAAAGTTATTAAAAAAGGTCAATACATATGTCTCTAATAACTATGGAAACATTAGTGAAAGAAATAAAAAATAAACATGTTAATGTAGTTCAAATCTTAAAAAATATATTGTTACAAAGCTTAGAAGACATGTAAAATTATGATGTTAATTTTTCTAAGATTTGATTTATAATGCACATAAACATGATGATGAGCATGTTGAAAAATGAGAATGGTGGAAAAGATCATGTGAAAATGAGGTAAATGAACCATCCAAGCCTAAGGATTTTCATCCAAGCCTAAGTACAAGCCAAAATGAGTACACATTTTGTGCAATCCAAAATATGTTCGCATTTTGTGCAAGCCAAAACATGTAGGTGTTTTGTAAAATCTAAAACACGCTCATGTATTGGCCTGCACTAAAAGTATCATGTTTTTGAATCTAATTATCCATCTCTCTCCCTCCACCTCAATCTCTAACTCTCTCTATATCTATCTCTATCAATATTCCTCTCTTTTTGCCTCCATCCCTCCCCCCAAAATCTCTCTATCCCTCTCTCTCCCTCCAAATATTTGTACCTCTCCCTACCTCTTCCTCCCTCCTCCCCATTGTACTACTTTTCTTAAATATCTCTCTATCTCCCTCTCTCTCTCTCTCCCCCCATTTTACCTCCTTCCTTTTTTACTCATTTTCTCCCATGTATCTTTGTCTCTCTATACCTAACTCTCCCTATCTACATCTCTCCCTCCCTCTCTTTCTATCTCTAATTCTTCTTTCTCCCTATCTAAATCTCTCCCTCCCTCTCTCCCTAATCTCTACCTCTCTATCTCTCTCAATAGTCTCTATCTAGGTTATAATTTTTTCATGTTTCTAAGAATAAAATGTCTCCCCCGTTCTCAAAAAGTCATCTTAATAAGAGAAAGTGTGTTATAATGTGCTCATGTTCCTATAAAGATAAAAATCCTCTTTGTATCTCTCTCCATATTCCTTTCCCCCTCTCTCTTTGTCTCTCCATCCCCATCTCTCTCTCTCTCTCTCTCTCTCTCTCTCTCTCTCTCCCTCTCCTCCATATGTCTCTCTCTAATGCACTTTCATTTCTACGAAGAATTTAACTATTTGAGGGTTTAGGGTTGATGGTCAAGAGTATATTGTTTAGGGTTGAGGATATGGGTTTTAGTGTTAATTATTAATGTGAATATTTGGGGTTTAGTGTATAAGGTTCGAGGTGCATCTCATAATTTACAGGGTTTAGGGTTTATGGTTGATGATAGAGGGTTGAGGGTCTACCTACCTCTTTATATATCATCTCACATCTCCCCCCTCTCTACTCTTCTCCCATCTCTATTGTTCTCTATCTCACTTCTCTCTTCCCTAGATCTACCTCTTGCTTTCTAACCTCTCTCTCTCCACTATCTACCTCTCTATCTCAACTCTCTATATATCTCCCCTTCCTACCTCTCCCCACATCCCTCATTATATACATATCCCTCCCTCCCTATTTAAATATCTCTTCTCTCTATCTCATATCTCTCTTTCTTTGCCTCTCTTCTATCTATATCACCTCTCTCTATCTCTCTCCCATGTATCTCTCTCCTCTCCCCCTTTAATATATCTACATTATTTATTATTTAGGGTGTAGGGCCTATGGTTTATGGGTTTAGTTTTGATGGTTTATGATGGAGAGTTGAGAGTTGAGGGTTTAACGGGATTAAATTTAATTATGTAGGTTTTAGTACATTAAATTATTAATGTTGGGTTTTAGGGTTCAACATATAGGATATAAGGTTTATGTATTAGGGTTTAGGTTGTAGGGTGTAGGGTTTATGATTGATGATATAGGGTATAGGGTTTAGGGTTGAGAGTATAAGATTGAGTTATAAGGTTTAGGTGAAAGGGTATAGGAACCTTTAGGGTTGAAGGTATAAGGTTTAGGGTAGAGAGTATAGATTTTATGACCTAGGGCTGAGTGTAGGGTTTAGAGTTGAGGGTATATTATATAGTGTATGGTTGACGGTATATATTTTATGAGTGTATAGGGTTGAGGGTTCATCCAATAAGCTCTAGGGCCTAGGGTTTGTTATCAGAGAATCTAGCAATGTCTGATTCAAAGATACCCCCCATATGAAACTTGTTTGTTTCATAGGTCTGTGTGTTTCAAGAATGCAAAATGAGGCGATTTTTCAATCACTCTCAACGTGTAGTCCTTGTGAACGAATTGTTTGTTTGAACATCTCTTGATCATCGTCTTTCAAAAATATTTGAAACAAGTGTTTTTCATTAACTGCCTTCTATCAAGAGTTAGTCATTTTTTTGATGGTGTAGTAGAGCTGATTTTCAACACCCCTACACCACCCTTCACTTTAAAAGTTTTTAACTTCAGGTGCAGGAGCACTAATTTTTAGCACTCCTACACCTAAGGTCCCTTCTAAGGTGCAAAAGCGATGAAAATCACCACTTCTACACTTGTCTATTAGTTTGCATTCTTGGTGCTCGAGCAGTGATTTTCACCGCTTTTGCACCTTTTTATGTCTTAACTTAAGTTTTAGTGGCACAATTAATGCATCATTTTAAGTTTCTTTGGATCATTTATAAACCATTTTTAGGTCATTTTCACTTTGATTCATTTCATTCTCCTTCCTCCTCCTTGCACAAATCACTTATCAAACTTCTTGCAACCCGATTTCGACGATCTCTCCAAGCATTGAATTAAGGTATTTGCCGCCATTTCCACCAGTTATGTTGTTTTAATCTTCATGTCCTTCATTCTAATCCTTTCATTTTTTATCATTTCTATTTTCTTTCTATGTCACTTAGATGTTTTTCTTTTCATTTAGGGTTTTTAATCTCAACATTTACTTTCTAAATCTTCCACCTCCTTTTTATTTTCATTTATACCCCTTGTATTTTCATTAGGGTTTTTGTGATAATGCGTTTTAGTTGATCTCGCCACCTCATGTTCCCCTTTGCCTTCTCATTTTTCCATTTTCTAGGGTCATTGAAACCAAGTTGAGTAGTGAAATAAGAAATATCACCATGATTTTATACCCAAAACTTCATCGAGCTCAACATGGAAGAGTCTTGGTGTTGAAGTGGTGAAATTCACCGCTCAGACACCAAGTTCTCACTAACTTTAGTGCTCAAATGTTCAAATTCCCCTCTTAGACACAGAATGGAAAACCATCATTATTTAGTGCTCGAGCAGTGAAATTAACCTCTCAAGCACTAAACATACCTCATCACCTTTGGTGTCAGGGCACTGAAAATCAACACTCTGACACCAAACTCATCACCTTTGGTGTTAGGGTGCTGAAAATCAACGCTCGAACACAATACTTATATCTTTCCACACTTTGGTGTCAGAGCACTGATTTTTAGCACCTCGACACCAACACCTTTTTCTCATGGTGTCAAAGCATTGATTGTCAACGCTCTGACACCCAAGATGAAATACATGGTGTAGGAGCGCTGGTTTTCAATGCTCCTACACCAAAAACTATTTTTTCTTACTAACACCCAAAAACGCTTTGTTTCTCATTTTGAACTCCATTTTTTTGCTTACGCTCTATTTTCTGTGCGTCATAAGCCAAAATGCAGTTGCTCCAAATTTCCTTGCTCACTTCATGCTTTCTAGCATTGCAATTTTCTCCTAACACCTATTGATTCACTATCCTTGCAGTGCATATCAAGTTCTGATCGAGTGATCCTCGAAGGTGATAATTCTCTAGTCTTGACATCTCTAAATGATAGCCGAAGAACCCCTATTGTCTTCCAAGAGAGAAGGCAAGATGAAATACAAGTATCAGGGTATATTTTCACTAACTATGGTGATCTCAAAGGTAGATGAAATTAAAGACACCAAGATTGGTCATCAAGAACTAAAATATTTTGTAAAAAGAATTCATAAAACACCATTAGAAGATAAATTGAGATCCATTGTTCATAGCAACTTGCATTTGGTGTCAACATTTCTGACTACCGCTCACAACATAAAGTTCATGCTCCAAGTTGCCTCTCACTACATCCGAGAAGACAAAAGTGTGAGAGATTCCACGGGTCAAGTCATGATGAGATTGGATCCTGAATTTTTGACATTATTTTCAAAGTCCCACATATGGAATAATATGCACTGATCTCAATTCAACAAGAACAAAATATTTTTGATAAATATTCTAATAAAGCTAAAACATTGATTAACTCTCAATGGTTGAAAACTCCTAGTCACTCAATTTCTAGATGGCCTAAAGGGCTTCCTCGAAGTGACTTCAAAGAGGACATCAGGGATATGATTACTCTTTTGAGCAGGGTGAAGGGCTTACCTCAATCATGCCATTTTCAAGATTGGAAGTATGAATAGATCCACATAATCAAGAGATAGAAAGCTCATATAGATTGGGGGAATTAGATCAGTGATGAAATTCATGAGCAGTTGATAAATGTACCAACCACTTTGAAAATCTACATGACTTCCTATTTGGTGTACGCAGTTGTAGTTATGAGGCAATTCCCAGGCTTGTCTACAAAGGAAAAAATGCACTTTGTACCTGTGTATTATTATTATTATCAATTGAATTTGAGAGAAAGATTCCATCATTTCAGAAGAGTTACAAATGCTTTCTTTACGCCCCTACTATTTATTTTTTATCCAACTCTGGAAAATAAAAGAGTATTGGATGAGGCTTATAAAGTTATTAACAAAGTTGGTTGTATCTTTTTGCAATTCCCAACCTTTACTTACCTAAGAGTAGGCTGCTATACTGGGTGTCCCTACATGTTACCTAGGTATCCTTTAGATAAATGGATTTTAATGGAATGCAAACAACTTATTTCAGTTCACAAGGAACGAATGAGAATTCATAAGCTAGGGTTCAAGTTTCCACTAACTATTGGGAGGTACACTATTAAAAGTGTACAAAAGGCTAAATCATTCTATGCAGAAATACAGGTAATGAATATCAGGACTTACAATCATCGACATGACTTTGACTACCTTGATTTGAAAAGGAAACTCAAGGTGGGTCACTGACATGTATATAATTTTGAAGACATATGGGTGGAATGCAAAGATGAAGACGACATCCATAGGATAGATTATTGTAGGTTAACCATGGAGCATATTATGGATCTTGGTGCTGCTAACGTACCTGAGGATTTCAAAGATCTTGGCGACATCATGAAGGATGCCTATGATGAAAATGAAATCTCTAAGAGACCTTTGCCTCCCATCCAATGGTCTAAAAAGGAAAGTGTATCCATTAGGGAAAGGCTCGCCCCCATATTATCCAACACAACAAAATGGTTGCACAAGCATGGTTTCCAGATAAAAACTTTCAGGATGGAGTCAAAAGGAGAAGTACCCAGAGAAGAAGCCAGCCAACAACAAGAACTCCACACAAAAGACAAGAATGCAACTACTCTCTCTTCTTCCTGCAAAGGTCCTAAAATCAAACTTGTTCACTGTTGGCAAAAGGGATATGCAGGAAATTGAAGGAGAAAATATCACGAAATCTGAATATACTCACTCAAAGGATAAAGGACCTGCTTCTGAAGAACAAGAGTTCAAAGGTGAAGGAAATGAAAGTGAGGAATTGGATTTTGAAGAAGATTCAGAAAAAGAAGATTCTAAGGAAGAAAAATTTGGAGATGAAGAGGATTCTACAGAAGATCAAGAGTCCACAGAAGATGAAGGTGGACAAGAGGGTGAACAAGAAGCTGGATACGAAGGTGATAAAGAGGAATTCAGGCATTAAAAAGAACAAACCCTTTCTCCACATGATAATGTTGTTGAAGATCTACCCCAAACATCATCGCCCATGACTTCATATATTCCTTACACACTTCCTAGTCCTAACACTCATCCACCCCCTCTTCCTACTTCACCTCTTCCTACATCAATCATACATGAAACATTCGAGCTATAGATATTTTATCAAGCTCTCCATCATCTATTCCTAGTTTTTCATCATCGTCTTATGAAATCACTTCTGAATTTGAATTTAGTAGGTTTATGAATGAATCTCTGCAAGGTCAGCTTGGTGTACAATCTACAGGAGTAGTCATGACAGACACTACCCCAATTTTCACTATACCATTCATTTCTACAGGAATGTCTACGACCAAATAATTGGTAGTCAGTCAAGAAGCATATACTTCCTCTCTTCCCCCTTGGATGGTATATCAAGTATCAAAAAAAAGAAACAAATGATCTCTCTTGAGGAGCTCGATCTTGAAGAGATAAACCCTCCAAAAGCCAAGCGGAAAAAAAAGGTCAAAGTACATTCAAGGCTTCATATTGACAAACTTGGTCAAAATCCTATAGACATTAGCCTACCCCCATAGGAAGAAGGCGATGTTGAAGTAGAGGACTATACAGTGACAAGAATCTAACTTGGCAAGGTAACAAATGAAAGTGCCAAGGTAGATGCTTAGGTAGTCTTAGATGCGTTGATAGGAAGGCTTGAAAAGATGGAGAAGGCCTGAAATGTGTACAGAGAGAAGACTGAGTGCTATAAAGCTATTTTGAGAAGATTAACAGGCTCTTTAGGGAGTACACAATCTATGGCCATGATGAGCATTGAGGAACCATCAATACTGAAAGCAGAAAAGTTTTCCTCAATAGGTAAAGCATTATATTATTTCATTGATGAAATGATACAACATGGCTCCCAGATTGTAATTGCTGCAAATGAGAAGGCTACTCAGATAGCCACGCTAAAAAAGAGCTTGATAAAGATGAAAAAATTCTTTCCCAAGAGAAACAAAAAATGGACAAACACCTCTCATTTTGGGCACAAATGGAAGAGGCAAAGCTAAGTAAGTTGGTGAAAGTTGGGGTAATTCTCGACAAGGAAAAATACATGGAAGTAAGAGAATCCTTCAAGCACCGAATATAAGTGATCCAGTATCTTATTTAAGATCTTCACCAATTATAGGAAGATGTTGAAGGACATCGTACCATCCTAGAAGAAAAAATTAAGGAGTTGTCGGGTAAGCTCCTTAATGAAGATCATATCTTCCTCCTGACCAATGAACTTTCCAAGATCTACAAGGAGGTCATCATGGAGCAAGTAGAAGATGTCAACTTTTTGAAGACCTCCATGCACACAATTTATGACTTGCGAATTTCTTTGGATAATCCAAAGATGCATCTTGATAGATGCCAAAATCTTCACTCATCTGCCAAAAGATCAATTACCAGAGTCCACACCATTGTGGATTACACTATCGATCCAGATGAGGCATTTGTGCTAGAGACAAAGAAGAAATACGAAGACTTCCATGCCCAAAGCAAGGAACCATGAAGGCTTCTTTTATCCAGTGTTGAATATTTTTATGATTTGACGCATTTTATAAATAATTTGCAATATCTTAAATTTATTTTGAGCAAATATAATTACATGTAAAATATGAGATGATTTCCACAAAATATGGAGAACTTTTTTGACTAAGTCAAAGTTAGGTTTTCCTAAATTAGCTCACCTACTTTCCTATTTTTTCTCAACTAATTTCCTAGATTTAATCTTCCCTCTCTTTTATAAATAGGAGGGATTTTTATTGTAATCTTGATCTTTTATCTCTAGCAACGAAGTGCTACTCTTTTTGAAAAAAATGTATGAAACTTTGTGTTCAACTTTGTGAGTCTAAATTTGATCAATAAAGAAGGAAGTTGCATACCAGACTTTGTGTTGGAATCAATTCTCTTATGGTTTTCTCAAATTGGTGGTGATTAGTGTATGAGATCTAAGGGATTTGGATAAATCTATGTAGACTTTTTGTTACACTCTTTATTCAGATTTGTTTACATTTGAATACTATTGTTGAATGATCTACAAGACTTTGTGCTTGTAATTGTTCATGTTGTTCATGGAATTTCTATATCTAAGAAGAATTTGTGCTTCTATTATGACAAATGTTACACATCTCAAGGATCTATCAGTGAAAAACTACAAAACGACTTTGTGCCTTCGTGAGATTTTCTTTCTTATTTATTGTTTATTATCATCATATCCGATATCTCTATGCTTTGCTTTGACAAGATAGAGATATTGGCATTACCGCTTTGTTTTTAGTTTAAATTTATTTTGAATCAAAACTATCAATTGTGAACCATTGCAAAATGTCCTCCCTGAAAAAAAGAGAAGTATGAATGTGACACACAACCCCCATCTCATAATTATAGTTTACATTTTGTGAATATTTAATTAGTTTTACTTAGCTTCCATAAGTAGTAAGAAGAGTGCCTCCCCTTTCTGAGAGGAGCGATTACATCTCACACAGTTGTGGTTGAATTCAAGGTTGTGTAATCTATTAAAATGAGGATTACATAATTTTCACCCAATAGTTTTTTGGCGACTCCATTGGGGAAAAACACACGCAATTAAAGCCTCACGCTTTGATTGAAGTGAATAAGCTTTCAAGTTTCTTATTGTTTTATTGTATATTTTTATTTTGGATCTCTATCTTGTTAGAATTTACATTCTGGCGGATAGAAGATATACACGAAGTCAGAGGGCTCAAGGAGTAGTAGATCCACTTTTTGAAAATTTGTTGTAACACAACACTCAACCTACTCCTTTGCGAGTAAGATCTCCATTGTAGCAAACCACAAGCTACCCTCCACGAAGAATAAGATCTCCTCTTCTGAGTGAATCCTCTTTCTTCCACATAGTTCTGATGAAGGTACCTATTATTCAACCTACCATGGTTGCACCACCTGTGAGACTGTGGGGAAATTATTTTGGTCCCCTCTATTTGGCTGCACCTCTTCATGAACTTCCATGTGTTTCAAGAAAGCATCTTTCGAAGTTCCGAGGTGATGGAAAACAACATCCTGATGAACATATTTCTACCTTCTACATCATTTTTGGTGTTCTCGGCATAGAGCATGAAGACGTTTCTGTAAGATTGTTCATCCAATCTCTTCAAGGGATTGCTGCCAAATGGTTATATACTCTTCCAAGTGCTTTCAATCACCAACTGGTCTACTCTTCGCATGAAGTTTGAAGAAAGATTCAAACCTGTTGAAGATGCACACGCTTTGTTGGTGCAACTCACAACCATGTGGAAAGAG
Source organism: Sequoiadendron giganteum (assembly GCA_007115665.2). Lineage (NCBI taxonomy): Eukaryota > Viridiplantae > Streptophyta > Pinopsida > Cupressales > Cupressaceae > Sequoiadendron > Sequoiadendron giganteum. Next base: position 350,207,871 of record CM021108.1, read on the forward strand.
GCCCATGAACCCATGCATGAGTTCATGGCTAAGTTCAATAAGTTGGTGACATGGATCCCACATGATGCAAAACTGATGGATCATAATCTGAAGTGCTTTTTCATCAACACACAATTTCCCAAAGTAAGTTTCTTCTTATGCAGGGAAAATATTGCCAACATTGAAGCAGCTCAACAATTGGCTACCAGTCTTGAAGACGATATGATCCTTGCTGGTGAAATAAGGCTGAACACCAACACCAAAAAAAGGATGCAAGCATCAGGATCTTCAACATGTAATGAAAATTCTCCAAACGCCCATTCCAAATTTTTAGATCCCATGGTCTAGAGGCTGGTGAATGAAATCTTAACTTTGAAAAAACAAGTTTCCAACAACAACAATACCTACAAGGATGTCCCAAGAAGGACTTTCCCCAAATATGCTAGAAACATGAATCAAAACCATCTTCCAGTACCACAAGGGAGACTTGCACTTGAAGCTCCACCAACCAATACTGCTGTAGGATACTATGAGGCCGAACAAGATGAATATGCACAACCAGATTATCCTATGGAGGAAAGTGTTGATCTCTTTCAAGATGAGGAAATGGAATCAGTTGGAAACTCCACCATTAGATATTTACAAATGGCAGATGAAACCAATGAGGAGGATCTAGTGACAGACACACACAATGTTTTTACATGGAAACAATAAAATCAGCTTGATCAAGCTCAAGTTGTTGCTCCTCCAACAAAAGAAAAGCTACCAGTTACTATTTCCAAAAGAGGATCTCCTCTCCCTTGGCAACCAAAGAAGGTAGAAAATCCACAAGTAAGTGCTCCTTATCTTCCTCCATCATTTTTCGTTGCTCCTAAAGCCAATCTCCTAGTTTCAAAGACTAGTGTACTTTTTGTTAAACCAATCAGTGAAGTTGCTTCATCTACTTTACAAAATTATATCCAGGCTTTTGACATTGTTGACCATGCCAAGAAAACCAAGGTCCAAATGTCTGAGGCTGAGTACCTCAAAGCCAGTCCCAAACAATTTGACAGGCTTGCCAAATTTGTGAAGGATAAAGGAAATACCTCAAATTAGGATTTGTCTCCTGATATTCCTATTGCTCCCAAGCCCTAGATGCCACAAAATAACCTTGTTTCTACACCTCCAGTTTCCTTTGAGCGCATTGATCCATTTTTCATTTCATTACTTGTTAATGGTTTTAAACTAAGCAATTGTGTTATAAATTCTGGTGCATCAGATAATGTGATGCCAACCAAGGTAGCTACTACCTTAGGTTTGAATTTGACCAAAAAATTTAGCCATTTATTTTCCATGAAAAAAAAACAAGTACCTTTGATTGGACAGATCAAGGATGCACAGTATGCATTTGCCACATATCTTGAGAAGAAAATCAAAATGACGGTTCTAGTAGCTGACGTGACATCATCTTACAGAATTCTCCTTGGACGTAATTTCTGTAAGGATGTTGGAGGTGAACTAAACATAGACATGTCTGAAGCCAGGATACCTGTGAAAGGCATGATGTAGAAGTTGATTCCTGAAAGGGAATCAAAATTCTTAGTAACACAATCCGATGATCCAAGAGCTCAAACTTTATTTGAGTCTTTAGGTGTTGGAACATATTATCTACAAACAAAAGAGCTTGGTGAATCCTCAACAAGATATGAGTTGGAGAGTGTTGAATCTTTGTCGGTAACAAATGAGTCATCACCAGATGATTCATCAACATTAGATCTTGAAGCTTCATCAGATGATGAGGCTGTAGATTTTGAAACCATCAGCCTCAGTGATCCAAACAACATTTGGTTACTATAATTTGATGGCAATTGTTCTTCCACCGGTTCTAGAGCGGGAATGGTTTTTATTCCCCCAAAGGAATTTTTTTTTTTTCTCTTTCAAATTATAGTTTGACAACACCAATAACACTTTTGAATATGAAGCATTGTTGTTAAGGATGCAAGTTGTAGGAAAAAAGGGTATTAAAAATATTCATGCACAAGGTGATGCTAAGCTAATGGTGTGTCAGGTAAGGAACTCGTATCAAACAAAAAATGACAGGCTTAGGCATTATCACAATCTCGTTTGGGATTGCATTGAAGAATTTGAGGCCTTTGATATATTTGTAGTTCCAAGGGAATATAATGACAAGGGTGATTCCTTAGCAGTCTCAACCACGCTCTTGATACCACATAAAGACTTTCAAGGTTCCATGTATACCATCGAGTTGTTTTTCCACCCGAGTGTTCATGATAATTCAAAGAACTGACAAATTTTCAACAACGATCATCAAATTGTTTCCTTCTTAGAGAAGACAAAAATTTTTGATGAAATTTACTTTGAAGGAAGTGATTCTCCACCTTGAGAATTTGTGTCTAATATGGATCTAGTTACGGGTGAAGAATTCTTGCAACTCAAAGGGAATAAAATTCCCAAAGGGTTGGTATCTCTAGAGAAACTTTTTGATAAGCATGATCGCTACATCAAGAAGCAACTCTCATACTCCGATTCATCTAATGAGGTTGAACGAATCAACTTGGGAACTGAAGTAGATACTAAAATGGTAAACATTGGGAAATGTTGCACGATCGAAGAAAGGAAGCAATTCGCTAAGTTATTGCAAGAATATATGGATGTTCTAGCATATTCATATGAAGATCTAAAATCCTTTAGGCCCAAGGAGGTACAACACGACATTCCCCTTAAGGTTGGAGAATTGCCTTATAAACAAAAGCAAAGGCAATACAACCCAAAAATTTCTAGAACAATCCTTACGGAAGTTCAAAAAATGCTGAACACTCGAATAATATTCCCTATCCATCACTCAACATGGATAGAAAATATTGTTCCCATTTGTAAGAAAAATGGTGAGATCCGTATTTGTGTGGATTTCAGAAATTTGAATCAGCTGTCACTTAAGTATAATTATCCTCTTCCAGTGATGGACCAAGTTCTATAAAATGTAACTGGATCTGAAATGCTCTCCATGCTAGATGGTTTCTCCGGTTACAACTAGATTGAATTAAATTCAAGTGATTAACACAAGAAAACTTTCACAACGCCATGGGGTACCTTTGCATATCAAAAAATTCCTTTTGGCTTGATAAATGTTGGCACCACATTCCAACGAGCTATGGAATTGGCATTTTGTGACGTAATGGGTAAGTTTATTGTGGTGTATCTTGATGATCTCATGGTGTTCTCTAAAAAGTTTCATGAACATTGTTACCACCTAAGGAAAATCTTGGAGAGATGCCGACAACATGGTATTTCCCTGAACCCCAAAAAGTCAATTTGTGGAGTTACAAAAGGTAAACTTCTTGGTCACGTAGTGTCCAAAGAGGGAATCAATATTGAGTTAGAAAGATTCAACAGTATCAAATCACTTACCCTGCCATCAAGAAAGAAGGTTGTCCACTCCTTCTTCGACAAGGTAAACTTTTTGTGAAGGTTCCTTCCAGACTTTGCAGAGAAGACTCGTCATATTGCTAATATGATGAAAGGTAATACCACTTTTCATTGGAAAACAAAAGGGAAAGTTGTGTTTGATTATATCAAGGAGAACATTGCTCATGCGCCAATTTTAGTCTTCCCTAACTACACCAAATAATTCATCATATATAGTTATGCTTTCAAGCATACACTTTCAACGATTCTGGTGCAAGAAAATAGTGAGGGTTTTAAATCTCCAATTGCATTCATGAGCTGCCCTCTAAATAATTATGAGATGAGATACTCCTAGATGGAAAAACATGCTTTCATTGTGGTCAAAGATGTTAAGCATTTCCACTTATATATTCTTAATAGCCATGTCAAAGTTCTAGTCCTAGATTCAACTGTTAAGTCCATCTTAACACAATAGGTGTTTGGAACAAAAACAGGCAATTGGATTGCCAAGGTTCAAGAATATGACATGGAAATCAAACCTACCAAGTTGATACGTGGGTGAGGAATGTGTCAACTCATCGCCGAAAATAATTTTGAGGAAGAAGTTTATGAGACTGAAGAGTCAGATCTGAGTGAACTTCCAATGGTGTTGTTCATCAGTACAACTGATGAGTGGTATTCTAACATTTCACATTTTCTCACTTATGGGGAATGTTATGATCATATAACTCCAAAGGAGAAAAGGACCATCAAGTTAAAATTAAAAAACTTCATCTTATGGGACAATGATTTGTACAAGTGTGTATTGGATGGGACCTTTTTGTGATGTGTTGATGAAGAGCAATAGAAGAAACTGTTGAAGTCATACCATGACTTGGATTGTGGAGGAAATTTTTCAGGGCCAGTAACTACTCACAAGATCTTGAGAGAAAAGTACTACTAGCCCACATTTTTTCAGGATACATACTCTTGGGTACATAAGTGCGAGCTGTGTCAACAGTTCGTAGGTAAACTAAAGCTGACAACTTTACCTTTAAAACCAATTGTTATTGAAGAGCCTTTATAGCAATGGGGAATTGAATTCATTGGTGCAGTAAATCCATCATCCGGTGCAGGACATACCTATGTCCTAACTGCAACTAATTATTTCACCAAGTGGGTGAAAGAAATTCCAACTAAGCATGCTAATTCTGAAGTGGTATGTAGTTTCTTAAAAGAAAACATCATTTTCAGGTTCAGTGTGCCAAAACAAATCGTTGCTGATAATGCTTCTACCTTCTCATCAAGCGAGATCACCGAGTTATGTTTTGAACATGGAATAACTTTGTCACACTCTTTTGACTATTACCCACAAGGTAATGGATAGGCCAAGTCAAGCAATAAGAATTTGGTGACCATCATCCACAAGCTGGTGGATGAGAATCAACATTTGTGGAATAAAGCTCTGTACGATGCTTTGTGGGAAGACAAAATAACTCCAAAGAAGGGAATTTGTATGTCTCCCTTTCAACTCTTGTATGGGTTGAATGCTGAGATTCCCATAACCTTGGAATTTCTAGCCCTTAAATTGGCCAAGGCCATTGAGGATGAGACTTTTGATAACTCTATTGATAAGCGTATTATGTATCTCTCTGAATTGGAAGAGAATCGAGTTTAGGTGGCCAACCGCATTGCGGAACATCAGGACTAGGTCAAGAAGCTTTTTGACAAGAAGGCCAAGTCTCGAGATTTTCAAAGCGGCGATCTTGTTCTCCTATGGGACAAGCGAAGAGAACTAAAAGGTATGCATGAAAAATTTGATTCATTGTGGACAGGACCTTTCAAGGTTCATCAACTACATGGTGAAAACAATTTCCTATTGGCATACGAGGATGGAATACCACTTGCCCTCCCTCACAGCAAGCAACATCTCAAATACTTTACATTGTAAAGTCATAGGTGTTCAAGTGTAAATATTTCTAGTTTTAGTATTTGTGTCTTTTTGTTTTAAGTATTTTTGTTGTCATTGCCTGAATCCAAGCCTAATGGATGGATAAAGGCACTTGGAATATGGATTTCTATTCCCTTATGTCATTTCTACGAATGACTGAATAAAGTTCCCCAACAAGAGCCAACTGTTATCAGAGAATCTAGTAGCGCTTGATTCATAGACAACCCCCCTACGAAACTTGTTCATTTCATAGGTTTGTATGTTTCAAGCACCCAAAACAAGGAGATTCTTCAATCACCCTTGATGCGTAGTCCTTGTGATTGAATTTTTTGTTTGAATGTCTCTTGATCGTCATCTTTCAAAAATCTCTGAAACGAGTGTTTTCTTTAACTCCCTTCTACCAGGAGTTAGTCATTTTTTCTAATGGTGCAGGAGCGCTGATTTTCAGCGCCCCTACACCACCCTTCAATTTAAAAGTTTTTAACTTCAAGTTTAGGAGCGTTGATTTTCAGTGCTCCTACACCTAAGCTCCCTTCTAAGGTGCAAAAGCGGTGAAAATCACCGCTTCTACACTTGTCTGTCAATTTGCATTCTTGGTGCTCGAGCGGTGATTTTCACCACTTTTGCACCTTTTTATGTCTTAACTTAAGTTTTAGTGGTGCAATTAATGCATCAACTTAAGTTTCTTTTGATCATTTATAAACCATTTTTAGGTCATTTTCACTTTTATGCATTTCATTCTCCTTCATCCTCCTTTCGTGGATCACTTGTCAAACTTCCTGCAACCCGATTTTGACGATCTATCCAAGCATTGAATTAAGGTTTTCACCGCCATTTTTCCAGGGTATGTTGTTTTTATCCTCATTACCTTTGTTCTCATCCTTTCATTTTTTATCATCTCTATTTTCTTTTTGTGTCACTTAGATGTTTTTCTTTTCGTTTATGGTTTTTGAATCTAAGCATTTACTTTCCAAATCTTCCACCTCCTTTTAATTTTTTGTTTTTTCCCCTTGTATTTTCATTAGGGTTTCTATGATAATGCATTTTAGTTGATCTTGCCACCTCATGTTCCCCTTCGCCTTCTCGTCTTCCCATTTTCTAGGGTCGTTGAAACCAAGTCGAGCAGTGAAATGAGAAATATCGCCATGAGTTTATACCCAAAACTTCATCGAACTCAAGATGGAAGAGTCTTAGTGTCCAAGTGGTGAAATTCACCGCTCATACACCAAGTTCTCACTAAATTTAGCTCAAACATTCAAATTCCCCGCTCAGACACAAAATGGTAAACCATCATTGTTTAGTGCTTGAGCGGTGAAATTCACCGCCCAAGCACTAAACATATCTCATCACCTTTGGTGTCAAGGTGCTGAAAATCAACGCTCCAACATCAAACTCATCACCGTTGGTGTTGGAATCAATTCTCTTATGGTTTGATCAAATTGGTGGTGATTAGTGTATGTGATCTAAGGGCTTTGGATAAATATGTGTAGACTTTGTGTTACACTCTTTATTCAAATTTGTGTTTATGTTTGAATACTATTGTTGAATGATCTACAAGACTTTGTGCTTGTAATTGTTCATGTTTTTCATGGAATTTTTGTATCTAAGAAGACTTTGTGCTTCTAATACGACAAACATTATGCATCTCAAGGATCTATCAGCGAAAAGCTATGGAACAAGTTTGTGCCTTCGTGAGGTTTTCTTTCTTATTTTATTCTTTATTATCACCATATCTGGTATCTCTATGCTTTGCTTTGACAAGATAGAGATATTGGCATTACCACTTTATTTTTAGTTTAAAGTTATTTTGAATCAAAACTATCAACTATGAAGCATTGTAAAGCGTCTTCCCTAAAAAAAGAGAGAAGTATGAATGTGACACACACCCCCCATCTCGTAATTATAGTGTACATTTTGTGAATATTTAATTAGTTTTACTTAGCTTCTATAAGTAGTAAGAGGGCGCCTCCCCTTTCTAAGAGGAAAGATTACATCTCACATATCTGTCGTTGAAATCAAGGTTGTGTAATCTATTATAAAGAGGATTATATAATTTTCACCCAACAGGGTTGAGGGATATGGTTTAGGGTTGAGGGTAAATGATATAGGGTTTAGGGTTGAGTGTATATGGTTGAGGGTTTATTATAGTGGCCTTAGGTTTCAAGGTTGAGGGATAGGGTTTATGGTCAAGAGGTTATATGGTATAGGGTATAGGGTTGAGGGTTTAGCCTATAGGCTTTAAGGTCTAGGGTTGAGGGATAAGGTTAAGGGTTGAGGGTATAGGGTTTAAGGTTGAGGGTATAAGGTATAGGGTATAGGGTTGAGTATATGATTTGGGGTTGAGAGCATATGATTGAGTTATATTTTTTTAGGTTTAAGGGTATAGTAACCTTTAGGGTTGAAGGCATAAGGTTTAGGGTAGAGTGTATAGGTTTTACGACCTAGGAATAAGTGTAGGGTTTAGATTTTAGGGTATATGATATAGTGTATAAGGTTGAGGGATATGGTTTAGGGTTCAGGGTATATGATATAGGGTTTAGGATTGAGTGTATATGGTTGATGGTTTATTATATAGGACTTAGGGTCCAAGGTTGAGGGATATAGGACTTAGGGTCCAAGGTTGAGGGATAGGGCTTAGGGTCAATAGGGTATATGGTATAGGGTTGAGGGTTTATCCTATAGGATTTAAGGCCTAGGGTTGAGGGATAGGGTTTAGGGTTGAGGATATAGGGTATAAGGTTTATGGTTGATGGTACAGGGTATAGGGTATAGGGTTGAGTATATTGTTTAGGGGTTGAGAGTATAAGATTGAGTTATAAGGTTTAGGTTTGAGGGTATAGGAACCTTCAGGGTTGAAGGTATAATGTTTAGGGTAGAGTGTATAGGTTTTACAACCTAGGGCTGAGTGTAGGGTTTGCAGTATAGGGTAAATGATAAAGTGTATAGGGTTGAGAGTATATTGTTTAGGAGTGTACAA